>JAPPVO010000017.1:127767292-128342292 GCA_030407325.1 Camellia japonica | reverse complement strand
GCAGGTAAAGGAGTATTGAGCGATTTCCGCAGGAGACTTTCGTCCCAAATGGTTGAGGCACTGATGATATCGAGAGATCATATGCATGCGCTCATGAGAAGACAAAATTATAGTGAAAATGAAATAATTCAAAGCGATTTGAATGATATATCCTAGGACAATGCGATTGAATTTTCTCTGATGATTGATCAACAAATTTTTTTTTTACTATTTCATTTCGTAATATATCTATTAGATTATTGAGGTGGAGCATAATACAAATTATTAGTAGGCTAATATGTGCCAATCTAGTTAAGATGTACTTAACCTATAGTGATGCAATTTATCTACCATCATCAATAATCTATATCTATTTTATTTAATGATATAAATTTTTGTAATATTTTATTTCATTTTGAAATAAAAATTATTTATTAAATAAATGTTATCTATTTAATTTGATGATTTTAATATTTCGTTTCATTTTGATATATATAAAATTATTAATTTCAAAAGAAGAAAATTATATAATTTCATACTTTTTTAGTCATAACCAATTAATATAAGTCATACATAGTTAAATAACACCACATAAAATATAATCAAACATCTCATTAATCTTAACTAAAATACTCTAGTACAATTTTTTTTTCTTTTTTATCCCTCATAAATAATCTATCTATTGTTCGTTTTGCGCAAAAAAAAAAAAAAAAAAAAAAAGGCCCGCCAAGCTCGGCCAAAGGTCCTAATTTCAATGGGTCTGGACTGAATTTTTCAACCGGTAAGTTGGCCCAGCTTAGCCCGAAAATAGGCGGGAGCTTGTGAGGCTAGAAGGTGGGCCGGGCCGGGCCGGACCCAAAATACACCCCTAACCAAATCATACGATTCGATCAATTTAGATTGGTTTATTAGTTAAGTGTTGCTAATAGCTCCCATATTTTTCTTTGGACCTCAACTTCTTAGAACCACCACCTACCAAAATTGCTCAACCTTTTTTTCTTTTAACCCCCACCATAATCACAGTTATACCCTTCAAGACCCTCCACCCCTACCACCCTTCTTTAGTAGCCCTTTCCCTCGTGCACACCCTCCTCTAACAACCTTTTATTCGAAAATCTATATCTAAACAACACAAATAGTATGTGCTGAGATTTTCTATGATATGTGAATAAAATTACCCCTATTATTTTTCCTGTTTTCAACACCAAAAACCTGAAGTATCAATAATGCGTTTCCTTCAAAAATTCTTATACACAAGGATGTAGTTTAACCTATCTGCATATGAGATGACTCATTGCAGATGGAGAATGCTATGATTACAAATTGGGTTTCTTTCAGATTATATAGAAATTAACCTATGCCCTTGGAAAAATTATTAAGAAACCTTGGAATAATAATGTGACATTACTTATTTAGTAATCTCAACAAATTAAAAATCATAAAACACATTAAATGTGATCTCGACAAATTAAAAATCGTAAAACATATTAAGTGAATTATCTCATCTCTCAACTATTTAATAAAGATGTGTCAATACTCAATATCATTCTATCAATAATTTTTTTTTTTTTTTTTTACTTTGTTAATTAAAAGTGTAACTTGAACAATTCCACTTAATATTCTGATATTATTGAATATAATTAATTACCCATGCCATTTTAGCAAGCTAGCTAGACAGCTACGATTGTGAGAGGAAGTGTGCTTAAATTCGAGGTTTACTACTACAAAATCAAAGTTCTTGAGGCCAATCATGTGATCTAAACAATTGTTGAAATGCCAAGAATGAGGCTTATGGCTATAGAAAGATGGCCTTCAATTCAACGTTCCAAGTGAGGCCTTCATGATCTGATCAACAATTCCATTTGGTTTTGTTCCTCGGATCGGATAATCAAACCTGGAAGGGAAGCGCCCCTCTTCCCTTCCATGGTTGTGAACTGACTTGAATCCAATGAAGAAAATGCAGGTGCTAGAGGCCTAGGTAAGGCATGTGATTCAAGCTCTTGTGTTACCACCAACTTTGCACCTTTGCTTTGTTCTCATAATAAAACTTTAATGCATTAATGATAAATATAAAAAAACTTCCTTGAAAAATTTAATACATACCACTATTACCAAAATATACTTAGTGAATAATTTAATATTTTAGACTTTAAAATAATATATAACTTTTGATTTAGATGTCGGTTTTTAATAAAATTAGTATTTTTAGAATTCTATCATCAAGATCTATCAAACAAAATTCATATTAACTATGCAATTCTTAAAAAAAAAAAATACCATTGAAATTGATGTAGATAGTAACATATTACTCTATTTGACAGTAACATGTTACTCTGGTTTATAGTAACATTTTACTATTACAAAAAACAGAGTATATATTAGATGAACCAATCAAAAATATACATACATAACATTTTTAATCTTGTATAAAATAAAATAAAAGTGTTCATTGTCAAAAAAAAATTTGTGAGATATATATGCATGGCAATATTGTCAATGAAAAAAAAAATGAAATTTTACTCTATTAGATTGCCATTTTTACCAAATAAATTAGATTGCCATTTTTACCAAATAAGGATCTAATGATTTTAAACCAAATTTTACTCTATTAGATTGCCATTCATGAAATGGTTTTAACCAAATTTCCCTTTCATCAAGGCATCTGCATGAATGATAGATTTGTGAAGAAAAATAAAATAGAATGAAAATTTTCTTTTCATTTTACTTTCACAAATTAAAGATTCAAATACAACCTTAAGTAGTTCAAAAAAAAAAAAAATACAACCTTAAGTAAAAAGATCACACACAAACAATGAATTCCCAAAGCATTTTACGGTGAAATTCTTGAATTCATGAGAATTGCGCAAACATCAAGAGTCTAGGATTTGCCCTAATCCATCAAGGCCTTTATATCATAAATACTTGAGCATCAATTAATTTCCAACCAGAGTCATGTCTGAAGTTTACACTTCTAAAATGTAGTTCTTCACTTTTTATATCCGAAATAGGCATTTTGAAAGTTTTTTTCTCTGATTTCGGGGTAAATTTTTAAATTTTCGATATCCACAATGATTCCCTCCTCTCTTAAGATTTCTCTCATACCATTATGGGTGTCCTTTCTCAACTCTAGCTTCTGGCAATGTTCGAATTGGATAGCAGTGACGAGGATGGCAGGCTCTCCATCAATTCTTGCTTTCTAAACAACATCTTTAAGAAAATCGGTCATTTTTCTTAACTTGTAACTATTTTTTTGGAGGATTTATTTTTGTTTGTTGTTGTTTGTTTTTATTCTGTTGTTTGGTTGGGATGTCCCTTTAAAGTCTTATTTATGTAATACTGTCATTTATTAATATAATGTTTCTTATGTTCTCAAAAATAGTCTCCAACAAAGATCTAAATTACTTCAGCAAAAACAATATGTAACTCTCATCTACCATGAGATATCATATCAGTAAAGCAATACCATCTTTTGTTTCTCAGTCCGATCACATTATTCTCTGTTTGCAGTCAAAAACCCTAAAAATGTTTCATGTCAATTGAAAAACAAGTTTCTAGACCTAAGAGCAACAAGTAGAGTCTGCTTTTCAAGGTAAAAAAACATTTCATTGACTAAAAAAGGATAATATGTTTTAAGTACAGAAATGATATCATATTGTCACCAAAGGTGGCCACAGCTGATAAAAATAAGGACATCAAACCTAACTTTCGACAAGAATTGGATGTACTGAAACATAACAAAGAGCTATGACAAACAACACCCTTTCAACCCTCATATCTACCGACAAAATTACAGTGAATTCTTCAAGAGGATGATGATGATGATAGTTGCGCTATATTACAATAATCCGCAAACTGCACACGGAACTCTTGCTCAAGAAGCAGCTTCTCCTTCTCTCTTCAGTAATTCCTGGACCATCATCGCAAAGATGTCAATTATAGTTTGAATCATCTACGTAGTTTAATAAAACAGATCAGATGCAGTATATACCAGTTTAGTGGCGGTGACAGACTGGTGCAGTCTTTCTTTCTTCTCACGTTGGCACTCTCCACACCAGTTAGAGAAATCTTTCTGATATTTTCTCAGCTCTCTAAAGACGGAACTGCAAATAGAAAGTTGCGTAAATGCAGTTTGAGCAAAGCAAAAAAAAAAAAAAAAACAGCTATTAATATTTGACAATTCTGACAGAGAAATCGAATGCAATGTGCATGAAAATTAAGTACATGAAAGGAAATGGAGATGATTACATAATAAGTCAAACAATTTCCGTACCTATGGAAAAAAATAAATAAATAAATAAGAGCAATGATTTATTCAACAAGTAAAGGTGAGGAGGAACTGGGATACCTTCTGCACCATAACAGTAAGTTGATCCTATGCCCAGATGTTGTGGCTCTAGCACCATGCCTATGGCGACCGCGATGAAGAACTGCACGTCCCGGAACATGGGAATAATCAAAGATTTCCTATGAATGCACCATAGTAAGCTCCATTAAATAAGTCCTCAAACACTTACAAAGACACTCTGCAGGAAACTACAACATGCTAAAGTTTGTCATATAGTTGAGCTCATGTTTGTTGAACTGCACCACCCCACAGACAGGTTCCATAGACAACAACTAATTATGATAATTGGAAAACCATATCATTAAATTAAATCCAAATATCTAGGATTACTGCAAAAGTTATTGGCAGAGTAAACATTGCAAATCTATGCCACAAAGTTAATTGGCAAATGGCAAGATATTCATTTAATGATTGACAACCAGTTTCATTAAGAATGCTACTATGGTGGCTTAGATAACAAGGCATTTTAAGATGCCTTGGAGCAAATGCCTAGATCAACTTTCAAGCAAATATGAAAGCCGGAAAAGGCTAACACCTAGACCTCACTTCTACTTGAGCTAATTCTACCCCAAAAAACAAAAAAACCTGATGCCATTTAACCATTGAAATAAAAACAATGTAACATAATTTTTGGTCGTACTTTTTAAGGTGTGACTTCTATTATCAGAATCTTACGATTCGCGATTCGATTCACGATTCAATTCGCATTTTTTGCAAAATCGATACGTATCTATGGGTGAATATATTTTGAAAGTGAATCTATAGTGAATCGCACAATTCACAATCGATTCACGATTCGATTCACTTATTACGATTCATACAATTTTTGAAATTATTGTGCCCTTCATATTTTCGACTCTTTTTTTTTCTCCATTTTTTTAGTGAAAATGATATAATACAACTTCTAATAGTGTTTAATATTAAAATAACCAACATATATACATGATTTGTTATTATTTTAGTGATAGAGTTTTTAGTGATCAATATTGTTGTTAATTATTGTTACTTTGGAAATGGGCAGTTTGTCTATTTGGTTATTATCTTTATTAAGAATGGTTGTCCAAAAAAGAAAAAAAGATATGATGGTAATCTTACATAAGAACCTTTGTTAACTTCTTACCTATTAAACTACGTGATTATCATTCCAAATAACATTTTCATTGATATAAGTCTAAATATTTCATATTCATAAGATATATTTAATATCTAAATATGTAGATATATGTTTTTAAGTAATTTAAAAAAAGTGACTAAATCTTTACGATTCACAATTCAATTCGATTCGCGATTCGGTACGAGGCCATTTCAATTCACGATACGAATCTCAATTTGACAAATATAGGTTTGACCCTCTTTGCATCCAATGAATATAAACTGTTCTCAAAGTTTTCACTATTTATATCTTTAAGTAATGCAACATTTTACAAATGAAGAAGAAAATGAGCCAAATGTTTTACCAACAAAGAGGAAAGGGGAAAGGGGAAAACAAAAAAGAAAAAAGAAAAGAAAAGAAAAAAAAGAGGAAATGAACCAAACTCTGAACAAAAAAACAGATAAATAAAAAGAAGATGAAAGGCCAAACAACTAAGACCAAACCTATCAAAGCACCCCCTTGAAAAAAAAAAACAGTAATAGTAATAATTTTATAATGCTATGTAATAGCAATTCAAGAAAAATATTCCATCAAAATATCCCCTTCTTTTTGTAGAAACCTACCGATAGACACGTCGGTAGAGATGTGCACTTTACACATCATCATACACACCTGCACAAGTCTCAGCATTCAAGGGACACATATCCAGTCCACATGTTCAGTCACAGCGAACGGGTTTCAAAAGATCAACAACTTCATGTCCGCTTCGGTCCTAGACTTGATCATTATAGAGTCCACCTCATAATCTCATTACACTACAGTAGTTATACTGTACACCAGTGTTGCAAATCCCATATCATACCCGCCAGTTTAACGATAAAGCAGTGCGGAGAAGGGACAATACCATTTCAGGCAAATTCCAGCTTGATCCAGTCTGTTTCAGGCGTACTGGAAAATTTCGTCCAATTTCAGGCAATAACAGTATTCCATCTAGTACATCAAATGTTGCTTTATATATATATATATATATATACTTGTAATTAAACAGAACTTTAAGAATTCTTTCTTTTCATCCAGTTTCTAATCGTTACCCCGGTCAAGCCTCAACTTAAGTCTAACAGTGTTCTACAAGTGCGAAACAGAGTTTTTCAAAATGCCCTGGCCAATGTTGGTGAAAATAGTTTTTTATTAGCTCCAGATCAGTGAATAATGCTCTAAAGTTAATTCCCTCACTCTCCATTATATATAAATCTCTCTCTCTCTCTCTCTCTCTCTAAACTTTGCAATCTCAAACCTTAAATATTTTTGTAGTTATCACTTAACAGCTTAAATTTCGTTCCACTTAGCTACAATCACAGATATAATGAAGGTGTGTATATTTCTTCTCCGATTCTAATTTTTTCTTCAAAAAATTTACTGAAAATGAAGCCAAATAATTAAAAGCACAAAAATCAATAATTCCAAGATGGTACGTTGGTATGGGAAAATCGGTACACTGGCGCCTCTTATTTCCTTAACATGGTTGCTACAGAGACTTGTGGTTTTGGAGGCTAGAGATATAGGTTTGGCATTGGTGCTGCACCCAACACGAGTCAAGCTGCCTTGGGCCAGTCCAACTGAGAAAGAGACCTCGCCGTTCAGCTTCAAACTGGAAACTTCCAGAAGACTTTGTTTCAGGCCAAGAAACAGTTTTAACAACCTAACTGAATCCTGACAAGCCTAACAGTTACCCTAAAGAGATGTTAATTTCAATTAAATGTTTAGCATAATCTACTTCTGCTGAAACTCAACCCTCTGTGATCATTATTTTGTTGAAGTAGAAGTATACAAATATGAATATTACAACATTTTCAATCCAACAATCTTCCTATGCAGTAACAATAGGTATTCTTCATCACTTCTGTTATTATTGTTCTAGTGACTTACTAAAAATGTAAAATTGAAAGTTCATTCTCCAGTATTCTTTTTTGTTATTTTTATACATTATACTCCCTCCGTCCCAATTTATTTGTCCATTATAGAAAATCCAACTTAATGACAAGACATGCAATCCTTACATTTTAATTCAAATTTTGAAATATTTTTCCCTCCATTGCCCTTCTATTTAAATTTTAAAATGTGTTTACAATGATTTATAAGGGGCAATTTTGGAAATCTAAAAAAAATTAGTATTCCAAAATAGAAAGTGGACAAACATTTTGGGACAGACTAAAATGGAAAGGTGGACTAATAAAATGGGACGGAGGGAGTAATTACATTGAAGGAGTCAATATGGTTTATAAGATACCTTTGTCATACAAACAGATGTATATGAAAAAGAAAGGAGCCACAATTTTCCATTGCCAACAATAGAGGGCAATATATGGCCCATATAAGCGTACTACATGTTGAAATGAAAAATAAAGAAAAGCATATATTTAGAGTTTCTCCTAGTCAATAAACATGAAAGAGTAATCAAGGACTAACTGGGTGGTTGTACTATTGCCTGAGCCTAGTTATCACTTTAGAAGAATTGACGTCTTATGAAACATGTATTGGCTTAAAATTTTCTGGGAGGAAAATTGTGGCGTATTTTATTTTTTTTTTAAAAGACAATAGTCATGTAGAGTAACAAAGTCTTCAGTCAAACATTTTTTAAAATTTACAGTCACTGAGACTGTCGTAGAAAATCCAAAAAAAAAAAAAAAAAAAAAAGACAAACTAATGAACGAAATTGCATACCAAATAAAAGCATTTGCTAAAGATGATTAATCAACTGCAGTCAAATATCACTAATTTAATGACAACATACCTCAGATTGAGTTTCTGTATTTACATGTTTATCACATCTAACTCCTCGGAAGAACAGTTCTCCACCAGAAAATTCCTTACCCAAGCAAACATTTAAAGTAACTTCTGAGTCATCTACATGGAAACCTATAAAGGTAAAACTGTTTAGATTCTCAAGCCCAAATAATATTGCAACCATTTCCATGTTGAAAAATTTTGAGCACCAAACACAACTAAGTAAAAATATTTATGTGTATATTTATACATAGGTGATGAAATTATAACAACTAAAGGGAAAAAAGGAAGGGGGAAAAAAAGGAAAAGAAAACATAACGAAAAAATATGGACATATCTAACAAAAAAACTTATCCATTTTGCAACACAGACATAAAAGCACAAAGACAAACATGTGGTCGAAGGTGAAAGCAAACAGAATGATACTAGAACCAAAACATGATATCTTTTACTAAAATGGACGAAAAGCACGAGAATTTAGTATTAACATTGAGACTAGGAAGGAAAACAAGAAGAAAAAAAAGTTGCACACAATACTTCACAAGAAAAGATTGATACGCTTTCAAGGAAGCATGGATTAGCAAGAAACAATCACAAAGGAAAGTGGAGTTAGACTTAACAGTACATTGTCCAGCAATCATACTAGCTGTTGATAACATAGTAAAGCTTCAACAAAAAACTACCAGCCCTTACAGTCCCTTTTCCACTTTATAATAAATTTAAAAAAGGATTTCACGACAACAATACAAGAGCCCATAAATGTGAATAATGATTCTAGAGGCACACCAAATGCAAAGGTCAAACAGAGAATGCTCATATTGTTACTTTGACAACTGTTGACATTTAAGTGGGAAAAAGTGACTTTACTACAGGAGATACTAAGACGAATGACATGGTGACCATATATTGGACATGGAATATCATGTATGTGCCTGACACAGATAAAACTTAAGAGGTGTCTAAGATGGTCTCAAGGCAAATTTTAGAAATTAACATGCTTTCTACCCGAGAACAACCTAGTGATGGAGGTTGTATTGTTTTGGGGAGGCACATTGACTTGGCAAGTATGCAATGACAGAGTCTTGTTTAGCCTTATGAAAGGTAACTAACAATAGGAAAAATACCTGCAACTATTAATTGATAGGTAGGGAATATTATTGGTGGTCAAGAATATCACCCACCAGTCCAAGGGTTTCTCAAGCAACCACTTCTATCATAACATCCAAATTGAGTCTGTTAGGAAATATTATGTTCCCAAATGTAAGAATCTCTTATAAATTGACAAAAATAAATAACACAATAATTCATTGGGCCAAATACATGCTGATGCTCTAGAGCATAAAATAGTCCACCAGTGACAGCTAGTTATGAATAGGATGGTTGCATAAACTAAAATATATTAGATAAAATCCGGCACCATGTTTCTTTTTAATAGTTGGCCGACAGACACTGAGGAAGAGTGATACCCCTCCAGAAATTGTGTTAAACCTCCACAATTTTCAAATTTCTCAAACATGCCCAGAGAAAGTAGAGTTTCAATAAGTGAGGTTTTCTATGGCTAGGTGGACACGGTGAACTAATGAGCTACAAGCAGCATTACAAGGAAAACCTGAAGAGAGCTGAGAATGGATTGAACTTAGGTGGCTTGTCCATGGGTAACACAGGCAAGTTCTAGGTTGCATCATTCTCCTAATCAGAGAAAGAACCTGTCCTTAGGCTGTGTCAATTTCACTCATGTCATTGATACTGAACGAAACAAGAAACCAATAACCTACACCTGAACCTATCACACCAATGAACTAAGAATTTACATAATCTATATAATTACCATGTCAAGGGGTTGCAGAAGTTCAATCGTTTTTGTGTAGTGGTTTGCTCATACTCTCAACTAGGGGTACAACTGAGTGATAGATTAGATCCTCAGACATCCGCAACAAGGAATGTTGCAACTTAAAAAAGGGTCATACATAACTTTCCAAGAAATGCTCAAATGTTGTTAGTTTCTGACCAAATAATGACATTGAGAGGCATATCGCCAGCTGTTATTCTGTTTTCCATATTATAATCCAGAAAATTGGAAATTATCACAAAGGATTTTTACTCTAAGCAATCTGAGTTCTGATAGTGGCAAAACAGTATAACTTAAGTCCTCAGAAGAAGAAACTTCATCAACTCATCTATCAGACCAATCAATGAAAAATGTAATAATGGTAACTTCATGCCCTCGTTCAGTTTCACTTAGAAATTTAATCTTGTTTCAAGTTAAAAAACACTTTGCAAGTAACAATATATGCACAATCATTTATGCAGGAACTAATGGCAAAACAAAGGGTATAAAAAGGATTGGCTAAGAGATTTTTTAGGGGGGTTATTGGGGAGGGGGGCATTGAAGAGATCACCCACCAAGATCAACATCCCTATCCATTCCATACTCAACAACGAAACCATGATGAGAATCTAGTGTCGATCCACCAACTTCAGGAAAAAAAACTGCATAAGATTTAAATCATATTAGAAGGAAGAACAAAAAGATTACGTGAATATCTAATCTATCATTCAGCTTTAGTATCTACTTTTAAATCTAAAATCATTCAACACTCTACCTCTAGATATAGGGCGTATAAAGTCTTCCATCAACTTGTCAAGCATAGTTTCCAGGCCAAAGTCATCAAGAACAGCACCATGCTTATTCATTGTATTTGGTCGCATAATTCGGAATTTTGTTTCATGAACCCACTTTTCAAAATTTTCTACCTAAGCAATCAGAACCTGATAAGAAAACATAAAAGCTAAACTACAAGGAAGAATTAAAATTCATGCCAGATGACAAGAACAAAGCTACATGATACCTCAGCTAGCAACAATTCACAGAAATGTGGCTGAAGCATTTCAAATGTAAAAACTCCTGGAGAGGGTTCAGACATAATACTTTTAAAACTCTCCTCTGTATTCTCATTGACCGCCTTGAAAAATGAGGGTACAAAGAAGTTTGCAGCATGCATAGTGTATAGCTCCCTATGTAGAGGCTGGAAAGATAAGAAAACAACTGAGAATGTAAAAGATGAATATTACAACAAAGCAATTTAATTTTTATGAGTAATTTGCCAAGGAAAAAAGAAAAAGAAAAAGAACAGCAGATAATATGAGATCAAATTTTCAGATTTCTCAGTAGATCCAATTTCTAAAATACAAGCATCAACGAGGACACCTTTTATTCATTTATTTATAAATATTGTAAGTAAATATTAATTCATAGAAAAGGCGTCAGATAGGATGCCAACTGTAGATCTCAAATCAATGACGGGTTCTGTTTGGCTCCTAAATGTAATGGGCACCTGAAATGACCGGATCATTTGTTAGGATATTGTTCTCTTGTTCCTTCGAGGTTGAGTAAGGCATCGATTTTTCAATAAGATCAATTCTTTTGATTGCATAATGGACTCTACTGAAAAACATTGGTGAGCTTGTAAATGAGGTCCTTTACCCAACCCAACAGAGATATAGCCCTTGGTGCTAGTGATTCATATTTCATCATGTAGATAATTTTTTATCAAGATAACTATTCCATTATCCAACATTATAGTTGTTTGATCGGTATTGCTTATAAGTAACATAATGTTTATAATCCATCGATGTAATAGGTATTGTTTGGTTCTCTTTATAATCCGGTTCGTGTCCCAAATTCACCTTTAACCCTAAAACTGCTTCAAAACAAAGAAGAGTGCATTGAAGATAACCCAACTACTCTATCTCTACCCCACAAAAAATAATAGTATCATCTAAAAAGGAATCCTCCAGTTTCCCCACCTAAAAACCCAACATAAAACCTCCCCGCACTGATTGTTCAATCATCCTACTCAATGCCTCCATCACCATAATCCCCTCAATATCAATTTTTTTATTATTTTATAAGTAGTTAATATCCAGAAAATAAAAAAGGGTTGTAGCACTATTCACTAGAACAAATAGAATAGTGGAAATACAAACCAACAAATAATCAAGAAAACCAATTTCCATGATCATAAGGTTTTTCAATATCAAGCTTGCAAATAACCCTTGGAATGCCACTCCTAAGACTCAAATCCATGATAGCATTCTCTATAAGCATAGCAACAAACCACACAAATTTTCTTCATTAGAACCCTAAAAGCAGCCAAACAATCCGCAACTTCAATATTCTCCATCACCTTCGCCCAAGGTTCTGAAAAACAGTTGCGGTCGCTGTAACGGTGGCAATGGCACGATTGCGGTTGTGGGGTGTAAAGGCCATAGCGTAACAGTTGTGGTAATCGGAACCGTAAATTTTTTTTATTTTTTGCACAATTTGAAAAAGAACTTACCGATACGCATTTTTTTTCCCAAAATCATATTTATTGGGTTTTAAAATAAATTTTGATAAATTTTTGTTAATTTTTAAGTATGATCCAATATATTTCATATTTTTAAATCACTACAAACTGAGTTTTTTACATTTTATTTTAATAATTAATGACTTTATAAGTCAGAAATCCATATTACAAGTTGTGGCAAAATTTTCTTTTATTGAACTTAGATGTATAAAATTCTTTTTTTAATTATTATACTTGTGGAAGCATATGCAAATTTTAACTTGAATAGTTTTAAAAAATAAATTATACACGCTAATGTAATCATATAAAAATTAAAAAATAAATTACAAAGAAAAAAAATGTATACATTGTTTTTTTCTTTGGATCACTTGAATATTTGTTCTCTTTTTAGATAACCTGTAAATAAAAATAAAATAAATTAATCAACAAAAATTGACATGTATAAAATATGTATCAATATATAATTATAGGTGTTATGTTTTCTAGATATTTTACAAAAAATCAATCACTAACTATTATATATAAGATAAACAATGACAAAAGTAAGAGAATAAATAAGAGTCTAAATATATATATATATATTTTTTAATCAAGCCAAATAGATAATGATTACACTTATTATTATTATTATTATTATTATTATTATTTATTTTTATTTTTTTTTCAAACAAAGATTTCATGGTTGGGGTGAAATTCTCCATGCAATAGGCAACATCATCTTCAACAAATCAATAATGGATTCTTCATCTTCCCTCTTCTCTCTCTTTATCTCTTGCTACTCCATCTTTCCTCTTCTCTCTCTATCCCTCTTCCCACCTTTTCAGCATTTTTTTTTCTTTTTCCAAAAGAAGCTGTTTGGAACCGTTACGTAATGGTGCGTAACAGGCCGTTACGGCCGCTATGGCAGCCGCTACGGCCGACATACCTATGAATCTCAATTACACCACAAAATCAGGAGTAACATGTGGTACCTACCACCGCAACCATTGCGTAAGGGCCGCAACTGTTACGTAACGCCACATTTAGAAATCTTGAAATTAATTCATATAAGATTTTTTTCTTTGGGCTTGGATTACTCGAGTATTTGTTCTTTTTTTGTAAACTTTTATTTATTTTTTTTTTTTGGGAAAGGAAGTTATTCAAAATATTATAAAAGGGTGTAACAGTGTGTAATGGACTGTTATGGCTGTTACAGTATCGCTACAGCCGTTACATAACACCGAAATGGCCGTTACACATGTGAATATCTATCACACCGCTATAGCGACCGTAATGGGTGGCGGTAACCACCACAACCGTTACATAACAGTTGCAGCCGCTTTTTAAAACCTTGGTCACACCCTAGAAATACTCATCCCAACTAGTGCAAATAAAAAAATGACCAATGAAAGCAAATAGCCTATCTTGATTTCTAGACCAAGTGAACTACCCTCCAATTAACAAAAGATCCAACAACTCTCACATCAAAAATTTTTGAAAATTTGCTCAAAACTTGTTCAAAGCATTACAATTTAAAAACCACATCCTCCACAAGAAATATAACATCAAAATCTCCACCAATGCACCATGGAACATACCACAGGGATTGTATTGACTAAAGTGTTTAAAATTAAAAATTGTTTTTACTTTTTTTTAAAAAGGTTGATGATGTGAACTTAATGAAAATGAAAAGCAAGTATATAAGTGTCATACTAAAGAGTGATCGAATTCAGTTGAGAAGAATTCCTCAAGTTGTTCAAGTCCACCACTACTCGCATAACACGAGACAATTGTATCCATTCTTGGGACATTAATAAGGCCTTGTTTGGGGTGTCTTAAAAAAATTAAAAAGTCAAAAAGTCACTATCCTATTAAGTCACATCATCTTATTTAAATCACATCACTTCAAACCCAACCCATACCCAACCCATATTTCATAAAAAGTCAAAAAGTGCACTTATTTAGGTCATCCCAAACCACCACTAAGTTGGATGATTATGATCTATGATGACTATGAGACCTAATATGATCGTCTGGAAAATTCGTATTATTGAAGGACGGCTATATCATCTGTCTTTCTGTTGCTTTGATATCTTGTTTATGGTTGGTGTTATACTAATTTTTCTTTTACAAGTTTAAAAATAAATAAAAAAATCTCTTCACCCTCGAATTCAATTGAAAGCCAAATTAGAGTTGAACATTGCTCGTAGGAACCTCTTGAAAAAGATAATTGTTGGCCACTCCAATGAGTAACTTTCAACTTAGCAATGTCTAGGAAAATTATGTCACAAGGCAGTCAGTCATGTTGTCTTGGGAATTTTCCTAGATGTTGATTGACAGATTTTAAGAAGATTCGTTCCTGGAAGATTTCTAGGCCTTAGTGCAATCTTCTTGCCAAAGATGCCTCCATTTGTATTTTATGGTGCGTGTCTAAAAGCTTTTGAGAAGCTTTGTTCCTTATTGAGGGTGTTTGTTTGGGCTTTTCTAAGCCAACTTATGTCTTTTGGCTTTTAAAAAGTTATTTTAGACTGTTTGATTAAACTTATTTCAAACAGCTTCTGATTCTAACAACTTATTTTAAGTCAAAAAAGCTGATTCTGAGAAGCTGCTCACCCCTTACTTTTGATTATTAGCTTCTACTGTAGACATGTTAATTTACGGTTATACTCTTAAATTTTTTTATTTTTTATTTTTTTAAAAATAGAAAGACTCAAATGGACTATATAGAATATTATTACTATTTTTTATGAGAAATGTAAATAAGTAATGAATAACAAAAAATAAAAGTTAATTGAAAAAGTTATTTCACAGCTTATTTAACAAACACTACTCAGTAACTTAAATCTATAATCCAGCAGTTACACCAAACAGATTAACAGCTTCTGATTAAAGTCATAATCTATAATCTATTAAGTTATAATCTATAATCTGTTTTAACAGTTACACCAAACAGGCCTAATTCGTGTTCATTGATCATGTCGCTTTGCGGTATCTGCTTTTTAAAAAAGACACCAAGCCTAGGTTGATTTGGTGGATTCTTCTCCTTCAAGAGTTTGACTATGAAAAACAGGATAAGAAACATTTACAAGCACTCGTAACTTCAAGAGTTTTCCTAATTTACTTGATTATCCACTTAGAGATGTAAACATTCACAATTCAGTTCACACTCACAGGCACTCCTATTCTTCCCTTCATTCACACTCATGCCCTTCTTTCTCACAGAGAAAAGCACAGTGCGTACAATTTCCAACTCCCTTCTCTTTCAAATTCATCTAGGCCCACTTTAACACTTGAGGTTTCTCCTCTAGCCTTTAAACATTTTCCTCCACATAACAAAATTTGAGAATGAAACTAATAAATCAAATCAATTTATTTTTTGATGAGCAAAGCAATTTTATTGACATAAATATAAAAAAGGGGATGCAGCCCATATTACAAAAGGTTAAACTATGATACTATTGGCCACATTGACCAAAGGAGCCTTTACATTCAAAAGACAAAAGAAGCAAATCATATTTTATCATATGGACAACCAAAATATATTAGGTGAAAATGTTTCAAAGTCATCATAGTCCTAATTATGAAAGAATGCACAACCACTAAATCAAAATTCACCATGAAAGCTACCTGATAGTTTGATATAATCTTCTGCCTGTATTCTCTATGCTTCTGAATCTGTTAAAATGTAGTGCAAATCTATCAGGAATTGTTTGGCTAGGGAGATAATATTAGAAGAGAATTGGTGATGAAAATTTGACCAAAAGATAAGCATGTCTACAAAGATAGTACGTGTCCATTATGCCACGCATCCATCAAGAAAGCAGAAGATTTACATGAGTCCCAATATGCAAAACAATAAACATGAATATCAGTTTTTAGGTGGACTTGGGACCTAGAAAATGCATGTGCTTGTGTGTGTAGAACCACAACCTTTGCTGATGAAGTGAATGAATGGGACTTGTTGAATTCAAACTTCAGTCAGATCACTAGTATCAATCTTGGAGAGGGAGAGGGAGAGAGAGAGAGAGAGTAAGGATACTTTTCTTGTTATTTACAACAATGCCAAGCGAAAGGCAATGAAACTACACAAATAAACCATTGGTAACCCAACTCAACATGAATTATTATACTCTTCCAAGGAAGACCCATCTGTTTTGGTTTCTTTAAAGATGGCAACAATGCAATAATCTAACTAAAGATGGGTTAATTTAAACAGACAAATGAGGCTTAGGTTCCAAAAACAGTAAGATTATTAATAAAATTGATTTTTTTCCATATATTCCACATATAAATAGACAAAAAGACACATAAATTCCCTTTCTTTCACTGGAAGCCATAGATGACTAAAGATGCATGGAATCCAATTCAAAGTTAATGATTCCCAAGTTCCATGATATAATATTCAACATTCAACATTTGTGTATGGTTTCTGAAATTTCAATGTCTCTAAAATGGAGCATAGAAAAAAAATGCATCAAGAAACATTCCCAATGAGTATGAAGGAATGTGTTATGAATTACTTTAAAAATTCAAAGGAATTTCTGAAACAAAATGAAAATTTTTTTATGGACTAATAAATCAAAACTAAGGATTTTTAATCAGCAGAATGAGGGAAACTACGGCACTATTTGGCATCCCCTATTTTAATACACTTTTTTATCTTTTTATCTTTTTTGAGTCACACCACTTCTCTATTTTTTTGCACATCTTTTCGTAAAAAATCAAAAAATATACTTATTTAGATCATCCCAAACACCCTCTACAATTAAGGCATACTATATGCTTAATACCATCCAGAGTTGCAGCACTAACCAACAGAAATGAATACCCTAACCAGTAGTCTAAAACAATCTTCCCTCATTTGAAAGAGTCAAAGAACATCCAAAATTCAACTCAAGTCTAACACATGTTTTTTTCTCTTCTTCCTTCTTTTTTTTTTCTTTTTTCATCTCAATATGGGAAGAACATGGAAACCCTCAACATTAGTCAGCCAAAAACATGTTCATCCCTAATACTGTGTCTTCCAAACACAAAGCACTATAATTGTCAAACAGACCTCAGACAAGATCCTAAGCATTTTTTGTACTTTTAATTACTAGTTATGCACTGTTTGTTGGCAATGGTAAGGACCCAAATCAGGAAACAGTCTCAAAGCATCATTGGCTTTCATGCAAGGTTCATCTTAAAAACAAGGCAGACATGAGCCAGAAATCAATGAGTGCTAGGTTAAAAAAAAGGCCCATTAACTATTTAAGCATATGTTATTTTCAAATCACCTACCAATCACTTCATAACATCTGGATATCACTGGGTATGTACTATAAACTAAAAATATTCAACACACATTTAATGACTTTCACTTTTGCAGTAAGTAATAGCAGCAATGTTTACAAAAGGTGTGCGAGCCTCTCTACTGCAATCATTAACACCTTGAAGTAAATCTATGTAATAAAAAAAAGGGCAAATTACATATACCTCCCTCGAGGTTTGGCTAAATTACAGATACCCCCTGAGGTTTCGAAAATTACATCTCGCCCCCTAAGGTTTGTATTTTCATAACAATTTGCCCCCTAAAGTTTAAATTTCATAACAAATTACCCCCTAATTTGTTATGCAAATATAGCATTCATGGGGGAATTTGTAATTTCTCAAACCTCAGGGGGGTATTTGTAATTTAGCCAAACCTCGAGGGGGTATATGTAATTCGCCCTAAAAAAAATCCTAACTTTTAAAGTTTAAATGCATTACTAAAATCATAAAAGATAGAAACCAACACATTGCTAACATTTTATTTTCTCACTCAATGAATACTGATAAATAGTTACCTTAAGGAAACTAAATCAAAACTTGTGCTAAAGACCACAATTTGCACACACATAACAACCTTAATGCTATGCATTTTCAAGAGAGACTAAAGGGCATTTCTGTAATTCAAATGCAAAACACTACTGTCCATCCAATAGCCATGCAATCATCAGACAATAAACTAATTCCAAGAATCATATAACTTTGTGTGGCAATCCCAATATTGCAATTTACACTTTCTCCTACAATTCTCATCTATCTAACAAAGTAAATGCAAAAGAAAAGAAAAAAAAAAAATCTGCAGAACAAATTACTGACGGCTCTGTTTGGTTGCCAAGAAAAAGTAGGCAAAGTTGTAAAGAAACTAGGTTTGAAATTAGATTCCCCATTGTTCTGTACAGTCTTTTAACTTACTTGGCTATCTCCAGCACTTACATTTTCACTCGGATTTGATTGAAATTTTGAGTAAAAGCTTCGTTTGATATAGAGTCCTCCAATGGCCAAACTCAAATTTGAGTATAAATTTGAGTAAAAGTTAGGTAAATGGAACAATTGCAAATTTAGAAGCTGTTATATCACCACAAAATGTCTTTAAAAATTTGAGTAAAAAAAGAGATCTCCTTTGATTTTGGTCAAATTTGAGTAAAACTCATTTTCGTATGAGTTTAAGCATTTCTATTCAAATTTAAATTTATGGGTAAATGGTAAGGATTGGAGATGCCCTTCATTTTGAACATATAATGCAAAATTCACTTCATTTATTCAGTTTTCTCAGCACACAAACAATCCCAAATCCGAAACCCTAAAACAAACCAACATTGATTAATACACATTCCCTCATATGTAACACATTGCTAAAATTTCATATTTCCTTCCTAAAATTCTCATCCATCTAAAATAATAAGCAGAACAAATTACTGGCTGCTCTGTTAGGTTGCCAATAAAAAGTAGGTTAAATGTAGGGAAACCAAGGGTCTGTTTGGATGGATGTGTATTTCAAATCAAGGGATTTGTGGCTAAATAAATAAAAAATGCAAGAAGATAAGCTCAGATAGAAATATCTATACTATTATACAGGGAAGGCTTCAGATAGTGTTGACACAAAAAATGTCACGGATTTTGATTTCCAAGAATGCTCTTCTAGCCTATTTAAAATACAAATTATATGGTAGACAATACCCTTACCACTTGAACAACACACAATTCGTGTGCTTTTAAATCAAAATCAAAATTTATATTTTTCAGATTTAACAATCGGATGGGCAGACACCACTAGTATATTTTATTAGGATCCTTGTAGCTACAAAGACAATCTTTAACATAATTTCAAATAACTATTTTATATAGTGATTTCAAATCCATCGTGATAAATCTATATAACTCAATCTTAAAATTCATAGGTAAACTACCATATCTAAATTCGAGTCATTGTCCTTGAATGCTTAAGGTTAAATCATTGATTTGAAATTCACATCAATCCAAACAGACTCAAAAGGTTTGAACACAAACTCCCCACCACTGTACTGTTACAATTCAAAATTCACTCCCGTTCTTCAATTTCACGGCACCCAAACACACCCAAATCCAAAAACAAACCAACAGTTATCAATTCAAATATTGATACTCACTCTAGTACGCTCTCCTTCAGGTGAGTAGCGAAGCAGAATATCGCGCATGTAGTGAACCTTAGCTTCGCGGGAGACATTGAGCAAGGTCGGAGGGAGGTACCTCTCGAGAGAGCTGAAGAGGAGAGGACTGAACTCCAATTGAAGGTCTTCATAGCTATCGGGCTTGTGATCTGTGTTAGGGTTCAATCTAAGACGATGAGTCGAGTACGAAGGCACGGTCGATGAAACCACTCCATTTCCGTTCCTGTTGTTCACAGTGCCTGTTCCTGTTCCTGTCTGACTCTCCTTCCTTCTTTCCACGGCTCCATCGAGAGACATTTCTACAGAGAGAGAAGAGAGTGTGTGCTTGTGTATATATATAACTGTATGTATTTGTGGAGAGAGAGAGTGGAGATTATGGAACCATTGAGAGAGAGAGAGAGAGAGAGAGAGAGATGGCTGTTTTGATCGAAATTAGGGTTTTGGGAATTGCACGTCCAGGTTGTTGCAGGTTAGGGTTTGTTTGTTGTCAACTGTACATGGCAACGTGTCTAGATTATGCTCGGTTATTTTAGTTGATTGTTTTTTACTATTTTATGAGGAAAAAAAATATATATATATATATATATTTTTTGTACAATTTGTAAAAAAAAATTGTATTTGAATAGATGACTTTGAGAAAAAAAATGATTAATTAATGTGTAAGATGTGATATTGATAATTCTATATAATTTATAAAAAAAATTACAGTTGAATAAATGAATTTAAAAAAAAATGATTAATTAATGCGTGAGATGTGACATTGATAATTCTATTTGCACACCACTCTTTTCTTAGTATCCATCATTTTCCAAATTTTTTTATTATAATTTTATTCCTCAATCAAGTTACGTGTATGGATAACCTTAATTTCTCATTACACACTTATACCCTACAATCACCCACTGCTCAACTGCAATCATTGTTGCACCTCTAGCTTTGATGTCACTCCCTCGCCTCTTCCCATCCTCTTTGATGCTACCTTCTCTCTCGCGCCCTTACAACTATGGATTTCAATTTCTCTCTCTTCTTGCAAGTTGGGGGTCGCGATGGATGGAGTTATGGCGGTGATGCATCGAGGTAGTAAAAGGCTATAGGGGTGATAGGTCGCGAGGTTAAGACTTGTAATTCTGAGTGAGAATGCGGATCATGGTGGTTGAGGTTGGTGATGTGACACTTTAAATATTTAATTATGTGGAGAAGTAGTTTGGAAATACTCTTCAAATCCTGGGAGACGCTCGTGATCCTCAGCTAGTCACCTGAAAAGATACAAACACTCCGGTCGGGGGTGCCGGAATTAGCACTCCGACGGACAAGTTAGTTCAGGCCCTCAGGATAGCTTGTTTACTAAGTTAAGTGAAGTGATTCTTACCTACCTACTAAATATGTTGTTCCTGTATTTATACCTGTTTCTCTCGATCCTCGGGGCCAGGACCTACTTTTTGATCATTGTCCTTTACATTATCCGGCTCCAATGCTACACACTTATTCAGCCCAGATATTGTATTCGGCCCCCCCTATTCTCGCCGGATACAGCCGATTATTATCAGCCTTGCATTGCGCGCGTCTTCTGCCTTTGTCATTTATTCGGCTCCCACAATTGCCCCCCGAACTCCCTATTGACGGTAGTTAATCGGCGTGTTTGGTCATGAATTGGAAAAGTTAAAAGAGGTCAGGCGGCTTCACGTACCCCAATATAGATGTTAGGATGCGCACACCTTTTCGTTCATCATTATGCTTTCCCGCCTCAATCGTGCGTTTCGCATTTATTGTGATTTGAAATTTCAGTCCTTTTGAATGCATAGTTCGTCGAGTATTCGAGATTCTTAGACCGCCAGTGGATATCCCTTCTCTGACTCGCATTTTCTGCAACTCTTCTCCGTCTACCCTCGTCTCCGTTTAATCTTCGTAAGTCTTCTTCTCCCTTCTTTACGATCCTATTTTCTGTTTGTCGTTTTGATTTCGGCGAAACCTTGAATCCCTGCGAACATGGCTAAACACTTGAAAGACCTCATTTCCGAGGGTCGTATTTCCGGATTCCGGAGACATTTTTCCATTCCCGACGACGTCCACTTATCTCTTGTAACGGACAGTACCCTTGATATGGAAAGGGAGGATCAGAACACGATCGTCTTCCCTCTCTTATCCATAGCGGAGGACGGAATCCGTTTTCCCCTACACCCATTGCTTAGGGACGTCCTTCGCTATTGGAGTTTGATTCCTTCTCAACCCAACGTAAATTTCTTTCGAATCATCATGGGGGTGATTGAGTTGAATCAACGTCTTAGGATCAACCTTGGCATTCCGGCGATTCGACACTGCTATGCTTTGGCCAAATCTTCCGGTCGGCTGGGGCAATACTTTCTCAGGGCCAAGGACACTGACCATCACTTGATGACCATGCTTGCCAGTTCTAGTAAGAGGGTTAACGACGTAATAGTCAATGTCCAAGGTAATTGGGAGTTCGGTGAAGGCAAAGACCGCCTAGATCCTATTCCCAGACGAAAGGGTGATCCAGGTTGCCGCGTAACGCCTTGTGTTTGTTGACTTACCCTTTACTCGACTTTTTTCCTTTAATCACCCCTTGTTCTTTGCAGGTAACAGATTGAAGAAGATTCTTCCCTCAACCGACGGGGCTGTCCTTGAGGAGATCAAGTCTGCACTCAGATACTTCGGCCGTCCAAACATACAAAAGCAAGGGAGAGCGGCTCACATACTCCTCCGATACGAACCTACTTATACTACATTCTTGGCTGCGGAAGGCATTCCAATTCCATCCGGCGATCAACAGCTTTCGGCTCTTATCTTTCCCAGCTTCAAGAGCCTTAGGCAAATTGGCCTCGAAGATTCGGATTCGCGGGCAGAGGCTGAGCCGGTGGTAGAGGTAGTTGCCGAACCAACCAGAGCGGTTGCTGAGGAGGCCGAAAAGGTCGACGAAGCGATACGCTCGGCGTTTGAGGCTGCCGAACTTAACCAGCCTTCACCGTCCACTTCGGGTCGGGCAGAGTTTTCGTCCGAAGATATTTTTGCAAATTTAGGGGACCTACCCGGCGATATTTTTGAAGCTATGGCTGGGGAAAGCCTTACGTAGATGGCGCGAAAGAAAAATGCCGAGCGAATGGCTGCTCGAAAGAAGGCCGAGGCCGCCCATTCTGAACCCACCTTGATTAAAACTTTCGTACCCGTTATTGAAGAGACGATTCAGGTCGCTGAGGCCGAAACGGGGAAAGAGGTTGAGGAACAGGTCATTGATGAACGGCTGATTCCGGAGGAGCGGGGCGAAAAGCGTAGCGCCGAGGGAGAGGCTGGGTTGGAAATTAACCTTGCTTCCAAACGGCCTCGTTTAGAAGAGTCGGACGTTTCTGCGCCTTTTGTTGTTCGGCCTAAGATCAAAGATACGCCGGTCTCCTCCGATGCTTCAGCCATTAAGGATCCAGCCGTGGCGTTGAGCCTGGCGGCTTCAATTTCCTTGCCGGCTGACGTCGCAGCCTTTCGCGCCGTGCCGGATGTTATGGCCGTAGCCCTATTTGCGCAGTCGGCGTTCCTGGTCAGTGACCATCTCAAATTCTCTTGACTTTGTTTTCATTAAAGATATCTGACGATCCCAACTTGTTTTGCAGACTGTTGGCAGGATCGCGGACCTAGGCCGCCGCCTCCATGATGCCCTCGGCAGAGTTGATCGTTTGTAAGCGGAGATGGACGATCAAAAAAGTAGGGCCGAATTTGAAAGGATGAGAGCCGCGGTGGAGAGTGCGCGAGCTGAAGCAGAGAAAGAGAGGGCTCACTCAGCTGAACAGTTCCGCTCTGACGTTGAAAGTAGGGCAAATGCGAGCGAAGAATCGCTCAAGTTAGCCAAGGAGGCGCTTGCCGAGGCGGAGGTTCAATTAGTGGAGCTCAAGGCCGCCAAGGAGAAAGCTGATTCTGAAGCTTCTGCGGCATTTGAGGCAGGAAAAAGCGCCGCCTTCTCGGAATATGTAGATGAAGTCCCCAAATTTGAGAATCGGGGGTTCAAACATGGATGACTCAAAGCCCTTGCTGCCGCTGGAGTTACATTGGCCTTGTCAATTCCCTACGAGCAAGTGGACGTTGAGCCACTTGAATCTGGCCCCGAGGATTGATCTGGGAGTCATCTTGATTTGATTTTTTTAAGTGCTTTTGATTTTGATGTAAGTTTTTGTTCGGTAGACTTTTGTTGGCTCAGGCTAATTTTCATGTATAAATTGGTTACTATTTGCGCTCAATTTATTAATGAAAACTGCCTTGGTATTTCTCCACTATTAGTTCATGGTTTGTGAAGTTATGTTAATGAAGAATACTTTGCCTTTCACGAATTTGGATAAAATCATTACTGTGTTTGAGCTGTCAGAAATTGAACATCCTATGACAATATTGAATTATCATTCATGTGTCGCGTATTGTGGGTACTAAGCCGAATCGATTGATGAATGTGCCCTTGCCCCAGGCGGTGCATGATCATTCGGGCGCCGGATGAAACGACCTTAAGATTTGTGATCGATTCATGAGCCGGCTGGGGTACATAAGCCAAATAGATTGATGAATCTGCCCTTGTCCCAGGCGGTGCATGATCATTCGGGCGCCGGATGAAACGACCTTAAGATTTGTGATCGATTCATGAGCCGGCTGGGGTACATGAGCTGAATAGATTGATGAATTTGCCCTTGCCCCAGGTGGTGCCGAATGGATTGATGAATCTGCCCTTGCCCCAGGCGGTGCATGATCATTCGGGCGCCGAATGAAACGACCTTAAGATTTGTGAAGGATCGATTCATGAGCCGGCTGGGGTACATAAGCCGAATAGATTGATGAATCTGCCCTCGCCCCATGCGGTGCATGATCATTCGGGCGCCGGATGAAACGACCTTAAGATTTGTGAAGGATCGATTCATGAGTCGGCTGGGGTACATAAGCCGAATAGATTGATGAATCTGCCCTTGCCCCAGGCGGTGCATGATCATTCGAGCACCGGATAAAACGACCTTAAGATTTGTGATCGATTCATGAGCCGGCTGGGGTACATAAGCCGAATAGATTGATGAATCTGCCCTTGCCCCAGGCAGTGCATGTTCATTCGGGCGCCGGATGAAACGACCTTAAGATTTGTGAAGGATCGATTCATGAGCCGGCTGGGGTACATAAGCCGAATAGATAGATGAATCTGCCCTTGCCCCAGGCGGTGCATGATCATTCGGGCACCGGATGAAACGAACTTAAGATTTGTGATCAATTCATGAGCCGGCTGGGATACATAAGCCGAATAGATTGATGAATCTGCCCTTGCCCTAGGCGGTGCATGATCATTCGGGCGTCGGATGAAACGACCTTAAGATTTGTGAAGGATCGATTCATGAGCCGGCTGGGGTACATAAGCCGAATAGATTGATGAATCTGCCCTTGCCTCAGGCGATGCATGATTATTCGGGCGCCGGATGAAACGACCTTAAGATTTGTGAAGGATCGATTCATGAGCCGACTGGGGTCCATAAGCCGAATATATTGATTAATAGGCGGTGCATGGTCATGCAGGTGCCGGATTCATGGGCCGGCTGGGGCACTTAATCCGAATAGATTGATTAATCTGCCCTTGCCTCAGGCGGAGCATGATTATTCGGGCGCCGGATGAGACGAACTCAGGAGTTTTGATAGATCTGTCTGCCTTTGCCCCAAGTGGGTCGATCCAGTCGGCGCTGGGCGATTGAGGTTTTTTACAATTAATGAGATTGCCTCGAGGGTGTGTAGACGCGCCCGTGGGCCTCGCTCTACAGTTCGGACTCCCTTTTTGTTGTTGCGGTTCTAAATCTGAACCAAAGAGTCCAAATCCGGCAAATCGTTTTGAGAAACAGATTTTGAAAAGAAGTGCCAAACATGGACTGCTTTGCCAGATACAGAGTCGCCACCTAAATATTTTTTAAAATGGGAAATTTAGGAAACCCTGACTCGGTGCCGAAGGCCACGTGTCCGTCATCACCAAAGTTGTCTTGGCTCGGGAGCTTGGGTACGATCGGGGAAGGTCAGCTATGAGCACCCCCTTTCGCCCGGTCCGAAGACCGGCCTCTACTAACCGTGATATCCGATTTTGAAAACGTTATGTGTTCTCGTTCCGGTTATTAGCCTAGAATTACTATGTTATGCGCGCAACAAACAAGTATAGACTAGATTGCCTAATTTGGAAACAAGCATTGCATATCCGTTTGTTTTAAAAAGTGCTTTGGAAATTGCTACTCGCAAGTAGGCTAAAACACGGATTTCAACGAGTTTTTCCAACTCAAACAATCCAACCTTCACCCACAGGCAATCAAGCAGTTATATCACATAAGCAGCTAGCCTCATGGTAATCATGCTGTCATGTTAGCATTCACACGCATGCGACATGCTAAAGCATAAATACTTACATCGTACTCCGTGCCAAAACAATAAACTAGTTAGCAAAAAATGTATGCCCTAGTTCATGTTAGAGTGACTAATGCATCGCATGCAGAATATGATTACGATAGGCTCGGCTAACCCTAAAATGGCATGTGAAATGCTACAAGTAACAAATATTCAATTTGGAAATTGAAATACAATGCAGTTTGTATGATGTACCGAGCCCGGTGCATGTAAACAAATGTATGGATGCACGTATGCATTGCATAAGGTATGCTAAAATAGACGTGCCCTAATCTACCATCATAAGCAGGTAAATAAAAGGGAAGAAAGAAGTGGGGGTTGGAAGACATACACACCACTCACACACGCTTATTACAGAATTGCCCTCGCTCGGAGGGACCAAAAGAATATACAAATTAATTAACTATGCAAGCTAATTAAATATTACAGATTAATTAAATTAACAAATTAATTAATCTAATTAAAACAGTAAAGCCCTCGGGAAGCGGGTCAGATGTAGCGCATGCTCGGGATTTGCTCGGAATCGCACTGCCATGCATAGTCTGCCTCTGTTTTTCCTGCTTTGCTCCTCTGAAAACTGCCAAAGTCTCAGGAATGCCTCTCAGGACACTGGGAGATCCCACCGGCCAAGTAGAAAGGCCACTGGCAATGAATTGTGGTCACCGGCACAAAATAGATCCATCGGCCATCGATTGACTGCCGGTCGGCACTAAATAATGCCGGCCGGCAATAAGTTCCTGCAGAACCTGCAACTCACAGCAGCAGAGGACAAAATCTTGCATGGCAATACAATTCAAGCTATGTATGCACCAATCACACTCCCTATCATGTTAATGACTCAAGGGAGGATGTGCCTCGATTCTCGGGCCACCAATCACGCATTTCTATGCATGGTGGCCTAAAGGATCAAGTGTGCACTTTCATGTCAAATGTATGCAAACCATATAATCACACAAGGAAGCCTAACCTCTATCACACTCATTTCAAGAGGCCAAGCATGCACAATGCAATGCAATCCTAGACATGTTGGCTAGCATGCAATATGGACAATGCAAGGCACTTATACAAGCATACAAGCAAGCATGCAAGGCAAGCATGCAACCAATGAAAATGTGGACTTAAACATGATCTAGGCAACTCTAATTAGGCCTAAAATCAGTGGCCAAAACCAAGGAAGTGAAGGTCAAAATGCACATACACATGCAAGCACTCATGGTCCAATACTTAAAGCATAATGGGGCAACTTTTAAACACATTTAAAAGGGCACAAATATGCACAATTAGCATGCAAGTTAAGCTCTGAAATCATGTTAGAAGAGGTGCCAAACCGACTCAAACAAGATAAACAAAAGCATGCAAATGGCCCAAGTATTCAAGGCTCACCAAAGAGGCAATGAACTACACTTAGTACAACCACACATGGCAAGACTTAGGCGACCAAAAACAGAGTTTTAACACATAAAACTAAGCCCAAAAGACCACCTAGATGGCATCTAAATGATTCAAATTCAAAGGCATGCACAATGGTCAAAACATAGGGCATACAACACATGCTCTCAAAGCAACAAAGAGGCAACTAAGGCAAGCATATGAGCATGCCAAAGGGACTGAAATTACATGTTGGATGGTTCCAAACCACCAAAATGATGCAATCAACACATGCTACACATTCACATACGTGAGGCATACAAGCCCGACAAGCCACAAATGCAAAGGAGCTATACTAAGCATGCCAAAATCGATCCAAACAACCATGGACAGACCTAAAGCATGGCAAAATAAGCACAAAACATTCACAAGGCTAAGCCTAAAACATGCTCGAACAAAGGCTAACAACCTAAGGCATATTAAGGCAATTACAAGGCATTACAAGGTAGGTATGCTAAGCATGCATGGTGTACCAAAACCAACACACAACATGATTATATTATGGCATAATAAGCATGAAATGCAGCCTAAACATGATCAACACACACTCTAACATAGGCTCCCTCAAGAGGCCAAAAATGGTCCATTTCAAGGACAACAAGGAGAGGGGGTGGCCCTCCCCTTTTGGAGACTTCAAGGAACCCTCTCCACCACTGAAATCTCTCAAGATTTCAGTGGTGAAGAGGCCCAAACACCAAAGTCTCGAAACTTGCACAAAATGGCACAAAACAAGGGCCTTACAAGGCCTAAGAGGGGTCAAACTTCCCCAAAGCACAAAACACTCTTAATAAACTATCAAGAGGGCCTAAAAACAAAACTTTTTTATGTTATACACTAAACACAAAAACAGCTCTAAGATAGGTAGAAATAGGATGCAAAAATGGGGAATAAAAGGGGAGTTTCTTACCCTTGAAGACCACCTTCACAAATGATGCTCCAACAGCCCTTCTTGGCTTGAATCCACCTCCAAAACACTCAAACAAGCCTCCAAGAGTCTCAAGTCCAAGAGATAGTGTGTTAGTGTGTGTGTGTGAGCAAAAATGGCACAAAACACACACTTATAGAGATAGAAAATATATCTAACCCTAACCCTAGAACTCAAGCTTTACAAAGCTGTCTAAAATGTCTAACAAGTGTCTAACCCTCATGCCAAGAGAAGACCCTCTCCTATATAGGCAATTCCCTCTTGTAAAGCTTACAAAACAAGCCATTCAAGAGGAAAATCCCTCCATACACGTGTATGGAGGGGAATGGAGTGGGTGCCAGCTATCACAGCTGGCACAAAATATCTACAAAAAGTAGATGAACAGTGGTCGGCCACTCAAAATTGTCATTTTGACAAAATTGAGTGCCGACCGGCAATATATATTGCCGGTGGCAACAAAAACCAGCCGGTGGCCTCTAGCCACTGCTGGTGATGTGTGGGGATGCCTCACAAGGCATTCCCTGCCCCTCCAAGGCAAAACACAAGTGTTTGGTGCAAAACCAGACACGAAACGGTCGAGTTCGGAAATCCTGAGACAAGGCGCGTAGCCGAGAACTCCGGGAACTCCAAACGAATACAAACATGGATAATCACCGAGTGTTCCAACAGTGACGTCCAAGTCTTGAGGACGGTCAAAAATGGGGTGTCTACAAGGTGCTGCCTCTGTAAAGGATAAATGATTAAAGGTAAAACTTTTATGATCATAGTGGACAACTGACTCCAGCATTGGAAGGTAGCGAGTGAATGTCGAACAGACTCTTCTTTAACAACAGAGGGGAAGCGAGGACGTTGGCTGAGCTGGGTGGAGACATGAATCGAGGTAATGACCTTCCGTGCACAGGGAGCTGGAGTTCCAGGGATCGAGAGAGGCGTCAGTCTCCTCGACGTCGAAGCAGGTCGTCCAGGCGGGACAAGCAGTCGCAGGGCAGAACTTCTCAACCTCAAGTCGAGAGGGGATCTGAGGCAAATCCGCGCCCATTAAGCTTCGCGGTATTTGTGGGGAATAGACCCATGACAGAAGCAGACTCGATCGTTTGAGGCCCAAATGTAGCGGTCGAGTTTGCTCGACAAATTTTTCCTCCTGAGGTTCAGCAGTCGATGGTAGGTCGTCAGGACTACGAAGTATTTCACGAAGGCGTTCACGGGGCGGTGAAGGGGCTGTACACTGCTTATGAAATCGGCATGTAGTTGCGCGCTATCCGCCGAGAAATGGAGAAGAATGATGAACGTATTCGAAATTTGGAGGCCTGCGCGGAGGCCGCTGAGCGCGAGTTAAAGAAGGTCAAGGCGGCTCAGGCACAACCCACCGGGCAGGGAAACCCAATCGTGGAAGAGAGGGTTACCAGTCGGCTCATCAGTTCCGCGCTTGCTGATCGTGAGACGGCGAGTATGTTCGCAATGGAGAACGCGAAGGGGAGGGCCTATGAGAAAGGTTTCCATGAAGGCCGAAAAGTTGGAATCGAGAAGACCAATGTAAAACTTGCCGAAGAAGTTTGCCGATGTGAGAATCGTGGATTTAGGCACGGTTGGATTAAGGCATCTCAAGCCGCAGAAGCTCTTCGAGCAGCAGGCATTGATTCGGCATCGTCACTCTACCACAGTAAACATTTTCCGTTTTCTGCTTTCGAAGTCGAGAAGAGTGATGATGAGGGTGACGCCGTATAAGTATATTTATTGTAAGGCTGAAACGCAGATCACGTTCAAAACTATGTAATTTATTGCTTGTTTTGTTGAATAAAAAATGTTCTGTTACAAATATTTTATTGCAGTTCGTATTCGGCATGTATGTGTTTCGTTTTATTGTGTTTGAATGAATGTATAAGTGTTGACCGGCAGGGTCAATCTATACTTGATAGCCGTTTACTCCTGACTGAGGCTATTGTAACCTGAAGAAGCCGAAAGCTAGTGGGTAGAGTGGCTTTGGCAAATTCATCTCGGCTCGGGGCCTAGATTTTTGGCCAGTGCACGTGCTTCAAAAAGTCATTTGGATAATTACACCGTGGCGAATGTCAACCGACGTTTTTCTCATGGAGTTTAGTGTTAGTGAAATCGCCTCGGGATTGGGGCCTCGAGATCGCTGTCAGTATTGAAAATAAAATGAGTGGGCACTTTGCGCAGATAAACAATCGCTTATGTGAGGTGGGACAAGTGGGGATGTTAGTTAGAGGCTGGAGTTCAGCCGAACTTGGTGTTGCCATGGATCATGGCAGAGGATCCATCCGTATGGGAAGTAGGGCGTCCGAAAGTTGGCATGAATCTTCAAGTCATCGAAGCAGATCACCCCGAAAGGAAAGGCAACGACCGTTGGGTTTATCCCTCATTGTCCTGGATCTTTGCCTTGACATTGTCAATGGTATCAGGGGAGGACTTGGGCATAGTTGGCTCAAGGCATTGCAAACCGCGGAGGACTTCCGGGTGACGGGAGTTGATTCGGCGCTGCCGCTTTACCAATGCGTCTTCTCTCCTTTTTAGCTTTTGAGATTGTAATGCTCAAATGCAAGTTGCGTTTATGTAACAACTGTCTGATTAAATAAAAATTGTAATGCTCAAATGTGAGTTGCGTTTATGTAACAACTGTTTGATCGAATAAAAAGCTTTATTTCATACATTTGCGTCTTACTCTGAATTTTTGATATGTTCAGTTAAGGACCTTATTTGCGTCTTGCTCTGAATTTTTTATATGCTCAGTGAAGCACCTTATTTCTGATGTTGGCGAGTTTTGTTTTGTTCGTGCCAAAGGGTACTCCGAATCCGGAGGCTTAATCGGCCCTAAGGCGACATGTACCTAAGGGGGCTCCGAATCCGGAGACTTAATGTGGCCAATCGTGATATCCACGAAGGGCGCTCCGAATCCGGAGGCTTAATCGGCCCTAAGGCGACATGCACCTAAGGGGGCTCCGAATCCGGAGACTTAATGTGGCCAATCGTGATATCCACGAAAGGCGCTCCGAATTCGGAGGATTAATCGGCACTAAGGTGACATGCACCTAAGAGGGCTCCGAATCCGGAGACTTAATGTGGCCAATCGTGATATCCACGAAGGGCGCTCCGAATTCGGACGATTAATCGGCCCTAAGGTGACATGCACCTAAGGGGGCTTCGAATCCGAAGACTTAATGTGGCCAATCGTGATATCCACGAAGGGCGCTCCGAATCCGGAGGATTAATCGGCCCTAAAGTGACATGCACCTAAGGGGGCTCCGGATCCGGAGACTTAATCAGCCCTAAGGTGACATGCACCAAATGGGGCTCCGAATCCGGAGGCTTAATCGGCCCTAAGGTGACATGCACCTAAGGGGGCTCCGAATCCGGAGACTTAATGTGGCCAATCGCGATATCCACGAAGGGCGCTCCGAATCTGGAGGCTTAATCGGCCCTAAGGTGACATGCACCTAAGGGGGCTCCGAATCCGGAGACTTAATGTGGCCAATCGTGATATCCACGAAGAGCACTCCGAATCCGGAGACTTAATCGGCCCTAAGGTGACATGCACCTAAGGGGGCTTCGAATCCGGAGACTTAATGTGGCTAATCGTGATATCCACGAAGGGCGCTCCGAATCCAGAGACTTAATCGGCCCTAAGGTGACATGCACCAAAGGGGTCTCCGAATCCGGAGATTTAATCGGCCCTAAGGTGACATGCACCTAAGGGGGCTCCGAATCCGGAGACTTAATCGCCCCTAAGGTGACATGCACCAAAGGGGGCTCCGAATCCGGAGACTTAATCAGCCCTAAGGTGACATGCACCTAAGGGGGCTCCGAATCCGGAGACTTAATGTGGCCAATCGCGATATCCACGAAGGGCGCTCCGAATCCGGAGGCTTAATCGGCCCTAAGGTGACATGCACCAAAGGGGGGCTCTGAATCGTCGTCATGACGAGCGTCACAATGGGGTTTGTGAAATGAATTGAACGACAAAGGAAGATGGTTTTCATTGTAGAAGTGAAATATATACAAGTATCAAAGCCCACAGGTCGGGTCAGTGATAGGGTTTTCATAAAATCGCTACTTGTGCTGATTGGGAGGAGCCACGGATCTCTTCAATGCCATGGGCTGTAGGGAAGCGCACGAGCTGATGATAAGTGCTTGGAACGGCCTTCATAACATGTATCCAGGTTCGCCCCATGATGACATTATACGGCGAAGGGAGCTTTACGACCAGGAATTCTACTTCGACCGTTCTAGAGCACGCTCGGGCAGGTAGTATGATCTTCCCTAACGGGTATTCGGGATTCATATTAAAGCCGAACAATGGATGAGGCGCTGGAGACAGATCTGACTCGCTGAGGCCGAGTTTGATGAAAGTTTGGTAATACATAACCTCTGAAGTACTCCCCGGGTCTATGAGAATTCGTTCAATGGTGAACTGGTTTATACGTAATCTAATAACCAACGGATCAATGTAGGAAGCTGTTGTGCCACTAAGGTCGGAGTCATTGAAAGTAATTGTAGGAGCTTTTTTGGGCCATTCAGTCGGAATACGTTGCTTCTGGGGGATTGGATGCGATTGAATTGTGTGCACGGTTGGGGGCGCAGGCAGGCTGTAGATCACATGGATCACGCCAAGTGGAGGAGAGTCCTGCCTCAAGGCTAGTGCCTTGGTTGGCTTTCCCTTTCTCACATACTGTTGCAGTCGGCCGTCTTGCACCAGTTCTTCCAGGTGATCTTTTAATGCATAGCAACTCTCTGTTTCGTGGCCGTGATCTTTGTGATATTCGCACCGCCTATCCCTTCTTCGCGTGTCGGGCGGCCCCACCATCTTTGACGGCCATTTGAAGAATGGAAGGTGTTGGACTTTGGTCATTATTGCAGCGATTGGTTCTGACAACTCTGTGTACTTTTTGTCGACACGCCTCGAACGTCTGCTGTTGACTTGCAATTGCTCATTTGTCCGGTGGGGACATTGATCGCTTGATCGGCGAGTATCCCGCCTTTTGTTTCGTTTAGTGCGTTGCCGAGGCTCTAGGCTAGGAGGTGGCACGGAACTTATTGGTTGAGCAATTTTAGGGGGGGTCGTTTTGTTGGACATTTGGCCGGCTTTTATTCTCAAGGCATCATCTTCCACTTTGCAATACTCCTCAACTTTTTTCATCAACGCCCAAACTGTTTTGGGGGGTCTTCTGGTCAGGGAACTGCGAAGAGGACTATCAGGATGTAGTCCCATTTTGAAGGCGGTGATGGCCATGGAGTCATTGCAAGCGTCGTCGACGAGGTTGAAGCACTCCCAATAGCGCGCCGAATACGCTCTGAGCGTTTCTCCTGACTGAATCTGCATAGCCCAGAGAGAGTCGGCCTGTTTCGGTTGTACCTCGTTGGTGATGAACCTGGCCCTGAAGGATTTCTGTAATTGATGGAAGCTTTTGATGGAGGCCGGCTCCAGCTTGTAATACCACCTGACAGCTAATGGCCTTAGGCTGCTGGGGAATATTCGGCACATGGGAGCTTCGTTGTCTGCATGCAATGTCATGGCCTGCTTGTAGTGACAGATATGATCAGTGAGGTCTGATTTTCCATCGTAAAGAGTGAATGACGGAGCTTTGAACTTCTTGGGCAGGGTTGCCCTTGCAATCCGTCGGACAAAATGATCGTGCTGGTCCTCTTCATCTGAACTGCTCCTCCTGCGCTTGTTCCTTGTATGTAAACTCTTTTCGGAGGAGCTGGAAGTTTCGGATCGTCCCTTCTTGTTGAGCTCCGTGGGCGATGAGTTGGAGTCGCTATCGGTGTCTTTTGGTCGGATTCGAGGTCGTTGTCCACCGGCCCTCGGAGGTCGTTCGGGATCTTGGCGCATGGCTTCTTTCGATTTTACGACTTCGAGGGCCAAATCTTGACGGAGACGTTCATTTTCAGCGATCATGTTCGCCAGCCTTTGTTCATTCTGCTTTGCTTGTTCCATGATCGCTTGCATTGTCTCTTGCGCTGAAGTCGTTGGTGAATCGAAGTTTAAGGCGCGTCTTGCAGCGATGGTTTCTTTTCCGAGCATATTTGTTGGAGTGAGGTCATCCCCCTGTGCGGTCTCGTCAATGGCTACCGGAGGATCTTCAGTCACGCCTGCCATGGATGTATTTGAGTATTCCTACAGACGGCGCCAATTGTGGAGAAGTGGTTTGGAAATACTCTTCAAATCCTGGGAGACGCTCGTGATCATCAGCTAGTCACTTGAAAAGATACAAACACTCCGGTCGGGGGTGCCGGAATTAGCACTCCGACGGACAAGTTAGTTCAGGCCCTCAGGATAGCTTGTTTACTAAGTTAAGTGAAGTGATTCTTACCTACCTACTAAATATGTTGTTCCTGTATTTATACCTGTTTCTCTCGATCCTCGGGGTCAGGGCCTACTTTTTGATCATTGTCCTTTACATTATCCGGCTCCAATGCTACACACTTATTCGGCCCAAATATTGTATTCGACCCCCCCTATTCTCGCCGGATACAGCCGATTATTATCAGCCTTGTATTGCGCGCGCCTTCTGCCTTTGTCATTTATTCGGCTCCCACAAATTAATACCACAACCCACCACGATTATTAATAAGAATAATAATAGTAATCTGTAAAGTAAAATAAAATAATTAATTTTATGATAATAGGTGACAAAGTGTAATTTAATTTACATTAGGAACACTATAGAATTAAACACCAAAACAAATAAATAAATAAATAAATAAATAAAAAGAAAAATGAAAATTAGTGATCCAATGTTGGCCCAGCAATTTCCTTAGTAGTGTTGGCCCAAGCAATGCCCTTAGTAATGTTGGCCCAAGTATATCTATTTGACAGCAATCTATACTTATCCTGAAGATTCAAATCTATATTTAAGATTCAAATCTATTAGTACAATGATGGCAGTCCATAGAGAGGCTACGTGTCACCCAGACTATGCTCAACAAGTACTATAAAAGGAGGAAGGGTGTTTGTGAACAAATGAAGGAAAACCAACAAAGAAAGGGGACGAAAATATTGGAAGGCAATAAGGGTTTTGATAGTAGAAAGAAATAGTGAGGTATTAATTTTAAGGTGAGTTATATTATACATTAAGTCACCATAATATATTTTACATATGTTTTGGATTACCATAAATTATTTTACGCAATCTATGGTTTAAAATTATATTAATATTTTGATTTCGTTAATTATTTTCTGAACTCTATTTGTTTAAATTGAAACCCATGAATATGTTTGTTTAAATTTTAGAAGTTATTTGACAATGGTTTTGTAAACAATTATGTTTTGTGAGTACCACAATGGGAATTCAATGCCTTGGAGGACTTAAATAACCATTGGCCACTTTATGGTCATCTGTTTGTCATGGATCCGTTGACCTCTGTTCTGACTGTCACTCCAGTGACCTCTATTCTGTTCTGTTTTGTTCTGTACCGTGATTATGGTTATTTATTTACATAATTTATGTATTTCAATTTCTGCCACTTTAAATCATTCGTTTATTCAAATTAAGTTCTGTTACTATTTTAGCTTAAATAGATATCCATGGTTGTTTTGCATTCTCTATACTCTTGGTATAATATTTCTCTCTGTTGTGTGCTTATAGTTGTTACCCTTTCAGGTGGCGAGATGTGAGGAAGACCCGTAATCTCATGTAGTGGAACCTAAACAAGAACTTGATGTTGATTTTTGTTTTTCTTTCATTTTCTCCATTTTGTTTTTTTACTAAAGGCCGGTCACTGAAAAAAATAAATAAATAAAAGCCTTATAGATGTACCTCCTTTTATCAAAATAGTCGAATGAAGTTAATTTTCAGTTTAATTATTTTCTTACTTCCATTTTGCCTCTGTTTGCGCCATTTAATTTACTACGATTAGAATTATTTAGTAAGTTGCGATTCTAGCCCTAAAACCCTGGGGTTGGGTCGTGACAAGTGAGGGCGATTACAGGTAGAGAATAATAGAAAAGCTCAAGGCAAAGAAGAATGAGAAAGCGGATGAGAGGAGCTGCGATGAAAAGGAAGAACTAGACAAATGTGGCGACCAACGGTGGCAAGGATGGCAGCTGACAGTGATTAGGGTTAGGATTTGATGGAGAAGGGAAGGATAATTTGGTATTATTTGCAAATTAATAGTGTGTATTGAGATAAAATAAAATATTCAACTTGTGTGAGATGTGAATTAAGCAAATGATGTATACTGAGAAAAGTAATGGTATGTAAATAGAATTTTTCTGTAACATTTTATTTTATTGACTATTTTAGTCTTTTTAATCTTTATTGATTATTTTAGCCAAAATCCTTGCTCCCAAGCAAGGTCTTAAGATAGTTGAATATTTCTTTATACAAAAATCAATTTATTGTTCTACATACACATAATTTTGTAAAGAGTTGCTAGAAAAATATTTATTTCAAAAAATATCAAAGATTATTGGAGGTATATATGAATGGTCATGGGTCAGGTTTGAAGCAAGTTTATATTCTCTCATCTCATCCTGCCCCGTGTCATATTGGAGCAAGATAAATTGAGTTGGTGGCGAGGGAGGGGAAGGTTACTTTTGTAACTTAAAAAATATAAATATTAATAAAAGTTATATATTATATAGGATATTATGAATAATGATTTATAATTAATGAAAGCTAAAAATATAAGATGAGAAATAAATGAGTGAAAATAAATATTAAAAGTGTAATATTTTGGATTTTTAATTTTATTGTATTAAAAAAATTAAATGATATATGTATTATATACATATAAATAATACTTGTGGAGCAAAGCAAGATAAGGGATGCGGGGGCGGGGCAAAGCATGGTGGGACGAGATGAAGAAAAATGACCAACCCTACATAATTTGGTGGAGATTTATTTCAAATATAGGCTTTATTATACAAAATAAAATCTAAACCACAAAACAAAATTCATGGATGAGTTCCAGAAAGTGTTTTCTAGTATCCTAGAATTTTTGAATTTTGTATTGTAGTTTGAGATTTATTTTACATGTAGGTCCATCATTCAAGAATTAAATATGGACTATACATTCATTTTTTAAGGATAAAATTTTAGGTTTTGATTCTAATTCTTTAGGGCATGTTTGATAACACTTTTATGTTCAGTTTTTTTTTTTTTTGTTTATATTTTAAAAAAAATTAAAAACTCTCATATAAATTTGTTTGGTAAATTTTTGAGCTTATAAATAAGTTTTCTCAAATTAAAAACTAAAGTAAAAATCATAAACTCAAAAAAAGTGGTTATAATTGTTTATAAATTAATGTACACGGAAAGGAAGGAAATATAGAAGAAAAGCGGAAAGAAGGGATGGGTATAACGTCAGGAGCTTCAAACAATTTTTTTTTTTTTTTTTGGTTTACACCAAACGCGTTTACAACTTTTATTTTTCTAAAAGTAAACAAAAATTAGTTTACAATTTTTTTATAAACATAAACATTTTCAAACGCTTGTAGCTTGCTTTTCGTGCTCCTTTCGGATATAATTAGGCATACAGTTCGGATTCTTATGGTTCTGAATCTGATTTCACTAGTGCAATATGAAATAGATAAACACAAATGATACGACAATTCTTTTGAAAAATCGATTTTGAATAAAAAATGTCAAAAATAGAATGCTTTGCCAGATTTCAGAGTTACCACCTAAATATTTTGGAAAATTTAGGAAATCCTGTGACTCGTGCCAAAGGCCATTAGTCCGTCATCACCAAAATGTCTTGGCTCAGGAACTTAGGTATAAGAGGGAAAGGTCATTAATTGAGCACCCCATTCACCCGATCAAAGATCGACCTATACTAATCATGCTGTGATTTTTATTTACATTATACGCTCTTGTTTCGGTTATTGTGTTCATTTTACTAAGTGATGCACACAAGTATATATTAATTCACAAAATTTAAAATGCTTTGATTTTATATTTGTTTTGAAAAAGTATTTTGAATACATGTCACTTGAAAAAGCGAGCTTAGATTTATATTAATCAAATTATTCCAACTTAAGTACAAAGGCCTTCATCCACTGGCATTCAAACAAGTATATCACTTAAGCACTTAGCCTCATGGAATATGCTTGATATGGCAACACAAACATACGATGCAATGTGCTAAAGTAAGAAATGCTCACCTAGTACTACAGGGCAAGCCAAATAAAGCAAAATAACTAGGAAAAAAAAAATGCATGCTCTTAATTGATGCAATATGACTAATGTAACGCACACATTATGTAGATAACAAGTTCGGCTACTAGCATGGCATTTGATTCAATTCAAAACATGGGATAGATCACGTATTCGAGCAAAGAATTTGAAATTGACATTGGTTAGAATGATGAACCGAACCCTTATACATGTAAGACGAGTGGATGCAAGTCTTGAAAAATGCTAAGTAAATATGATGCTACCATTATAAGCAGGTAAATAAAAGGGAGAAAGAAATGGGGATTGGAAGACATACACAAATTATTACATATTTTGCCCTCGTGCAAGAGGGTTTGAATATCCAAGTGTTCGAATTAAAACTAGCTATTACAAATCTGAATGAATAATGAATAACTAACTAACTATCTAAGTTATTGCAATAATGATATTAACAGCAAATATTACAATAGCAATAATTATAACAATAAGATGAACAATAATATTACAACGTTATCATGAACAATAATTATAAAACAAAAGAAGATGCAGAAGGATCATACGCGTGTCAATGGAGGCCATTTACAGAAAATACTTTGTCTGCCTTCTGTGGAACTGCTCTATTTCACCCTCAGCCACTGCCCCTTGTTTCTGCCAAAAGTGATCTGTTTACCAAACATTGGAGCCCAGCTAGCCCCCAATAAGGCCCGGCCAGATCAAACAAGGCCAGCCGTGCCCAATTTTCATGCAAAAAAATATTTTTGTGCTCTGAGGTGAAAACAATACAGACAGAGCCTTTCTAAGCCCTGTTTGTCTCTTCTACTCTTCTCTGTCATGGAAAACTCAAGAGAAGAACGAATTCGATTCTGAAACTATCAATGGTAGCAAGCTGATTGCTTGATGATTTCGGGCACGTTTGGATAAAAAGTTAATAAATGCACTGGAAGAAAACCACTCATCCCTCCTATCATGAAGTTAGCTCAAATAGAGAGGTAGACACGCCCTAAGATTTATCGAAACATCATGAATTGATATGTGATGACTCTTGACGCGATGGACTCGGCATAATGTCTGGTTGAATCCAACCAATTTTATTCATCTTCTTTATGTCGGTTTCATTGATTATAAGCCAATTTTATTAGTCCTTCCATTCTTTAATCATTTAGTCCGATAATGAGATTTAAGTCCACTAAATAAAGAGAAATGTCAAACGAGAAGTGATCCTTAGCACGAAAGAGAGACTATGCCTTGACGATGAACCTTCAAAGAGATTAAGCCATTGAGCATAGAAGGTCTCTTTCTCATGTCTCAAATAACAATCAATCGCTTGAAACAACTTTCAAACAAAGAAAACCAAGAAAGGAGGGATGGTGCAAAAATAATTATGCGAAGTTGATTATTACCAAAAGTAGAACTCTTTACATAGAAACTAAGTAAAGAAAGCTATCAACTCAAATGACTCGGTGTCTAATGCCTAAACAACTGAAGCCATGAGGACGTACAACATAACAAGCAAAGTATTCAAAGCATAAACTAATTAAATGAATTAAAACAACCCCAAACAGCCCCTAAAACATAAAAAACAATAGCTAAAAGTATGTTTAAAAGGCACAAAAAGATAGGTAAGGATAAGGAGATACAAAACTAATGAACAAGAGCAAGGAAAAGTGACTAACCCCTCAACTTTTGAGACTTCTAAACCATGTTTTTTAGCATTTTTAAACTCTGAAAATCAGTTTGTAAGACAAGAAAAATAGTGGTAAAACAAACGGAATGAGCTATGAAATAATGTGTAAGAAAGGGTATTAAGCATCTCTACCTTTGGTAGCTATTCAACCCCAAGTTCCAACAGTTGAAATGGATCCAAAACAGCACAAAAACACAAGAAATAGATAGAGAGAGATTGAAATGAAAGCAATGAAAAATGTAACAAGCTTATACCTGTTGAAGAGAGCAACTTTTGGTTATAAACCAAACTTGATCCTAACACACTCTCAAGGTTGAATTATGCTTCTCAAGGCTCAACCAAGGCTCCAAAGTTCAGCTCTAAGGGTGTATATGATGTATAGATATGGTTCAAGGATGATATAATATCTCAAAGATAGCTTGCTAAGGAAGAAAGAGCTCCCAAAGATTTTTTACACTCTTGGAAATTTTTCTAACCCTTAAAACAGAGATATATGCTCGTATTTATAGAATTTGAGCCAAATAAGTCACAAATATCTTCAAAAATAGATAGCTGGTAGATTCCCGCCTAGAACAGTGTTTCTCGCCCAAAAGGCACGGCCAGCCCTAAATAGCCATGGCCAACCCCCAATGAGGCACTACCGGGCCCCAATGTGGCTCCCCTATTCCTCTGGTTCAGGCTCAGTGTAGGTTGGCAGTGTGCTCAAAGATGATTTTTTTTTATGGTATATAGGTATAGAAACAGCCTGGGTATAGAAGGTTAAGAATTTTTAAAGCTAAAAACTGGATTCTTTCGTTGAGAATTCGAAACATTGACAACGTAACTTCATCATCGAGTGCTCAGGACAAAGCGCCCCAGTCTTGCGGGTGGTTGAAAATAGGGTGTCTACAACGCCACCTTATCTTTTTTGAAAGGGGAAAAAAAAACAATTTTATTAAAAAATTTATACAAACAAGTTAATATTGTTGATATTGATTCATCATGTGGATCTTACCAAACACAATGTCACACCTCGGATTTACATGATTTGAACCCAAGAGAATTCTCAAATAATAAAGAAAAGATGATAAAAAATAATAAAAATAAAATCTCATCCTCTGTATATATATGTATCATTCAGTATCTGGGATCTATTCCTTACATATATCTTATATTCATTACTGCATGACATAAGTATACAATTTGTAAATCAAAAGACATCAATAGTTTATATAAAAGAAATGTAATTATGTTGCATTTGGTTTATTGGAATGGTTTTAGGTGGGAATGGAATGATAGTTGGAATGGTTTTGGAATGGAATGCGATAAGAATAGCCATTCCTATTCAAATGTTTGGAAATAACATAGGAATCAATCTAAGCATGGAATTGCCATTCTAATTCCTACATTTGGTATGCTGTAACGATGATTGGAATGGAATGAAATTTGTATTAAATTGACCAAAATACCCCTATCATGATTTTATAGGTATATACATATATTTTTTAAAAAAATTACAATTTCTAAAAAATTTTGGACACAATGACCCTTATTTTCAAACTACACAAACATGATTTTGCCCCAATTTTGATAAATTATCATTAAACATTCAAAAAGTAACAAACTTAAACATCACATACAATATCATCACAATGTCAAATTGCAAACATCACATACATTATCAAAATTAAAGTAGCAATCACCCTATAACTAAAAATTAATAACATGCACAAAATAACATCATCCAAGTAACAAGATCCAACACATTAGCAAGTAGCAACTAAGAAATAAACATCCCCTATCTAAAAATAAATAAATAAAAAACTAAGAAATAAATATCAATACATCAAAATAATAACAATAATGGACATCGCATATCTCCATTAAGTAAAGCCTTTAAAAATTCTTCTTTCTCATCATCTTTCAAGGTGAAAAAGCAAGCAGTAACCTCATGATCATGAGACATATGTCATGACCTACTGAGTTGCCTACACAAAATCCCTACCATAAGAGGGTTGAAGAAAAGGAAACTAATGGAAAATTCCGGAACCTCCCGAAAGGTTTGAAAGAATGCAAAAATATTGTACACCATTCTAGAACTCGTATGGAATCTTCTAGAATAGACTTTAGATAGTTCTGGGAAGATTATGGAAGGCCCTAAGAGGATTCCACACATAACATTAATTGTACATTCTAAGGAAAGCTAGGTTATTCTTAGGAAGGCTCTGTTGTCTATATAAAGGGCAAGCCTCATTTGGCTAAACCATCAAAGGGGAGTGTAATCTAAGAATTGTAATATATCTTTTAGAATAGCAAACACCCAATGTTAACATCTGGAATTTGTTTTTTAAACAAGCAAATTGTTCTTCCAATTTATGTATAGTTGACTGGTGTAACATTTATTTTAAGTTAATTCATTTTTATATGAAGCAATTGTTGGAACAATCTTCTGTGTAAAAACTAAAACTGAAACAAATAGAATAATTTACTTACAGAAAGTTCTTGTTTTGAAAAATAAAAATAGTAAAACTATGATCAAATCAAGTGTGTGACACTCTGTCCTTAAAATAGATTCGTTGTCGCACAAGTGCTTACGGATTATCGGCGTCTATCTCCTAAGATACAATGATCACTTACACAGATTGTAGTAGCACTACAGACAATCTATCAAGCGAACCAAACCTGAGTTTTGCAACTCTCTGAAAAACTCTATGAACTAATATAAGGAAAAATGCAGTAGTATAGAAGGAAAATATGATAGGAAAATGGAATCAATCAATCTGCTGGAGGACCCTGAATTTATAGGCCAAGAGGTGTCTGCTCGGAAGGGTAGAAAACCCTCTGAACATGTGTGAAACCTGGAACCGCTAGAAAGTGAAGAGAGGTGACCGGAAAGTGTCATAACCCAAACCCACCCCTATAAGTTTAGCGTTGTAACCGGCTAGTAATTCGTAGATTGTCGAGGCCTCATAGACGGAAAACATACTATTTGGGGCTCAGTGAAAGTGTGGTGGGCCCATGACCCACAGGTCCTAGTATTGAAACTTGGCTCTGATCTCCTTAATTAACTTCAATTCGGACCCAATTAATCAAATCTCAATTTTACAAATCTAAATCGAATATTTGGTTACCAATTATTCTAATTTAATCTGGTTTTATGAAAATTATAGAGACTGATTCATATATGATTCTATTAATGATTTATTTTAGAATTCGAAATTGAATGTCTAAATGGCTCAAAACAATATAATTGGTGAATTGAATTATTTTAATTTCGAGTATCAGACCATATGAGAGTTTAAGTTTTGTTTTCTAGTTTGGTTAAACAAGTCTTTGTTTATTTTGTAAATAGGGCTAAGTCCCATTTTGTCTCATCTATATATATATATATATGATGATGTATGAATGATATGATAATATATGTATATAAGTTTTAATTTCTGTCTCATATATGTCTACACAACTCTATGAACATTATATTCTGATATTTGCTTCCGTCATCCCCTTAACTTTGCTTAATCTGTTTAGAGGCCTTCGATAATCCTAAGATTACTGGTCGGTTATGGCACTAAACCTATATGAGCGGGTTTGGGTCGTGACAGAGAGGCACTGTTCTAGGAAGCAAAAAATTTGAATCTTGGCGCAAAAGTGCAAGAATTTGAAAAAAATCCAAATGAATTTTGTCCAAAAAATTAAGCTAGGACCCGACCCGACCCACAACTCGCACCCGCGCCTGACTCGTCGGCCGGCCGAACGGCGACAACGCGCGCACGCATGTGTGGTGGATTTGGGTCAACCCCACTTTGTCTATAATTCCCCTCCTTATAGAACTTGAGGTGCCCCTTAGGATCCAACCCAAGTATGTCAACCTAAAGCTTCTATACTCATATAAGTTCTCTTATTATTTCTATGTGGGACACCTGTAGACATCCCATTTTTGACTGCCCTTAAGACTTGGGCGTTTTATTCCAAACACTTGATGATGAAAGTTACACTGTGCAATCTTTTGAATTCTCAACGAAGAAATTTGGATTCAAGCTCTAATCCCAAACCTTACACCCCATTTTGGCCAAACTATTTTAGACCTTGAAATTTGGATTCAAGCTCTAATCCCAAACCTTACACCCCATTTTGGCCAAACTATTTTAGACCTTGAAACCCTCTTCTCAAAATATTTTTCCAAATATTTCTATGATGTTTCGAGGCTCACATTTTGATTAAAATATTGCACTTTTCAGTAAAACGAGTAAGAACAAAGTGGAAATAAATGGAAGGGAGGTAAAATCTTTGAAAAATCTTTAAAAACATCTTATTTATAGTTTTGGAGTTTAAGGAAATAGTAGGGGATGCAAGAAAACTAGTTGGGGAAAAGATTGAGCATCAAACTGTTAAGAAATAAATGAGCAACCTTCACTAAATTAGCATATCTCTTTGACCACTTAAAATTTAGATGTGAGGCTACCACCATTGGAAAGTAGACTTATGGGGCTTCAATTTAGATCGAAGAATGAGGGAGATATGCCCGTTTGAAGTCGTACTTGAAAGTAGTTATTTTGGACTCTGCTGGGTTTGTTTAGATCTGATCATGGCTTGTTTAGACCCGGCCGAGTTTCAATGAAAAATAGTCCATAAGTGGCTTTTAGACCCAGCTTTTCATTTTGGGCTTGACCGTGTGTTTTGTGGCCCGGTCGGGTCTTATTATCGATAAACAGAATAGCTGGCAGGAATTCGCCAGCTGGCCTTTTTTGAAGATATTTATGACCAATTTGGCTCCAACTCTATAAATTCGACCTCTCCCTTCAGAATTGAGGGTTAGCAAATTTTCCAAAAGCTTTGTAGAGCTAAAGAGACCCTCATTCATCTTAAACACCTTTCTTCATCTTCAAACCTTCTTTAGCTATACATACACAATACATACACCATTAGAGCTTATTCTTCAAGCTTTTTGCTAGAGTTTCAAACTATATTTTAGAAACTTGAGGGTGTTTTGAATCAAGTTTATTAACTAAGAAGTTATCTCTCTTTTCAAGAGGTATAACTTTGTATCTTCTTCTTTACTTCTCTCTCACTCATTTTCTCTCTTTTCCTTACTTTATACACTGTTTTTGGACTGTTTTGGGGCAGAAATATGTGATTTAAAATTGCAAAAAGTGGAGGGGTTAACCACCCCTCCTTAGGCTTTGTTCCATAGCTTTTTCTCTACTCTTTTTACTTACCTTCTCTTGCTTTTGCCAATATGATTATATTGTTGTAAGTCCTCATGGGTTTGGTGTATTTAGGACATAGCCGCCAATCCGTTTGAGTTGATAGTCCTTTTCTTTCATTTTCCTTATAGCTTTCATGTAAATATTCAAGTATTCATGTCATTGTAATCCTCCACTTTCCATTCATCTCTGCAACCTCCCTCTATTCTTTTTCATTTTGATTAAAGAGTTGTGTTTAACAAAAGGTTGTTGTTTAAGCATAAGAAAGAGACCTTCCATACTTAATGGTTTAATCTCTTCGGAAGTTCATAACCAAGGCATTACATCTCTCTTATGTTAAGCACAACCTCTTGTTTGTCATTTCTTTTTATCACCAATGCAGTTACTTCTAAGGGACTAACTTTCTAGTTAGACCCTTAGAAATCACCAAGGAAAGGATCATTATAGCTTGTTATTAAGTTTGGATTTAGAGTCATTATCGCTCATTTTGGGTTTGATTAGTCATTATCGCTCTTTTGAGTTTGGCTAATCATTATCGCTCATTTTGGGTTTGACTTGGAATTCATTATCGCTTGTAAATGAGTTTGACCCTTCTTTTGTAATTTCCCCCGCAGAAAAGGGCTTGACAAGGCTCATTTCTTGGGTTAAGTCGATGCTTGATACCCTTTATCGCTTTTGCACTTAGTGGACATAATTCTCACCTTTTAGACAAAAATTATTAAGTAATGGAAAGGTAATGTTAAAAGAGGTTAAAATTGGAATAAAAGAGGTAAAAAAAAAGGGTAATAAAATTGAGTTGGGTTCAATCGGACGTTATATTGAATCCATTGAGTCTCAAGTCATTATATACTCTTTAGTGATGTTAATGGTTCGAGAAGCAATGTCTACCACTTCCCTTGAGGTAACTCCATGATAGGGGAGAGGTTTTGTTGGTCTTCTATTTTCATTCATGGAGCTTTTTCCGGTTGCTTCTTAAATCATCACGCAATCAACTTGCGACCATTGATGGTTCGAGAACCGAACCCGCTCATCTCTTGAGTATTTCCATGATAGAGAAGAGCAGAAAGGACAAACATGGCTTACGAATGCTTTGTCTGCACTGTTTTCACCTCAAAGCACAAAAACAGTTTTCTGGAAAAAAAAAAAAAAAAAAATAGGGCATGGCCAAATTTGTTTGGGCCTGGCCAGGCCTCATTGTGGGTCAACCAGGCTCCAATGTATGGTAAATAGAGCACTTTTGTTAAAACAGAGAGCAGTGGCTGAGGGTGAAACAGAACAGTTTCCTAAGAGGCAAACAAAGCAATTTTTGAGGGCTACCTTCGTCGGCGCATATGGTATCCTTATGCATTCTTTCCATATTCTTGTTGTAATATTATTGTTATAATAAATTAGATAGTTCTTCATTTATTATTCATTTGGATTTGTAATAAGTAGTTAATTCAGACACTTGGACATTTGGACCCTCTTACATGAGGGCGCACTTGTAATATTGTGTATATCTTCCAACTCCCATTTCTTTCTCCCTTTTATTTATATGCTTATAATGATAGCACCATGTTTTTACATTTTTATATCATTTCCATGCCTTGCATCCATTTTTGCATGCATTAAGTTCGGTTCACCATTCTAACTTTGGTATTATTTCCTTACTCAAATACATGCTTTATCGCGTACCTTGAATTGACTCACATGCCATGCTAGTAGCCGAGCCTATTAATTGCATGTTATATGCGTTGCATTAGCTATGTTGCATCGTTTAGGATCATTCATTTTTTTTTCTAACCATTTTCTTTCTTTTAGCTCACCTTGGATACTTGGGGTAAGCATTTTTGCTTTAGCATATTGTATGCGTGTGATTGTTGATATGTCAAGCATAAACTACCATGAGGCTACGTACTTATTTGAAATATCTCTTGAATGCCTGTGGATAAGGCTAATTGCTTAAATTGTGATGATTTGATTAAATGTACATATGAGCTCACTTTTTCAAGTGACACGTATTCAAAACTCTTTTCAAAATGAACATGAAATCAAAGCGTTCCAAATTTTATGAAATAGTCTATACTTGTTTGACCTCACATAGTAAAGATAGCATAATAATCGGAACAAGAGCATACACTGTACATAAGAATCACATCATGATTAGTAGAGACCGATCTTTGATCGGGTGAGTACCTAAGTTCTCGAGCCAAGACACTTTGGTTATGACGAACAAGTGGCCTTTGGCACGAGTCACGAGTTTCTTAAATTTTTTAAAAATATTTAGGTGGCAACTCTAAAATCTGGCAATGATAAATGGATTTTCTAAGACTTGCTGGATTTGGACTGTCATTTGTGTTTTTTTCTGTTTCACATTGCACCTATGAAACCAGATTCAGAACCACGAGAGTCCGAACTGTAGGGCTATTGTATCCAAGGAGACTAAACCCTTTCAAGGAGCACAAAAAGTAAACTACAACACCCCAAAACAAGGTAACCCACATTTGACTCTTCAACTTCCCATTCACTCATAAATGGTTTTGACGATCCGTCTTCACCGTGTGACTTGTCATGCGGTAAGGAACACGTCACTACTTGGACCCACCTCAAAAGACGTATCGGCCCCACTTAAATTTGGACTCAAAGATGGCCCAAAATAAGCCTGTAAAACCAAAATGTTTCAACAATTCCCCACATGAATAGAATTAAAGGAAAAAAAATGCAACAATATGATGTTTCTAAAGAGAGTATAGAAATCAGAGATATTCTACAAAGAATAGGTAGTTTTTGGCTATAAACCTTCCCGTGTGAGACATTATCGGATTTACTGATGTCTTGAACTGTTCATCCATTTGTGTAAACCAAGACAATAGAACTCACACAACATATTTCCCGACACAGTTTGGTTCTCACGATTGTGTTCATTTTGGCCCTGAATAACTTTTTACTTCATGAGTGCTCTAGATAATTGTAGCTCTTACAAAACTCATAGAATCGGCCCAGTTCACACTCATATAGGTGATTCTTATAAAAAGTATCCTGCCATACTCTACTAGGTATTCCTAAGTATAAGAATCATTAAAAGCATTGCTTATCCTAACGCACTGCAGACATCACTATTTCATCATAGAAATGAGTAAGAGTTCGACTCCCCAGTGATCCTTATGAGTCATACACAACTCAATTGTCCCGTTGAACCTAGATCTTGGGATCTCCAGTCAACTAGGTTAGGTTGCCATTGTGGTAACTCTTATTAAATAGGCTTAAGTCTCATTCCCCTCGATGAATTCTCAACTAACTCTCTTACTAATCCTTTGGTTAGTGAATCCGCTATATTGTCCTTAGATTTTACATATTCAATGGAAATAATTCTAGTAGAGAGTAGTTGTCTCACGGTGTTATGTCGACAACGAATGTGTCGTGACTTACTGTTATACATATGACTCTGTGCTTTACCTATTGCCGATTGACTATCACAGTGTATACATATAGCATGCACATGTTTTGGCCACATTGAAATATCTTTAAGGAAGTGACAAAGTCATTCTGCTTCTTTTCCAACTTTATCTAATGCTATAAACTTTGATTCCATAGTAGACCTACCAATACAAGTCTGTTTGGAAGATTTCCAAGATATAACTGCACTACCAAGAGTAAAGACATACCCACTGGTGGATTTTGAGTCTCTAGTATTCGATATCCAGTTTGTATCACAATATCCTTCAAGTACCGCTGGATATCTAGTATAGTTTAGTCCAATATTACGAGTAAATTTGAGATATCTTAGAACCATTATAATAGCTTTCTAGTGTTCTACTCCTAGACTACTCGTATATCTACTTAATTACTTACTGCATAAGCTATATCTGGGCGAGTGCAGTTCATCAAGTACATTAAGCTTCCAATAATTTAGGCATACTCTAATTGAGAAATACTTTGCTGTATATTCTTAGAAAGAAACAAATTAACATCCACAGGTGTTCTAGCATGATGATTATCATCTTTGCTAAATTTGTCAAGTATTTTCTCAATGTAATGTGACTGTGGCAAAGCATATCTTTCTGATGTTTTGGTAATTTTTATACTAAGAATTATACCAACAATCCTCATGTCCTTCATATCAAAATGTCTATTCAACATTTTCTTGGTAGTTTTAATCATGTCGTTGTTACTACTTATGATGAACATATCATCAATATAAAGACATACCATAACATAATCTTTGTTTGTGTTTTTAAAATAAATACATTTGTCACATTCATTAATTTTAAATCCATTTGACATAATTAATTTGTCAAATTTCTCATGTCATTGCTTTAGTGCTTGTTTTAAACCATATAATGATTTAACCAATTTACACACTTTCTTTTCTTTTCCTAGAACAGAAAATCCTTCTTGTTGTTCTATGTAGATTTCTTCAGCTAACTCACCATTTAAGACAACTGTTTTCACATCCATTTGATGAATTTCTAATTTGTATAAAGATGCAATGACAATTACCATTCTAATGGATATTATTTTAGTAACTGGTGAGTATGTGTCAAAGTAATCAAAACTTTTTTTTTTTTGTTTATATCTTTTGACCACAAGTCTTGCCTTGTATTTGTCAATTGATCAATCTACTTTCATTTTCTTCTTGAAAATCCACTTATATCCAAGAGGTTTACAACCTGGTGGCAAATCCACCAATTTCCATGTGTGATTTTGCAAGATGGATTCAACTGCGCTATTTACAATCTCTTTCCATAAAGGAGCATCAGGACTGCACATAGCTTCTTTAAAAGTTAAAAGCTTATTTACTAACAAAAATGTTAGAAAATCTAGACCAAAAGATTTTGAGGTTCTAGCATGTTTACTACGCCTAGGTTCCTCTTCTTTATTTTGATCTATCTCTTGCTCTTGTACTTGATCTTTTCATTGATCATGATTAGTAATAGCATCATAAGATCTTTTGTTAGTACTAGTCTCTTATCTAATTTTATTAGGAAACACATATTCAAAGAACAATACATTCCTAGATTCAATGGTAGTATTTACATGTATTTCTGAGTGTTCTGACTTATAAATGAAAAACCGATATACACTACTATTCTTGGCATAACCGATGAATATGTAATCAATAGTTTTCAAACCTATCTTATTCTTTTTAGGACTAAGAATAACCATTTTAGCTAAACACCCCCACACTTTTAAGTATTTGTAAGACGGTTTTCTCCCATACCACAATTCATAAAGTGTTTGATTCACTTTCTTTTGGAGTACTTTATTAAAAATATAATTAGCATAAAGTATTTTTTTCCCTTACAAGTTCTGAGGTAATTCAAAACTTATTAACATGGCATTCTTTATTTCTTTTAAAGTCCTATTTTTCCTTTCAACAATTCTATTTTGCTAAAGTGAGTAAAGAGCGGTGGTTTGATGAATTATTCCATATTCTTTACAAAAATCACCAAAAGGTGATTTATATTGACCACCTCTATCACTTCTTAGAATTTTAATTTTCTTGCCAAGTTGATTTTCAACTTTATTCTTATATTGAATAAAAGTTTCCAAAGCTTCATCCTTGGTTCAAATTAAATAAACATAACTATATCTTGTATAGTCATCTATGAAAGTGATAAAATATTTTTTTCCCACCTCTAGTTTGATTGATTTAAAATCACAAATGTCATTATGAATTAATTCAAATGGTTCAGTACTTCTTTCAATTGAATGAAAATGAGTTTTAGTTAATTTTGCCTCAACACAAATTTCACATTTATGATTTGGATCAATTTCAAATTTAGGTAAACATTATATATTAATTAATCTACGCAAATATCCATAATTAACATGTCCTAGTTTACCATGCCAATAAATTTAAAGACTCAAGCAAGTAAGAAGAATGTGTATTTTTATTAACCATAGAAGATACAACAGTCATTACATTCAGTTTGAAAAGGCCATCATTCATATAACCTTTTCCTACATATATCCCGTTTTTGGTAAGTACAAATTTGTCAATCTAAAAAACTAGCCTAAATCTATTCATGCTCAACAAAGATCCGCAAACAAAATTCTTGCGAATATCCGGTACATGCAATGCATTGTTGAGGGTGAGCTCCTTTCTAGATGTTATCTTCAAAATAACATTTCCTTGTCCTTCGACGTTAGAAGTCAAGAAGTTGCCCATGAATAGTTGTTCTCCATTGTCCACCACAGAATAGGACGAGAACATCTTTTTGTCGGCACAGATATAACGAGTAGCACCAATGTCTACCCACTATTCTTTGAGATTTCCAACAAGGTTGGTTTCAGATACCACGGCTGAAAGGTTTATGTCATTAACACCAATGACAATCTTTGGCTCACTATGACAATCTTTGGCTCAATGTCTTTCTTTGTCACAGATGTAGCATTTGCCATTAAACTTGAATTTCTTGGTTTCCCCTCCCTTAGAGCCTTATGAGGAACTTTCTCTGGTATATTTCCGTTTCTTTGTTTTTGGTGCATGTTCCACCACATTAGCCTTTGACTCTATAGGATGCTTTCCAACCATTTTCTCAGAAGTCTGGTTGTCTTCCTCAATTCTCTGTCACACAATTAATTTTTCCAAAGTCATTTATTTGCGCTTATGCTTGAGATAGTTCTTGAATTCCTTTCATGCTTGTAGTAATTTTTCAATTAGGGCAACGACTTGGAATGACTCGCTTAGTGCCATGCCTTCTGCATGGATGTCATGTAGGATAAGTTGGAGATCCTGAACTTGGCTGATCACAGTATTTGAATCAACCATTACAAAATCCAGAAATTTGCTCACCACGAATTTCTTTGAGCCAGTGTCTTTTGTTTTGTATTTTTTCTCCAATGATTCCTATAATTCCTTGCCGTCTTGATAGAGCTATAAACATTGTACAATGTATTATCAAGCCCATTCAAGATGTAGTTGCGGCAAAGGAAATCCACATGTTTCCAAGTATCGACCGCAACAACCACTTATCGGTCAGTTTCATCATCTTTTAGCACAAGAGCATCTTCACGAAGGAAACGTGCTAGTTTTAATGTAGTAAGATAGAACAACATTTTCTGCTGCCATCTTTTAAAATCAGTTCCTAGAAACTTTGCTAACTTTTCCTTGTGATTCACCGGGACTGTCACAACAACAGGAGGGATTAAGGCAGTCGCAACACCGATTGGATTAGAAGTTTCAGTAGCCATTGAATTCTAAATTATAAAACAGAATTATAATTAGAATTGTATACTACACAAAAAATTAAACCAAAAAATACATAATATAATTTTGTATAAAATAAAAGAAACAAAGTTGTAGCTTTTATTTCAAAGTAATTTGGAAATAAACTTTTATTTAATTAAATTAACTCTACACAAAATATTATTTCTGTAAACTTCAACAATTAAAATATTGAAAATCAGAATTTTAATTAATGAAAAACCTAACAAATTATTTCTAAAAATTTAGAGTTAATTTTTGACAAACTTTACACAAAAAATAAATTCTGTAACAAAACTAAAAAGAAATTTTGAAAGGAAACAAACGAAAAATTATATATAAACAGAATAAGTCGAATCTGTCTTAAGATTGTTAGAACAATCTTCTATGTAAAAACTAAAACTGAAACAAATAAAATAATTTACTTATAAAAAGTTCTTGTTTCGAAAAATAAAAACAGTAAGACTATGATCAAGTCAAGTGTGTGACACTCTTTCCTTAAGATAGATTCGCCGTCGCACAAGTGCTTACGAATTATCGACGTCTATCTCCCAAGATACAATGATCACTTAAACAGATTGTAGTAGTACTACAAACAATCTGTCATGCAAACCAAACCTGAGTTCTACAACTCTCTGAAAAACTCTATGAACTAATATAAGGAAAAATGTAGTATAGAAAGAAAATGGGACAAGAAAATGGAATCAATCAATCTGCTAGGGGACCCTGAATTTATAGGCCAAGAGATGTCTGTTCGGAAGGGCAGAAAACCGTTTGAATAGGTGTGAAACTTGGAATTGCCAGAAAGTGAAGAGAGACGACCGGAGAGGCACTGTTCCGAGAAGCAAAAAATTCTCAAATTTTCCTGCAAGAATTTGAAAAAATTCAAATGAATTTTGTCCAAAAAATTAAGCTAAGACCCAATCCACACCCAGCCCGGCCCAGCCGGACGGGCGGCGACTGCGCGCACGGATTTTGGTCAAGCCCACTTTGTCCATAACTCCCTTCCTTACAAAACTTGAGGTGCCCTTTGAGGCCCAACCTAAGTATGTCAATCTAAAACTTATATACTTATATAAGTTCTTTTATTGTTTCTATGTGGGACACTCAAAACAAGGTAACCCACATTTGACTCTTCAACTTCTCATTTCACGAATCTGAAAACGATGTCAACTTCTCATTCACTCATAAATGGTTTTGACGATCCGTCTTTACTGTGTGACTTGTCATACGGCAAGGAACTGTCACGACCCAAACCCGCCCCTATGGGTTTAGCACCGTAACCGGCCAGTAATCCGAGATTACTGAAGGCCTGCTTAACAGTAATACAATAAAACAGAGTACAGGGGCATGGCGGAAGCCAAAACAGTAAATAAACAATGTCCAATGAGCTGTGACAGTCTGTATGCAAAAAGACTTTTCATACATATATATATATATATATACTCAGTACAGAACAGTATGCACAATATTTACAATCATTCAGAACAGGGACCAAATCCCTATTAACAGTACAGGACAGTGCTATCAGTCTATACAGTTATACAAAACAGACACAGAGACAGACGGGGGAAATAAAAACACCCCTAAGCCATAACTTGATAGGCTCGGAACCTCGCAGTGAGGCACAGTGGTTGGCTTGACAAAACTGGAGTTTAACCCGACACTTCTAGCCCCGATCTGGTGCCTGTACACCTACATATATATATGAGCAGTGAGCTAAAGTCCAATGAATAACATAATGCGTAAAGAGGTTTAGAATAAATGTCCTTCAGTATGGAAAACAGTCGTTTCAATCAGTATATCAGTTGTTCAGTACAGTAAACAGTCATATGTGGTACATCCATTAGCATAGCAATACAGTAAACAGTAGGTCTAGAAAGACCAAACAGTACAGTAGGTCTTGAAAGACCGAACAGTCAATGATGGCCATCAATCAGTAAACAGTAGTGGCTCCAACAAGGGAACCAACAGAGATCTCTGTAACAGTAACAGTAAACAGTAATTGCTAAGGATGCCACAATACAGTTCAGAATATAGGACATACATTCATTCGATTAACAGTATCGATTCAGAAAACAGTTCAGTTAAACAGTCAGAAAACATTCTCAGTTGAACATATCTTTACACAATTGTTACTCATAGAGTTCTGGGCTACAGTAAAGCTAGAGCGCGTCTCTAGTCGTTAACCCTACACAGTTTACAGAACGAACACACACTAAGCTACACAGTTGGGAAAGATAATAACTTAATCCCTAATTGCCTCGGTGTGTTCTACATCTATATCCTCATTAAGATGCCTTAAACTAGGCCTAAGAATGCCTAGGATGGAATGAGGATGCAAAGATTCACTTAAAAGCATTTTTCAGAATTTTCAGAAAACAGGGGTCTCACTCGAGCGTGGCTTTCTACGCTTGAGCGGACATGCAGACAAAGGAGCTCCGTTCGAGCGTGACTTCCGTCGCTCAAGCGGACTGCAAGCTACAGTGAAAATACTGGATGCTCAAAATTCACGCTCGACGGGCGCTCGACCCTCGCTCGAGCGTGAGACACAAGTCCTCGCTCGAGCGTGAATTATCTCGCTCGAGCGGACTGTAAGCTCATGCAAAGTACTGGATGCACGCATTTCACGCTCGAGCGTCACTTTACTCGCTCGAGCAGAAAGCATGATCACAGAGTGTACACTCGAGCGTGGAGTTCCTCGCTCGAGCGTGGGTCCAAAATCTAGAAATTCCATATTTGAACCTCAAGCTCAAAACCAAGTTTTAATGCATCAAATTCGATCCTCTTGGGCTAATTTTCTGGAAAACACTTCAAAACCCATAATATTACATGTTTCAAAGATCAATTTGATAAATCAAAGCCCAAGGGTGTTTCAATTAAATCCAATTTCAAACCAAATTTCATGAACATGATGAACATGGAACATGAATGGATTTAAACCAATTCAAAGCTTCAAATACTTGCTCAAGTGAGCCAATTCTTTCAAAACCAAGATGAAAACATGGTCTATAATCTAAACATGAACATGCATGCAAGATTTCCATGAAATCAAACCTCACAATGCAAGGATAAACACATGCATGCATGATACAAGCTTTAATCCAACACTACAAGGCCAATTCTTGACTTAGCTCATTAACTATCATGATCCATGCTAGATAGGGCTTAAATATACAATTTAGAGGATGAAATTCATACCTAGGTTCCTCAATGACAAGTCTAGAGGTTCAATTTGCCAATTTACACTTCAATTCCTCAAGATTCAAGCCAATTCTCTATGTTGAAAGCACAACTTTCCTATCTCTCACTCTTGGTCGGCTAGGACACTCAACAAGGCTGATGAAATGTGTTGTGCAAGTGTAATAAGGCTCAATTATGTTATATTGAGTGGGCCACTAATGTGGCAAAAATGTAAATAAGTGCAACAATGCAATTTAACTTATTTTAATCTAATTTAATCATACCAAATCACTTTTTAACTGAATATGCCATAAAATCACATAAATTATGATGGTCCTAAAACATCAATCAATTTCTGGTTCGGCCGCCGATAAGGCCTTCAATTTGCAGTTCAAACATAAAAACATGAACAGATAATCAAACAGGCAACAGATAGAAATGCAATATGACAGATATACTTAATCAATTCAGTTTCAGATTCCAGTCAGTCAATCCAGTATTTCAATCTATTCAATTATCAATCTTAATCAGTCTCAGTTTAGCAGTAATCGGTAGGTAATCAGTGATCAGTGATGAGGGTTGTTACAGGAACACATCACCACTTGGACCCACCTCAAAAAACATGTGGGCCTCACTTAAATTTGGGTTCAAAGATGGCTCAAAATAAGCGTATAAAACCAAAATTTTCCAACAACAGTTAATATTTTAAGGTTTTAGAATGTTAAAGTGGTTCTAATAACTTGTGCAAGTAGCTTTTTTTGGAATCTCTCAAGATATCATTGAAGTCTACTTGGCAGAACTGCAATGTATATGTTTTAGTTAGTTTAGTTAGTATATGTAAAATTTGATAAATTCCTTTGTTTTAACTTACCCAATTTTCGAATGCTGTATTCAGAGCATTCCCTTATAGCTTCCCATTGGCAGTTTTCCTGTTAGTTATAGTGTTAGACAATTATTTTGTTTGTGTATATATTTTGAATATTGTAGAGGTTTGAATGACTTACAATATTGGATATATTGGGTTTCGAAGGATGTTACAGGCATTGGGATACTCCATGGATTGGCAAGGAAGGAGCATATGTCCAAAGTATCCCCGCTTAGGTCCCAGTTATTGCGGATAATCAGTACGTTGTCCCCCATGTAATTTACGTATCCAACTACCAGTATGGAATGATTGCCATAATCTTTTTTTTTTAGTCTCAGCAAGTTTAGATGGAAAGTATATACTCTGGACATCATTAAAACATGAAGTAGAGGTTATTTTGTAGAGGTTATTTTGAAATTTATTGTTAGTGCTAGTTAGTTTTTACCCCTTTGTATTGTCTCCGTGATGGTTTATGGATTCTAAGACTGACAATGATTGGTTGTTGGTCAACTCCTATAGAGAGGAGGTCTTCTCTTCCTACCAAAATTAGTCCCATGCCATCGGCTTCGACTATTGGATGGTGGTGCTAATACAAAAGATATAAGAAAGAAATAATAATTAGTATACTTAATAGACCATCCAACCAAATGAAATCAAATAAAAAGAAAAATAATTGAAGTTTCTATAAATCAAAGGAAAAGAAATATAACCCTATCCAAAAAAACTCGAGATTCCTGGTTTTCCACGGTATAAGTAAGCTTTTTCCATTGATATACCATACAAAGTTGACATTCTCGTAGCTTTAATGATGTATCCCCTCCACTTAGTGTCAAAGGCTCATTGTTATCCTATGCTTGTGGTGTTGCCAAATTATGTCCCATGTTCATGTTGGACAATCTTCACTGTATTTAAATAAATTAATTCTGTTTGTGTACTTAACAGCAAACAAAATATAAAAGAAATAAAAGAAATGAGAGAAATAAGTTTGATTACAAAAATCAAACTAGAAATAAAAAGTAAATAAATAAAAACAGATTTTATTTTGTTACAAAAACAAAATAACAAAATAAAATCTGATTTAAATAAACAAATAAAACAGAAAAATAAATTAAACAACTTACTTGATTAATTTCTTCGAATAATAATCTGATCAAGTCCAGTGTTAGACACTGTGTCCTTAAGACAGATTCGTCCTCTCCACGGTGCTTTCAGAATATGGACCTCTATCTCCCAGGATGAAATGATTAACAACAAATAAATGCAGCACTACAATTTATTTATTCAACGAACACACTAAGTGTCTACACTCTTTCTCACAAAAATTAAATGCAGCAAAATGAAGAATAAATTTGCAGAGGAGAAGTACGAAATTTCTGAATATCAAACATCAAATGAGGGCTGCCTATTTATAGATGTAGTGGTGGCTATTGATTTTGAATTAAACAGGTGCAAACCTGTTTTGAACAGGTATGAAACCTGTTTGGTTTTAAATTAAACATATTTAAATCTGTTAGGTTCAAAATTCAAACAGATAAAAACGGAAAATACCTATTTGGGTGTAGAGAAAAATCGGAACAGATTAATTCCAGAATTAATTTGAATTCTGGATAGTTGGACAGATTTTATTTCAAAAAATAAAATTAAATCCAAATGTTTTTTGCCCAAAAAGATTAGTACTGGGCCGAACAAGCCCAACCTAACCACACACCACGCACCCGCGTCCAAGCCCAGGCCCAGCCCAGCCCGCCCAACCGGACAGCGCGCGTGTGTTGTGATTTTTGGGTCCAATGGGTCTAGCCCATTTTGCCCATAACCTCCATCTCTACAAAACTTGGGCACCCCTTAGGGCACACCCCAAGGTCCAATCGTATGCCTTATAAACCCACTCAAAACTTCCCACCAAATTAATGTGGGACAAGCTATTTTCCAACCTTAAGGAATTTCCACCAAAACTCCATTTCCATGGAGCTCACTTTGGCTTCAATTTCCCATTCACCCGATAATGATTTTGAGCAACTAAATATACCACGTGAATCACAACGCGGCATAGAACGCGTTACCACTTAGAACCGCCAAAATTGACGCACGGGTCCCACCTAAATAATAGACCAAAGTTAGGAAAAAATTATGTTTTTACTCAGAATTTTTCAACCATTTCCAACAATCCCCCACATGAATGGAATTTGATGACAACGAAAATGCAACAATATGTAGACTTTATCGAAAGAGTATAAGTCGAAAATATCTTACATCAGGATAGGTAGCTTTCGGCCTTGAACCTTCCCTAGTGATAACCTATCGGACTTACTAGCTAACCAATGGACGCGATGCCTTGAATTGTTCAGCCGTTTGTGTAAGCCAAGACAATAGATTTCACACAAAATATCTTCTAACACATCGTGGTTCTCACTGTTGTGTTCATTTTGGCCTTGAACGCTCCTGGTTTTCATGAGTGTTTCTAGAGAATTTAGCCTCTTCATTCTCATAGAACCGGCTCCAGTTCGACACTCATATAGGTGATTCTTATTGTGAGTATCTGCTTATACTCGTCTTGATTTTATGCCTTAATCAAGATATAAGTAATCATTAAAAGCAAAACTTATCCTTATACCCTGCGTACAACATATGTTGCAGATTTCGCTCTCACCATAGGAATGGGTAGGGAATTTTAATCCCTTGGTGATATCTGGTGAGTCACACATAACTTAGTTGTCCCTTTGAACTTAGTTCTTGGGATCTCCAGTTATATAAGTAGGGTTACCATCATGATGACCCTTATGTAATAAGCTTTAATCCCATCCCCTTTGATGAACTATACACTAACTCTTTTGTCAAACCTTTTGTTAACGGATCCGCAATATTCTCTTTAGATTTTATATAATCTATTGAGATTATTCCATTTGACAACAATTGCCTTACGATATTATGTCGACGACGAATATGTCGTGACTTACCGTTATACATATGATTCTGTGCTCTGCTTATTGCAGATTGACTATCACAATGAATGCAAATAGCTGGCACAGGTTTTGGCCACATTGGAATGTCTTCTAAGAAGTGACGAAGCTATTCTGCTTCTTCTTCTGCTTTGTCTAAAGCAATGAACTTGGATTCCATTGTGGATCGTGCGATGCATGTTTGTTTCGTGGACTTCCAAGAAACAGCAGCGCCTCCCAAAGTAAAGACATATCCACTAGTGGATTTTGAATCTTTAATATCCGATATCCAATTTGCATCACAATAACCTTCGAGTACTGCTAGATATCGAGTAAAGTTCAAACTATGATCATGGGGTAAATCTTAGATATCTAAGAACCCGAATAATCGCTTTCCAATGGTCTTCTCCGGGATTACTAGTATATCTACTCAATTTACTGACTGCATAAGCTATGTCAGGACAAGTACAATTCATTAGGTACATTAGGCTTCCAATGATTTGGGAGTATTTTAACTGAGACACTGTATCACCTTTATTTTTCGATAAATAAAGATTGATGTCTACAGGTATTCTAGCTACATTCAAATCATCCTTGATAAATTTATCAAGAATTTTCTCAATATAATGAGATGGAGATAATGCATATCCGTCAGATGTTTTAGTAATTTTCATTCCTAATATAACATCTACGACCCCCATATTTTTCATATAAAATCTTTTGTTAAGCATTTGCTTAGTTAATTTGATCATGTTTTGACTGCTTCCAATGATAAGCATGTCATCCACATAAAAACAAACTATGACATATCCTTGGTCAGTGTTTTTAACATAGATGCACTTGTCACATTCGTTTATCTTAAACCCATTAGTAAGCATTGCATGATTAAATTTTTCATGCCATTGCTTAGATGCTTGTTTTAATCCATAAAGTGATTTTACAAGCCGACAAACTTTCTTTTCTTGCCCCGACACTACAAACCCTTCGGGTTGCTCCATATAGATCTCTTCATTTAGATCACCATTTAAGAAAGCTGTCTTAACATCCATTTGATGTATTTCTAAATTAAACAACGCTGCTATAGCAATAAGCATGTGAATGGATATTATTCTTGTCACAGGGGAATATGTGTCAAAATAGTCCAGACCTTCCTTTTGTCTGTAACCTTTTACTACAAGTCTTGCTTTATACTTGTCAATTGAACCATCTGCTTTTATTTTTCTCTTGAATATCTACTTATATCCAAGAGGTTTAGAACTAGGTGGAAAGATCCACCAATTCCCAAGTATGATTTTGCATAATGGATTCAATTTCATTATTAACAGTCTTTTTCCACAAAGGTGCTTCAGGACCTATCATTACTTCCTTAAAGCCTTGAGGTTCATTTTCCAACAAGTATGTCAGAAAATCTGGACCAAAGGATTTTAATGTTCTCGCTCTTTTACTTCGTCTTGGTTCATCATCAGTTAAATCCTGTTGGTCGAGACCATTACTAGTCTCTTGTGTTTGACTATCATTAGTCTCTTGACTTTGTGTACAATCATAAGTTCTTTTCTGTGAACTTAATTCCTGTCCTTTCTTGTAAGGAAAGACATGTTCAAAAAACACAGCATTCCTTAACTCTATAATAGTGTTCACATTTATATCAGGTATTTCTAATTTATAAGTCAGAAACCGATATACACTACTATTTTGAGCATAACCAATAAACACACAATCTATTGTTTTTGGTCCAATCTTAGTCTTTTTAGTAACAGGAACTTCAACTTTTGCCAAACACCCCCACACTTTTAAGTATTTATAGGAAGGCGATCGACCTTTCCACAATTCATAAGGAGTGCTGTTGGTTTTCTTGTGGGATATTCTGTTAAAAACATAATTAGCAGACAATATTGCTTCCCCTCACAAGTTCTGTGGTAAGCCTGAACTTAGTAACATGACATTCATCATTTCTTTAAGGGTTCTATTCTTCCTTTCAGCAATTTCATTTTGCTGAGGAGAATAGGGTGCTGTAGTTTGGTGAATAATGCCATGTTGTGCACAAAATTCATTTAATGGTGCAACATATTCACCACCCCTATCACTTCTAACCATTTTAATGGTTTTACCAAGTTGATTTTCAACTTCTGTTTTGTAGAGTTTAAAAATTTCTAAGGCTTTATATTTACTTCTAAGTAAATAAATATAACAATATCTTGTAGAATCATCGATAAATGTTATGAAATACTTTTTTCCTCCTCTAATTTGAACAAATTTAAGATCACATACATCTGTATGAATTAATTCTAGAGGTTCGGTGTTCCTTTCAACCGATTTAAATGGAGCCTTAGTTAGTTTTGCTTCTACACAAATTTCACATTTATGATTAGGATTAATTTCAAACTTCGGTATATAATCTAAACCAATTAATCTACGCAAAGCATTAAAATTCACATGTCCTAATCTACCATGCCATAAATTCGACTAAAAAATATAAGCAAAAGATGTGTTATTCTTATTCATAGCAACTTTTGGTACAACTGTCATTACATTCAATTTAAAGAGACCATCACTTATGTATCCCTTACCAACATACATACCACTCTTTGTTAATACAAATTTATCATACTAAAAAACAAGCCTAAAACCATTTTTACTTAACAAAGAATCAGAAACCAAATTCTTCCGGATGTCAGGTACATGTAATACGTTGTTGAGAGTTAGTTCTTTTCCTAATGTCATCTTCAAGATCACCTTTCCTTGTCCAGCCACAGTAGAAGTAGAAGAATTTCCCATGAAAAGTTGTTCACCATTTGCAGCCTCATTGTAGGTAGTGAACATCTTCTTGTCCGCACATATGTGACGACTTGCTCCAGTGTCAACCCACCACTCTTTGGGATTTCCAACCAAGTTAGCCTCAGACACCACAGCAGTGAGGTTGATGTCTCTAATTCTGTCACATTGGCTTGATTGGTGGTCTTCTTGCTTGTACTTCCATGATCCTTCTTAGGACGGCGGCAATTAGAAGCTCGATGTCCAGTCTTGCCACAGTTATAGCATTTTCCTTTAAACTTCTTGTTGCCATTGTTGTCACCTTGTTTAGGATTATCTCCAATAAACTTCCTCCTTTTGTTATGTGGTTTAAGAACTTGTTCAACCACATTAGCCTTGGATTCAATGGGATTTTTCCCATTCATCTTTTCAGCCTTACAGTTATCTTCCTCAATTCTCAGTCTTACAATAAGTTCATCCATGGTCATCTCTTTGCGTTTATGTTTTAAATAATTTTTGAAATCTTTCCAAGCCGATGGTAACTTTTCCACTAAAGCAGCGACTTGGAAAGACTTGCTCAGAGACATACCCTCAGAATGAATATCATGTAAAATTAATTGAAAACTTTGAACTTGAGAAATTACCGTTTGGGAGTCTACCATAACAAAGTCCAGAAATTTACTGACGACAAATTTCTTCGTGCCGGCATCCTCTATCTTGTATTTCTTCTCCAAAGAATCCCATAATTCTTTTGCTGACTTCAGAAGGCTGTAAACATTATACAGCATGTTGTCAAGGCCATTGAGGATGTAGTTTCTGCATAGAAAATCAGAATGTTTCCAAGCATCTACAGCGGCAACAACTTGCCGATCACTTTCACCCTCTTTAAGTGCTGGAGCCTCTTCACAGAAAAATCGGGCCAAATTAAAAGTTGTAAGATAGAACAGCATCTTCTGCTGCCATCTCTTAAACTCAGTACCGTTAAATTTTTCCAGTTTTTCTCCATGATTTATAGGTACTTGAACATGGTTCTGGATAGGGACCGGAGTTTGTGTAACAGTTGGAGTACTACTACCAGTTGCAAATTTAGTTGTAGTAGCCATAATATCTGATTACAAAAATCAGAAAAAACAAACCACAAATTAATTTTCTAGTTACTAAAACCAGAAAATAAATTAGAACACAAAATAATTTTATTTTCCTTGTTACTGAAACTAGAAAAATAAAATACCACAATAATTTTCTATAACACCAAATAATATTCTGCAATTGTTAATGACACCAGTATATTACTACTAGTTGTCAAAGAAAATAGACAGTATATTACTATTATTCGTCAAATAGTTTATAAATACTATTTGTATTTTCCAACCAAAATATTACTTTGATAACACAGAAAATTAAATACAATGAAGATATCAAAATAAACTCTGTCTTAAGATTGTTGGACAATCTTCACTGTATTTGAATAAATTAATTCTGTTTGTGTACTTAACAGCAAACAGAATACAAAAGAAATAAAAGAAATGAGAGAAATAAGTTTGATTACAAAAATCAAACTAGAAATAAAAAGTAAATAAATAAAAACAGATTTTATTTTGTTACAAAAACAAAATAACAAAATAAAATCTGATTTAAATAAACAAATAAAACAGAAAAATAAATTAAATATCTTACTTGATTAATTTCTTCGAATAATAATCTGATCAAGTCCAGTGTTAGACACTGTGTCCTTAAGACAGATTCGTCCTCTCCACAGTGCTTTCAGAATATGGACGTCTATCTCCTAGGATGAAATGATCAACAACAAATAAATGCAGCACTATAATTTATTTGTTCAACGAACACACTAAGGTCATGTTTGATTCAAAAGATTAATAGTGAAGTATTAATAATCCTATTAAATTAGTGTAGTATTCACTATCCAATTGGATTAATATCTATTGGATTAATAATCCCACCCCTACCCCATTACTAATAATCCTACAAATTTGTTGGATTAATTATCCGTTGGATTAATAATCCTAAACCAAAATGTTAAAACAAACATAGGATAATTGGGCCCACGGATTAATAATCCCAATCCCAATCCCATGCTCTAATCCACCCAATCAAACATGCCCTAAGTGTTTACACTCTTTCTTACAAAAATTAAATGCAGCAAAATGAAAAATAAATTTGCAGAGGAGAAATATGAAATTTCTGAATATCAAACATCAAATGAGGGCTGCCTATTTATAGATGTAGTGGTGGCTATTGATTTTGAATTAAACAGATGCAAACCTGTTTTGAACAGGTATGAAACGTATTTGGTTTTGAATTAAACAGATTTAGACAAATTTTATTTCAAAAAATAAAATTAAATCCAAATGTTTTTGGCCCAAAAAGATTAGTATTGGGCCGAACAAGCCCAACCCAACCACACACGCGCCTCATCGGACGACGGCGTGCGTGTGTAGTAATTTTGGGGTCCAATGGGTCTAGCCCATTTTGCCCATAACCTCCCTCTCTACAAAACTTGGGTACCCCTTGGGGCACACCCCAAGGTCCAATTCTATGTCTTATAAACCCACTCAAAACTTCCCACCAAATCAATGTAGGATAAGCCATTTTCCAACCTTAAGGAATTTTCACCAAAACTCCATTTCCATGGAGCTCACTTTGGCTTCAATTTCTCATTCACCCGATAATGGTTTTGAGCAACCAAATATACCACGTAAATCATAACGCGGCATAGAACGCGTTACCACTTAAACCCGCCAAAATTGACGCACATGCTTGTGAAGAAAAAATTCTGTTTTTACCCAGAATTTTTCAACAATTTCCAACAGTTCATATCCACCAATGCTTGTGATGATAATTGAATTATCTCGTTATATATCATCTTTTGGAGGGCTTCTTTGGCTACGCAAACTTGAAACGCTCAACAATTTGTTACAAATTTGTACGTGTTAGTTTTTTGCATTTGTCTCATATTTTAAAATTTAAAATTTAATAATTCAAGTATGAGATACTCACGAAACTGCCTTGATGCCGGATGACATTCGTCTTTAGATGATGATCGATCTTGAAGTGCTCTATACCCTTTTTCCGCAATATAATTAGAAGATTGTATTAGTTTTTATTTATTTATTTTTGCACTTAAATTAGTTTCATTAGTTTAATCCTTCCAATATTTTGAGCAATTGTCTTTGTTGCTTCTGTTGTCATCATTTTTTTTTTGTCTATTATATTTTCTGTTCAAACAAACCTAAACAATAAATTTTAGGTGCAAATGGAAAAAAATTATTTCAGTTTTAAACAGGTATATTTAGAATGCATTCAATTAATTAGAAAAACAAAACAAGACAAATATTGAACTTTGAGCATATCAATTAATACAACCTCAGACCCACAATTATTACAGATCTGTTCAATGCTATTACAAATCTGTTTCATCATCAACATTCATCATTAACAACAACAACAAGCAGCACAAGAATAAGATATCACTCCAAATTTCAACATATACCCACACACATCCAAATAGCTCACCAACAAATTTCAACAGATCAGCCATATATACATACCCAATAAAAGGGCGAGATTGGAGGCTACAACAGCTTCGTGATCACCAGAAGCTCTGGCTTCGTTATTGTCTTCATCGACTCTACCATTTCTACACAAAATCAAATTAAAAAAAAAAAAAAACAAAAACCTAGCTTCAAAAATGAGCTTAAAAACTATAGATCTAAAGAGAGAGAAGCAAAAAAAAGAAAAGAAGAAGAAGACGAAGTTGTCGCGCAATATTTACCAATTAAGCAAAAACATAATATTAAGCAAACGTTGTTCAACATTAATCTATCCTGATTTTTCAAAACATAAACTTTCAAAATATAAACATGTATATTGTTCCATCAAAAAGAAATAATATGTTGTGTTTTTTAGCAGTGATTTGAAAAGGGAAACGGGAAAGTGTGAGTAAAATGTGAAACAAATACAAATTTCTATTCAAATCTATTAACCAAACACACTAAACCCAAAAATCCTATATGAATATTGGAAAGTAGACAAGAAAATATTCAAACCCAACTAACCTGTTGTCAAGCCCTCTATTGAAGACAAGGAAGAACTATAATTTGCCTTTTTGAAGAAGACATGATTTGGACTCTCACGATGCATACATACAAGCCTTGGATGTTTTGTTCTTTCTATTGTAGGCTCCATTTCTTGGAAAGGAGTACATATGGGGGAGAAGAGGAGAGGAAAGAGTGCAAAAGCAGGAACTCCCCATTCCGACGGCCGTTGCATTTTTGGTGTAATAATTTTTTTTTTAAACTTCCACAATATATGTAAAAACCAACAAATATAACCAACAAAGATTTGAATGTAATTACCAAACGCCACAACTCTTGTTAGCAGTTGTGACTGTGCGAGTAAAAGAAATGATCATGTAGCAACAACACTTAATTGAAACATGCGAGTGAGGGTATTTTGGGGAGTGAAAAAGTAGAAAACACTAAAGGATTTTCATATTTTTAACATAGTAGTAGATAGATATGACAAAATGAAGTTCTTTCTGTGGCTTACTTAACCTTGAGTTTTTGAGATGGTAGTTCTGTTTGTTTCTTCTGAAATTGAGCATCATTTGCATGGTTTATATAGTTGAAAATTACTGTTTCATGTCCCAAAACAAAAAGGGATGGGGAAAAAAAAAAAATTTAATAACTCAATACCCGATACAATGGACCGACTAATTTAGAGGACCAATCCAACTGTTCACTAGCGGGGGATCCAATTAAAGTCAAGATAAAATCCTGTATGAATTGCCTCCAAGAAATTGCTTACACCTAGAAGGTTTTGAACCTGAGACGATGGAGGGAGTATACCCCATCCAAGACCCTAAAGCATTGACCACTAGGCCAACCCCTTAGAATTGAAATAATAATAATAATAATAATAATAATAATAATAATAATTATTATTATTATTATTATTATTATTATTATTATTATTCTTCTTCTTAATGCATAGGTAAATAGAGGTGGCAAACAAATGGATTTGGGTGAGTCAAATGCTTTTATGCTTTTAGAACAATCCAAATCCAAATCCAAATTGGCCTATTTAACAAGCAAGTTTAAGCGAGTTGGACTAAATTAGATACAGGTTGAATGAATGGACCCAATTAACCCCTTTATTTTTTGGGGAAATTACCCATAGGTCCCATGTGAAACATGTGGTCTCCATTTAATCCCATAACTTTTTCACCACACCCAAAGTCCTTTCCCCAATCTGGGACACCTCTCGTCTCTCTCATCCATCGATATCCTTGGTGTTGAGCTCGATGAACTCGTCCAAATCGATGACTCCATCGCCATCAGAATCGACCTCTCGGATCATGGTCTGGAGTTCTTCATCGTTGTCGGGGTAGCCGAGGCTGGAGAGGATGGATCCGAGCTCGGAGGAGGAGATCTTGCCGTCACCATTAACGTCGAATTTGTTGAAGACTTGCTTGAGTTCTTCCTCGATGTGGGCGCGAGAGTTGCGGGAAGAAGAGCGAGAGATGGCCGGAGATGGATCCAGAGAAGGGGTTGTAAGAATCTTCCATGAATATGGTTTTGTCAATTTCTCTCTCTTTCTCTCTCTATTTACAGATTTTTTTTGGGGATAGTTGTTGATCTATGGTTGTTGTTGTTGATGATAAAATAGATCTATAATATCATTGAAACAGATCTGTAATGACTTAGATTTGTACAGCTATCACACAGATTTGTAATGAGAAAATTTTCGAATTCTAAACAAGTAATTTTCGAGTTTTAGTTACAGGCGGTGAAAACTGTAAAATTTTGCAGTTTGAATTTTTTTTTTTGGTGCTGGAATGAATCATGGTTTAAAACTGTAAAATTTTGCAGTTTTATAACATGCTTTAGAACTGTAAAATTTTACAGTTTCATAACATGTTTTAAACATTCCGACGACTTTCTGGCGATGTTGAACATTCCGACGAGTCTCTGGCGACCGTTTGATGGAAGTCCGACGATAGTAAGATGTGAACAGTGTCTGTAAATTAAAAAAAAAAAAAAGGATTTTTTGGTAACAATTAAAAATATGTGTGGACTAATTGGTACAAATATTTTGTTTTGGGATTAGCTGGATCTTGAACTTGTTGCATGGGACTTATCAGTAAGTTCCCCTTATTTTTTTATTTTTTTTTCTTCCAATAGATGGTGGAGATGGTATCCATAAAAACCCATTTAAACCCATTTATAGATTTGGATGAATTTAAATTAGTGTCATTATATGAATTCATAATTGCGAGTTGAATTTGTGACCTCTAAATAGAGATAAATAATAAATACAAAGCCCTGCAATAATGAAATCCTACCATTCCCAGGTTCAACTCCGAACTCCCATCAGTGATGCACATAAATGCAACATTTATGTGCATGCAAATATTTGACTCAACTATAAATTAGCTTCTTGCTTTTAATAATTTTTTTTTTAACTTTGTCAAAATTTATTTATTTTTTAGGTCCTAACTCCTAAGCTAAATGATTCTAAAGAACTTTAAAATTTTAGAATTTTTTGAATGTTTTTTACCAAAGACGAAAAAAAAAAATCAAATTTGTCAAAAAGTGTTAAAAGAAGTTTGATTTTTTTTTTAAAAAAAATAGTGAATTACTTTTATAACAATCATTTTTTAATCATTATGATTGTCAACAAACCTAAAAAGTAATTTTAAAAAATGAAACAAACTTGAAAAGTTCATTAAAAATAAACAAAAAAATAAAAAAGGGTATTTATAAAGTGCAGCTAAAGGAAATCAGTCCAACCAAAATATGGGTGAGCAACCCCTCTACTGTTTAACTCATTTAACTATCTAATTGTTTTCAGTTCAAGTCAACAAGACCTTGCCTTTTGGTAATTCAATATGGTTTGATTCAGTTCATCCAGTCAGAGAAAAATTAATAAAAATAAAAATAAACTGGATGAATAACCGGGTGACTAATTCGAACAATTTAGCAATTTGCAAAGGGACAACACTGATAACGCCAAACTTAAGCATGACAGCATTTAGCAATCACTGTAAAACCCTGCTAGCAAAGATTCAGGACAAAGTTTCAACTAAAACAAACAGTCACAATTTCTGAGATCACATACAATACAAAGATACTTTAGATCCAACAGAACTGCATGAAATCATATTCTTGGAATCAACTATGTAGAAGTTTAATCAATACTAGATAGATTCCATTCCATAACAAATAAAAAATAAAAACTGACAAATCCAGATTTCCAGAATATGGGCCAAAAGCCAGAAAAGAAGCAGGTTCAAAGAACTGAAACAAATAACATCAAGTTTGATATACATATATATATATATATTTGATAAGTAACACTGATATACTAACAAATTAAGCAAAATAAAACAAGTTATGATCAGATTTGAAGCCTCATATATTTGACAAAGGATGTGTTTTTGGCTTCACACTTCAAGAAAACAATTAGTCAACGAAGCGCCAATAGGACTGGATTTGAAACATAGATCATGTGAATTGTGGTGAAAGGGCTTTGGTATGTCCCCAATATTGCTGTGACAGTAAATCCGGAAGAGGAAAACCTACCAACGCAATTCAGCAAAAAACTGAATTTCAAAACAAGCAAATTCGACAACAAAACACAAGGGCTATAACAACACATAATTACGTTTGTGTATTTAACAACTAAGGAAGCAAAAAAGACTATGCAGCTATATGCACCTTTCATATTCACAAAAACTTTGCTAAGCTAAGTTAATTACATTACCGGATTATCCAAAAGTCTTCATCATTTGACCCCACCAGTTTGGCCACTTCTACGCAACTCCATGGGCGAGCCTGTGCTGCAACTATTCCCAGAATCCACTGGATGAGGCACTGATACAGAGCTAATTTGGGAATGTTGCTCCATTTGAATCAGACTTGAGAGACTAAGAGGCGAACTACCATACTCAGTCCAGCTGGTTGCTTCTGGAGGCTGGAGTAGTGACCTCATATAAAATTGATGTTGCATCTGTATTGGTGGTGGCCGCTGGTTGATTGCGTGATATGCCACCCCAGGAACATTAGGTTGACATGTTGGCGCCACATCAGTGCTTCCATCAATTGAAAATCCACTCATTGACGCTCTTCCTCCATTTTCTGTTGTTCTCATCCTTCCTAAAACTGCAGCTTGAGTACCCCCTGTGCCCACAATGTTACCAAATGAATTAAGATCGATATTTCCAAGCCCCTGGGCCCCACCACCTAATTGCATGGTACCTGGGTAACCTGTTGCAGCACCAAATTCTTCCATCATCCGCGTCTTCTTCAAAAGATGTTGTTGTAGTCTATATCTTTGCATCATCTGTAACTGTGAAAAGGCACGCTTGTTCATAATATGTGAAGCAATTTCGAGTGGTGGGTTGGAGAAATAACCAGCTGATAGCGGTAAAGCAGAGTTGAAATTGCCAGAAAAATTATTCTGTGATGGTAATTTTCTAGGGTTGTAGGTAGATACGCTACTGTTCATGGGATTAAACGTGTAAGGAAATTTCCCAGGGGCCAGAGTTGGGGGAACTAGCTCGACCTGTTCAGCCGCTGGAGTAGCAGTAGTAGTAACGGTTTGTTGTTGACTAGTAGAGCTTTCGTCAATAACAAGGGGTGCAGATTCTATTCGATCACCAGCTAGCTGATATCCTTCACGCATCATCTACACAGGAAGAAGCAGCATAAATAAGCAAACCAAATTAAGCCTTGTGTCCCAATCAGGGGGTTGGCTACATGAATCCTTGTCAAGGCAATAAACCTACCAGTGAGCTGAACTGAGCAGCAAACAGGTCTGCATGATGCTGCAAAATGCACATGCACAGAAGTGAGAGTAATCAACCAAGCATAACAGTTTCCTTGTTTTTTATACATCCATTACCATTTCATTTGTATCTTCATTTCCTAATTCTCTCATTTCAATGTGTCAGAGAAGTCAAAAGTTCAAAAAGTACCCAGCTTGGTGAATTTTATTTTTACTTTTTTTTCAACGAATTTAAAGTAATTTGGACAATATTGAGAATTCAGAATAAGAAAAACCATGTCTAGCCATTCATATATATATATATATATATATTTTTTTTGTTGCTAGTAAACTTTGATGAAAGCTCGTAAACTGTAAAAATGTCTGCTAATAGTTCAAAAATTATGAAATAAATTTTTTTTTTGAAATTCCTCTGCTTAATATCATGAGAAGACGATTCAAGAATTTGAAGAAACTTATCACTATTCTTCCAGGATAATAAAAATCTTGTGATAACTGCATATGGAGAACTTACAGTGTTAGTGAAGGTTTCTAAGAGATGCAACTCAATGCAATCAAACTTTTCTTGATCATAAATAACAGTTGCTTCCACTATTCCCTCGTCAAGCTTCTCCAATATGGTGAGTTTGTTCTGAGCCTCACTATTGGCAATATCATTTCCTGAAAGTACAGGGTAATAATAAGAAACAGAAGAGTCGACTGCAGTTTCAAGGGGGACCATTTCAGGCAGGCAGGACATACCTTGAGAAACATCAGATGAACGTACAAATGTAAACTTCCTAGTCTTAAAGATGTTATGATTATTTTCTGAGGAGCAATCCAAATGAGAAGTTGTATCCGAGTTACCATCTTCGAAGTTCTTATCCTCAGAGTTCATTATCTCGGAAGCTATCAATTGAGCTGTGCAGGAAAAGAACTTCCTTTCAATAACCTGACTGAACTTACGTTTCCTGTTATTCAGTGCATACCTGAACATAGAAAAAATAATGTTTCACATATGCTCTATCACTTATGGTCTGTTTGTCTCAGTGGAATTCAAACAAAAAATATTTTCTGCAGAAACTTTTTTCAAAAAATGTTTTCCGGAGAAAACCTATGTTTGGTTGCATCCTTGAACTATTTTGTACTAATGGTTGTATTAGTGGTGGTGGGGGTGGCAGGGTGAAGGAGGAGGAGGTGGTGGGGTGACGGTGGCAGTGGCAGTGGCGGTGGAAGTGTGGTGGCATTTGTCCGGAAAAGTTTTTCAAACTTTTAAAAGTGGAAAAAATATTCCGCCCAAATAGTCTTGTTTTCTGTTGACCACGGAAAATGTTTTTCGTTTTGACTTTCATTTTTTGTTGTACCAAACACTAGAAAATGCAGAAAACATTTTCCACCCCAAAAATGGAGCATAAAAGAAAAAGTGTCTGCACAACAGATTAGAGAATAAATCGGTTCGCACCTCTGAGTCACCGTTTTCACTTTTGAAATCCTATCAAGCACGGGATCAGTAATTCCTGAAAGAATGGGAGTCTCAAGGACAGGGTCATCAAGTACCAAAGGCCGGGGTAAGGGAGTTCCCACTGGAAGGTAAACTGTATTGGCAGTATTCATTGCGCTAGTGCCTGCAATAGTTTCTACTTTTTGCATACTGCCTTTAAGAAGAGAATTTGATTTTCTCTTCGTCCGGAGAGGTGACCCTTTTGGCAAAGAATTATCAAGACAAGAATGGACCGATGCATTTACATCACCAAAAGAAACTAGAGAATGTGGCAAAGCTTTCCCCTTCTGACCCTGAGTGACAACTTTTTCATTTGTTATATTCTTTCCAATAGACTCAGTCATGTGATTCCACTGCATTGCATTAGCAGGGACTGATAATGGCAGCAGCTGTGATTGCAGAAGATTAGATTGATCATTTCTCATATCCATTATATGGCTGTTATCTTTGGCATTCCCATCATTCAAACTTGGAAAACTACAAAATTCAATTGGTTCTTCTTTCTTTCTAAAAGTAAGCACTTCAGGCTGCGGCTTTGGAATACCTTCAAGGATTGCTTGTTGACCATTTTTTCTTGACAGTGACGGATGCATCTTCTCATGAATTCTTTCATGTGAAATCCTTTCAGCTTCAATTTGTTGATGTACCCTTTTGTTTTTCCTCTGTAGTTCAATGGCAAGCTTGGTTTCAGCTTGGAACTCTGGAAGCTGCTCTTGAGAGGAGTCCAGTGGTTCTTGATTTGGTTTCTCACTAATAGGTCCTCGGTTTGCTATTGTTCTATATCTTCTCCGCTCATCAAGGGTCAACGAACTGGGTATTCTTGGATCAGTGTTACCATGATTTGGTTTGGGTGCAGAAATAGTATTTGATGGTGTTAGAGCTCCAAAAGGAGATTGATTGTAAGTAACAGCTAATTGATAGTTTGCCTGGGATGTTAAAAGAGAAGAATGTGACATGTTCTCTTGGAGAACATAATTTCTCTGTGAAGTAGTGATAGAGCTGGAAACAAGTTTGGAATATTGAACTCTATCTTGGAATTCGACATCAGATTGAATGTTTGAATTCCGAGGTGCACAAACTTCTGACACTTGGAATCTAGGGGATAGGTTGCTGGAAACTTGGTCTATTGTGGTTGCATCATTGAGCTTTCTCTTTTTTCTATTCCCGGAAATTCCTAAATTGAGCTGCAACAAGTGTCAATCATCAGCAAACATAATATAGAAGTTTCAGGATGCACTCAAACTGACGAAAGAGGAAATGGATGAGCTTTCCGTTACAACCATAAAAATAAAAATTCAGAAAAATTTTGTTCAGTGGTGAAAATGGCATTGGAAACTCAATGGGAAAAAAATGAAAAACTGCTAAGCCGCAGAAGAAAAAAGAATCATAACTTTGATCAGTAACTACTGTTATATTCTATGCCTTGGTTACCTTCTCTGCCACAGGTTCTTCACAAAATCTATCCAGCATTGGCTTTGGATCCAAATGAAGATCAGGCCGCAGAGCCTTGAGAATTCGGGACTCAAATTCCTGAAACATTATAACATCAGGGTAACATTTGAAATTAAAAGCAAAGAACAGGAAGATTCCTAGTAAGTCTACTGACCAATAGATCATTGTAGGTCCAAGAATCATCTGAGACTAACGAGATGTCCTTGACAACACTCTCCATACACATCTGCAGGACCTTTTTGTATATAACTGGAGAATTCTCCACTGAAGAAGCTGTGTCTCCCTTTTGGGAAAAGATATTTCGGTAATCTTTAATCTGCATAGAAATTAGAAAGGGAGACATAGAATTATCAAAAGTTTGTTTTCAAAGAATTATCAAACAACGATTCAACAATCTGCAAGTGTTCTAGTGATTCTAGGTCTTTTGGGCAATTATATCAAGAAAATCTAACAAGCCTAATAAGATTTAAATTATTTGGCAAAAAGGTGCAACAAGCATAACACACCAAAGTATCATTTCGAAGTTAGCAAGGAGCTTTTTGCTTTAGATAAAATAGTCCTTTGTCATCTTAAGTCAAATAAAGAAGAAAACTTATCTTGCATTCAAACTAGATGTCAGATGCCAACTTCCAATTAAGCAATCTATAAAAGTCTAACAAATGCAATTCACTGTCTAGGTAAATTGGCAGTTTGTGTGCATCCACCATTACAGGTACCGTATCAATTCACTGTCTATGTAAATTGGGTATTGAATTTCAGTGTTGAAGACACCATCAGTAAGCTTTCAAAACTTTCCTGCAGAGACATTACCACCTACATACATACTCAAGGTAGAATATTAGGAACTCTAAAATATTGCTAGAATCAACCAAATACCAAAAGAACAAGGTAAAATAAAACACCCTTTCAAAGCTTCATAGTTATTTGAACCAAACACCAAACTGCTTCTCGAAAATATTCCATGTTTCAAACTCCTAGGTTGGTGATAAAATTAGAACATTACATTAAATATTTCTTGTAGACAAGTTTACCCTCTCAACTTTACCTGAAGGTAGACAAGTTGATCTTACTGTTTTTTCATCACAAGCCAGAGTAAAACTAGAGGTTGCGTCTAACATCAGAACCTCAAACATATTGACATAGTGCGAAGATTAAAGTACTTGCCAACAATTAAGTGGACAGATTCATAGATGTGTGCAAGCAAGCAAGTCAAATTTCTGTGAGTCTTAACAACTCCGGGAAAGAAAACTATAAATTTGTTTGTAGTTCCTTCCTTCAAGTAGAGACAAACAATTCTAACACCTAAATGTCTACAAAAACATTAAACACACCAACATCAATATGCAAATCAGCAAGACAATAATCTTTTCAATAAATCCAAAAAGAAGTCTGTAGTCCTCATCTCACCTCACACAGAAGAGCTCCATTGACATATTTGCAGGGAAGATCATCAAAAATATCTCCTGGTAAGCACCCACTCTCAATTGCCTGAAGTAAATAATGTACACAAAAAGCACATCGTAATAAAAATTATATTTTGTCTCTGCAGCTGGCTTTCTTCAATAGAAGAAAAATAGACTAATAATCGCAAATACCGTACACTAGATAACCAGGAACAAATTTTATGCATATTACATAATTGAATAATATAAACTGTATTGAAAAAATAATGGAACAAAAAATTGCATGCCTATTGTTCAATTTATCTCCTTATTTCAACCATTTATTTTTTCTATTCTATTGTTACTGCAGGGTTCTGTCACCCTTTTTGGTCAAAACTAATCCCTATGGATGCATGCTGTCACCTGCAAACCAAATGCATAGCATAAAAGAGTGTTGAACTACTGACATCTAGTTCCTGAATCACCACATGGCTCAACTCACTTACCCATGAAGCTTAACTTTATTTCCATTTCAATGTATAGTATAAGTTCAAACCTTAAATGTTTCATAAAAACACCAATGTTCTGACAACCTATAGGAACTTGAGAAGAGAGAGAATACAAAAAGAAGAATAAATTTTTTTAATCATTTCAATATTGCACACAATAGACAAAAGGCTTTTAATAATCAAACTCATTGACTTTTTTTTAATACTCAGTGGCTCTCGCATATTCTAATAGAATTATGGAATATCTAAAATGCTAGTTACAGGTCACATGATCAACCATCTATATATACAAGGATGTACTACAGTTACCTTTTGGAATATCCTTTCTCTCCTAGTGGCTTTGCATTTTATCAGATACCTCAACGCTCTCCACAACCTTTCTCTCTCTACAGGTTGCTTTGTTTCACATCCAGACAACCCCTGTTTCTCAACCACTACTGATTTGTTTTGCCACTCTTCAGTAAGTCCTTGACACTCAGTCAATACTTTTCTACACTAGAAATCCTACCATATGTTTGTTTTTGTTTTTTTTTTTTGTGTGTGTTTGTTTAGCTTTTGTTGATTGTCCCTACCATATTTTGTTGCTAAATCTAGAAGCATCATATGCTGCTTCTCTTATCCCACAACAAGATCCTTTTTAATTGTTCTTTAGAAATTTTTGTACTTTTTGAAGGAAGCTACCTAGTGCCTTGTGATTTACATAAGGGAAGGACATGAGAGATGGATGGAGGGTTTTATACTTTCTATTTGCTATTCCTTGTTGAATGTACTTTAAACCACATGCCTAGTTGATAATCAGAAAAGATTTTTGACATGTATAACATGTTAAAGATTATTTTAGTAAGCCATCATTAAAAATTCAAAGATCTATTAGATTTTAGTATTTGGAAATTATAATACTCAAAAAAGAGCCCATGTTTTACCAGACATAAGAGCTTCCTTTTTTTTTATTTATCAGCCAGACATATACCAATGTTATACGTAAAATTGTCATTTTTAGCACACTATTTGAGGATCAGACCAAAATGATAATACCTTTTTTAAGTAGTTGAATCAATTTAGCCCCTTTCAAAAATGTGTAAAGCATCATAGAAGTAAGATAACACTATTACAACGAGCACAATCCTGGATTCTATTATTATACACCACATAGTTAATAATATTGATGAGATTATATCATCTTATTTGAGAAAACAAAGTGCAATACACTCGAATGCTACAAGCTATGTGACATTGTATTCACTTATTTAAGAAACAAGACCCAGTGCACTTGAATACTACAAGAAATGTTACCAGATATTAAAGTTTATATTCATATTAGGATACTACAATGAGGCATGTGCTATACAAACACTTCCTATACCATATTGTTTCACTATTCTTCAGTAGTTCAAATTAAAAATCATAGAAATTTGACAAGTAGTGGAAAGGTATATAGTAGTTGTAAGTATTAACTAGTAACAAACTACATCCTCCTACATTAGCGGGAAAAATGATTGTCAATAAAGTGGCAGCTTTTTAAAAGAGGACAAAATTACCATTTTGCCCCATATTTAATATTTGTTGATCATATAAAAAGTTTCAAAATGAATTTGCTGGCTTTCTAAAATAGTACAGATTATGTGTAGGCAAACTTTGATAAACAGTAGTTGTGAAAACAAATTAACAAATAATCAAGTATCATATTGCAGTGTGATAACACTTGAAGTTTGATACCAAAGCAAGGTTTTTTTAATCTTTTTTTCAAAAGAAGAGCATATCCTTTATAACTTGTTACTAGTTCTATAAAAGTTCAAAGAGAACATATAGAAAGACAAGATTTAATATAACCCAGCTTAGCCTTATGCTCAAAGGGAATATACAAACTTACACAGAAAAGGATCTCCGATGCCCTGTCATAGGGATGCAACTGCTTGGGAATATTGTCATACAACTGAAAACATGCACTCCAGTGAATTTATGCAATGCCAATAGAAGGAAAACATAAGAGAATATAATTGCATTATGATAATGACAACTGCCATATATTAGGAATTATTTAACTTTCATTTCTTAAGAATGCTGACCTGATAGGGTTTTCCAACAGAGAAGCCACTTGGAAACAAGTTCAGTGAAAAGGAAACCTCTGGAACAGCTGAAAAACAAACTGTAGAGACTCAGATATGAAGAGAGTCTGAAGATGTCATTGCAATTACAAATGCTGTTTAAACTACCTTCTGAAACCAAGTGCAATCCAGGCTTGGCCAATGCATGTGAATAGTCTGTAACTTTATCTCCTAATCCAACGAGATCACCCTATGTCAAAAAAAGTCAATGAATTCACTTCCAATATGGATGAAGCATGTATCCTACGTTCAATTCACAGGAAATGAAAGACATAGGAAAACAAAACTGTTTTCCTTTCCAGCTTGCATATTCAATTGTTGTAGAAAAATGTAGGTCCCACCATAATTTCTTTCTTGAAGGAAACATTTCCCTCAAATAATTTTCTATAAAAAGTACAGGATCATGCATCATGTGAGTTCAAATTGTTTTTATACATAAACTTACATGTAAACTAAATAATTAACAAAAAAAAAGTAAATCATTTGCATTTTCTTTTCCTTTCCTTTACACCATTCCTAACAATTGAATGGAGCCATAGAGACCAAGCTTTATGCTTCAAGTTTTGTATAAGGGTTAAATTTCGGATTCATTAATAAGAAGAAAAATGAATCTCATGTGAAATGGTGAAATTAAATAGTAAAATAACATAATAACAATATGATGAAGCTATAGTACCTAAAACGTGGACTGTTCCGGTGTGTGAAACGGGAATGAGAACATGGTACACTACTTGCTCTAAAATGTGGTACGATAGGGGTAGACTTGTATAGATTATAGTATAAGAATTTAAGGTACCAAAGTAATTTTCTTTTAACTATTAGGTATCCAATAAAATGTAGTCTTTTTTTTTTACCCAAATTAATCGTGTAGCAAAACATTTCTATAAGCATTGACCCGTTTTTGACTTTTTGTTGTGTCAAAACTTTACTCACCTTGATTTTAGTTCATTATATATATTTTTTTCCCTCCTAAGAAAATATATTGGAACAAACTTTTGGGATCACTTTGGATCACTAAATTTATCATTTTGGAAAGAACGTGTGTTCCAAAACATAATTCACTAAGGTACCAACGTTTTCTAGTAGCGCTACAAATAAGCTATTTAGGACACATTTGTCATGTTGAAGATCAACCCTTTTAACCTAAAAAGATGCATTTATATTTGTAAGGTGATTGGCCTCCACTTCTCTTACTCTCTTAAAATGCCAAAGATGTCTCCTTTCAATTTCAACCTGATCCCCAACAGAGACTCCCCCCCCTCTCCCCTTCTTCACTTCAACTTCACTATGCACAAACACTAGCTAAATAAAACGTTAGTATTGTTGCACAAACACAGGCTCCAATGATGGCTAATGTGTTTTTTTCATCACTAATTCAAGGATTTGCTTTGCTGATTATATATGTTTTGCACACACACACCCATATGCTTATTTCAATCTTTTGACCATAAATTTGTACAAATATGGAATTTTCTTCAAATGCGATAGATTATGCACATTATAAGAATGGGCTCAAAACTTGCTAATGCCAAAACACATTTGCTCCTCCATTTCCTTTTATTAAACATTTTACAAAAATATATATATATATATATTTTTTTTTTTAAAGTGCATCCATTCTTCTAGGACCGGCTCTAACATTTTTGGGGCCCAAAGTGAAATCCTGACAGCCTTTCATAATTTAAAAAGAAAATAATTATGATCAAAAGATTACGTATCTTTTTTATTTTTTTACATTGCTTACAAAAAGGTTACTTCCCATATACGACTATTAAAATTTACTTGAATATATAACAAGGTTTACAATAAAAAATATAAAAAAAATGATCAAAATAATCCGAGCACAAGTACTAAATAAAAAGTGTAAAAACTAAAACAAAATATCACTTGAACATCACCATTCTCACATTTTAACTACAAAATTGTTATCACGCTTGCATAATCCAACTTATCAACTAAATCATTTTCAATGGATAAAATCGTTAATTCATTCAATCTTTCTTGTGACATAGTTGACCGAAGATAGTATTTAATCAACTTTAACTTCGAAAAGATTCTTTTCCCATAAATAACTGTAACTAGTATAATTAATTGTATTATATACACAATCCATGCATTTGAGAAACAACCTTCCATTAATTTCAAATAACTCACAATATTAATCGACTTTTAGGTTTTTTCAGGTGAAAACAATTATCCATTAGTTTAAATAATTCACCACATCAACCATCTATTAGCTTTGAATTTTCACCGAATTTTATTGGGGCCTTTCAAATTCAAATATATATATATATATATTGTGAATGGTATAATAGTTATAAAAATAAAAATAAAATGGGCCCCCTTTTTTTGCTTATTTTTTGAAGGCCCAAAGTGGCAACTTTGCTTGCTTTATGCCAAAGTCGGCCCTGCATTCTTCTATGAATATATCATAATAACAAAGCAAAACTGCATCAAAAAATTAGAGAAAGGGGTGAACTGAGAAAAGCGGGCTTTGCAGTGTCATTGTCAAGCTCTAAACAACACTAATTATCATTAAAACAAATGACACACACCCTCCCTGTAAAAACGACGAGTAATGTTAGGGATCATGAAAAATATATCATGAAATACATCATGAAAATTTTTCATCCCTTGATTAGTCTTGATTAGTGTGTGGTGTTTTATTGTATGGATAATCCAAAGGTTGAGAATCTTTCATGATAATATTCATGATATATTTTTCATGATCCCTAGCATTACTGAAAAACGACAACACATACTACATTTCATGTAACTATACATACGGTCAAAACAAAAATAACCATGAATCATTGGACAAACACAATGTCAATATTACAATACAAGTAAACATTGTTTTCCATTACAGAACATTAATGTATCGATTCTATTATGTAAAGTGTAAAACCCCAGTTTGGTATGAAGCTTTGTCACTTTCTTTTTCTTTTTCTTTTTCTTTTTTCATTTATCCCTATGCAACTATCTCAGTTTTAGATTTCAAATTTCAAATTTTCATAACTACTTCAAAAAAAAAAAAAAAAACCACGCCTTCTTGTAACAAATAAACATACAAAACCAACATATATAAATGCAACACAACCCAAAAGGGTCGTCGTTAGGTACATACTCAACGAACAAGACACAGAAAACACCCATTAATCAAAAACAGGTCCATTGAGAGAGAAATTAAAACATGGGTTCTCTTGGAAATAGCATATATATATATATATAAATATACCTCATTTTCTCGATATTGAGAGTCAGTTGTTGGGTCATTATCAATTTCTTTGTCCTCAAATTGAAGCAACTTTGGCCTATACCTAGTTCCCGACTTTGCCACCTTGAAGGAGATCCCCATTCTCTCTTTTTCATTCAGGAATTTCACCGAACACCTTCAACAACAGAGATGTCATCTACATAAACTCACATATATCAACAGAGAATGTAGAGAGAGAGAGAGAGAGAGAGAGAGAGAGATACTGTGCCCTAGGAATGAAAAAAACTGTGGGTACGTTCGAAAAGGGTTTCCGATTTATAGGTCGCCAACTTCGCCATGAACGCTAACACGTAGAGGTGTTGGGGCAGCTCAAATTTTGGCCCTGTCTGTTACTGTTTATTAATTTACCTTTAGGGCCTGTTTGGGAGATGATTCTTTGTCTTCTTCTTTTCTTTTTCTTTTTTCGTGTGCGGCTTTTTAATTTAATTTTTTTACTAAAATGTGAGGTAAAAAAATAAACTTACTTCATTTGAGATATGTATTGACTTTTTAGCTTTTTTACTTTTTTAATTTAGGGTTAAAAAATTTCGTTTGAGATGATTTTTTTTTGATTTCTTTGACTTTTATAAACCAAACCAAACTAATGAATCTTTTTTCTCAACTCGACTCTATCCAAGATCATGTCGTTAATCAAATTAAGGAGATTTATATCTCTAGTTACTACACTAGTCTACGTTAAACTAAGTTTACCCCTTCCCCTAACATTACCATCTGCCGTCACTGTATCATATCTCTTCACTACTACCTCTATTGGTTTTCGTTGTAAATAACCAAACCATCTTAATCTATTCTCTCTCAACTTATCTTCTATCAGTATTACTCCTATCCATTCTCGAATATACTCATTCCTAACTCTGTCATATACTCATTCCTAAGTCTATCATTTATAGTCTTGTCACACATCCACCTTAGCATCATTATCTCATCGACATTCATCTTCTCTACATAATGTTTCTTAGTTGTCCAACATTTCGTCCCATATAACATTGCTGGTCTGATAGTCATTCTATAGAACTTCTATTTTAGTCTAATGGGCACTCATTTATCACACAGTACTCCAGACACATTCCTCCACTTAAGCCACCCGCCTTAATTTTGTGAATCACATTCGCTCCAATTTCCCTAGTCATTGTAATAATTGATCTTAAATAACAAAAATGTTCACTCTTAAGTAGTTCTTGATTCTCAATCTTCACTTCTCCTCTACTTCCATTATGATTGTTATTAAAATTACACTTCATATAATATATCTTAGTTCTGTTTATCCTAAATCCTTTATATTCAAATGTTTTGCTCTAAATCTCTAACTTAGTATTAACTCCTTCTTTAGTCTCATCCACTAATACGATATCATCTGCAAAAAAAAAAAAAAACATACACCATAGCACATCATCTTGAATATTGCGCGTCAACTCATCCACAACTAAAGCAAAAAAATGAGGACTTAAGGTTGATCCTTGGTGTAACCCTATAGATATTGAAAATTCACTTATCTCTCCCGCAGGCGATCTAATAATAGTCACCACACCTTCATATATATCCATAATCACATCAATGTAACATTTTACTACCCATTTCTTCTCTAACACCCACCAGATTATATTCCAAGGTACTCTATTATATGTTTTCTCAAGATCGATAAAAATCATATGAATTTCTGTTTTTTTTTTTCTCTATACTTTTCTATTACTCTATACTTCTTTGACTTTTGTGAGAGAAAAAATAAAATGATTATGATTTTGATTTTGATGTGATATTTTTTAGAAACTAACCCATCATGCCAAACTAGTGCAATATGTTTGATTTAATTTTTAGAAACTTATTTCATAATTTTTTAAAATTAAAAATTAATTTGATAAAAAAAATAAGAAAATCATAAACACTTATCATTATTATATTATTTTATCTTTTGGGAGTCATAAATAATTTTTGAAAATTTAAAAATATCTTTTGATATTTATTGTTATCAAATTAGTTTCTATTTTTTTATTTTTTTGAAAAATAAACCAAACAAGGCCAAATTGTTTAGGACTAATTTTATTTTATTTTATTTTTAAAAAATAAGAAATTGTATAAAAAAAAGTAAAATGAATGTGAAAGAATTTTTAACTTTTTTACTAAACGTGTGTGCTATGTGTTTTTTTGAAAAATGTGTGTGAAAGTAAGTGAAACGTAATTATATTTCATTAACATTTTAACTACCTTTTTCCTTACTATTTCCAAATTTCTTCCAAAATTTATGAACTAAATTGTCAGACAGTGTTGGACATTGTCTATTAAAATTTGTATTTAGGAATGTTTTTAAAATAAGTGAAAAATTGAAGGTCCAATATGGTATTACTTATGTGATAAGTTTGTATCAAGTTTGAGCCATGAGTGCTTATAATGTCGACATTTCGTATTAATGAATAACTTAATTTTTTTTTTCACATGTTAGTATTTATTAGAATTAAATTGGATTTTACTTCTCTCGAATTGTTATCTTAATTTGAGATACTGTTTGAGCTTGGTAAGCCCATGTTGTGATCGGTTTCAGTGATCTAAACCATTCATCTTTTAAGACTCGTTGAGTAGAATGTTCATACAAAAAATCAAGATGATTGGATATCAATAGCTATATGTTTGAATCATATTTTTTTTTTAAATGGACAACAAACATAATTTCAAAAATAGCTATCTATTTTTTATAATACAAATTTGATTCAAATATATAATTATCGATATCTGATCATTTTGATTTTTTACATGGATATTCTACTTAATGAGTCCTAAAATATGAATGGTTTGGATTACCAAAATCAGCCCCAAAATGGGTCTGCCAAGCCCAAATTCACTCTCAAGTTAAGATGATCAACTTGAGATAAGTTAAACCCAATTAAATTACCATAACAAGTTGACGTCACTCCATTAATTTGTATTATAATGTTAGACAGTGTTGGGCATTGTTTAATATTAGAAATTATGGTAGAAGTATCTTTAAAATAAGTGAAAAATTAGAAGTCCGGCTTGGTATTACTTATGTGTTGAGTTTGTCTCAAGTTTGAGTTATGAATGCTCATCATGTCGACAATTCATATTAATTAATAGCTCAAATTTATTTTGTTATTTTGTCACATGTCAATACTTAGTAGGCTAGTGTAAAATTTCTAAAAAAATCCTTGTTCGCTTGAGCGGTGGAGTTACCGCTTGAGTAGTTTATTGGGACTTCTAGTACTTTGTTCTACAATTTTAGATATTGGGAGCTTGTTTTCTTTGCTCGAGTGCAGGTTTTACCGCTCTAGCGGTCTTATGTCTCTTACGTTCAAGTACACGTTTCACCGCTCAAGGGATCTGTTCGAAATCAGTCATTTAAAAGTCACTTTTTGGCACAATCTTCCTCAATTTTTCATATATTTTCTCTCTCTTCCCTTTCCTTTTCACCATTTTTGAGTTTCTAAGCTCTTTAACCCTCGGTTTCATCTACTTCTAAACATCTTTGACCCTAGTTTCGTATACCAAAGCATAGAGCACAACGAAAGCTTTCTTTTAATCTAAACGGATCGTCTTTTCATCATTGGTGAATTTTTGGATTTTCTAATCTTCACTTCACGAGATAAAGATTTCTTTGCTGCTCTTCAATAGTTTCGTATAAATAGATGTTTGGTATTTTCTATTGCATAAAAACATAACTTTTGAAAAGATTTCTAAAATGCATGTAAGAGAAAGTTAGGATTTTGAAATAAAGAGGTTAAATTTATGATTTATCATGAACTATGGAAGTTTTAAACTATTAAAACATGTTTATGCAATTTAAAATAAAAAGCCCTAATTTCTATTTGTTTAATAATGTTGAGAAATGAAATAAGTGAATGACTTCATGATTAAAGAGTTATGCTAATTATTGTGAATATAAATTTTGAATATAAGGAAGGAAGAAATGATTGTGGGGAAATTAGCTTATATTGTAGAAGTTGGTAATTGGAATTGGTGAAGTAAATTATAAGAAGTGTATGATATTGTAACGTCCTAACCCTTTACATATCATCGATATTGTCCGTTTTGGGCCACGCTCGCACGGATTTGTTCTTCCCAGTGGGTCACCCATCTCACAACTACTCTAGCCTAAGCACGCTTAATTGCGAAGTTCTGTTAGGGATTTCACCACCCGAGAAAAGACCTCGATCGTTAGCTTCATATATACCGTTAATTATTTCAATTAGTTTTTATATTAATCATAAATAATTCAAATTTCAATCACCAATAATGTTATACCAACTCATTAAAATTCCCAACATAAAATATTACACATGTCACACATTAATAAATCAATATACAAAATTTAAATAAACAATTAATTTAAACCATGGTATGAAATAATAATGTAGATACAAAAGAAATAAACCATAATCACACACACATGCATGGATTTTTAATTTACAAGATTAGACTAGCACAATATTAAATTTTAGTCCAAAAAACAATTTAAAAGATAATTTTTTTTCCTCCTCAATCTATCAGAATTTTTCAGAATGTATATCTCGTAATTAAAATTATAAATAAATTACTTATACAACTCTAAAATTCATATAAATCTAATTAGACTAGTACAATATTAAATTTTAGTCCAAATAAACAATTTAAGAGAAATTTTTTGATTCCTCCTCAATCTACCAAAAGAGAATGTATATCTCGTAATTAAAATTATAAATAAATTACTTATACAACTCTAAAATTCATATAAATCTATAGAATACTAAATAAACATGTTATGGTCATTTTTCAGAAAGCATTTTCCCAAAATAAATTGTAAATAATTCTGAAAAATTCCAAGAAAGTTTATGAATTTATCACATTTTCTTAAATTAATTCCATACTTAAATTTATAAATCAATTCCATAATCTAAAAATTTATTATGAAACTAGACTTCTCAAATTTAATTTTTTTATTTAGAAATTACCAGATTTGGTTTAATATAGAATTTTTGATGATTTTTCCAACAAAGAGTAAAATTTGTCTTACAGTTCCAGATTTGGTTAAAAATTTATATAAATTTGTACAAAACTCAATAATTGTTTCAAAAATTCATGGATGAACTAGATATCATTCTCAACAACTTTGTAGAAGAAATAATCTCCAAATTTTGAGTATAAAATTGTCTAAAAATTCGTACAACTGTTTGGTAGATTTAAGGGTCGAATAAAATCTTCAATCATCTCTTTAATGGTATAAACTACACATGCAAGCATATTTCCACAATAATACCATGACTTTAAGACTACCAATATCTTCAAATATTTGATATACAAATCACAAAATTTATATACAACTATAAACAAAACTCTATCTATAAATGTTGCTAGGAACACAATCTGAAATTTTAACTTAAAAAAAAAAAAAATTGAGTGGGTTGAGAGGGTTTTCTTACTTAATTGTAGGGTTGAAATGGAACGATGAAATGGTAAGAAAATATGCAACCTTCTTAATCTCCTCCACCTCTTATTCTCTTACTCAACTTCCCTGCTCATAGATTTCCTTTACTTCTCTGATCAGAGGAGTAGCATGCATATATATATATATATATGCATAGATTACATGTTGAGGCTCTATCTCTCTTTCTCATCATTCTCTCAGGTCTAATGTAATCTTCCAAATCCAAGAAGAATAATGGGATCTTATTCCCTATATTGACATGCAAACAAACAAGTGGCATTCTACTGCCTCCGAAAATCTAATTCTAATTTTTTTTTTTTTTTTTTTTTTTGTATATTTGTGTATTTGTGTGGGTTTCTTAAAATTGATACACTAAGATTTTTAACTAAGGTATTTAGTAAGAATAATTATCATGTTGAATCCTTATTAAAATAATTTATAAACAACAAATATTGAACATCCACAAAATTATTATTCTTAATAATGTCTTTGTTAGTGATTTAATTGAATTAATTTAAAACTAACTTATAAACTAATATATATATTTTAGATAGACTCTGGGTAAAATTAATTAATTTATTCATTTATTTTCTTTTAAGAATAATTAAATGCGAGTTCTCACAATTTACCTCCCTAAAAAAAAAAAATTCCTCGAAATTAATTCATACCTTTAGACTCGAAAAGTTGAGGGTAATTGGCACGTATCATATCTTCTCGTTCCCACGTTGACTCCTTCATCCCACGATGTCTCCAAAGAACTCGAACCAATGGTTTGGTTTTACCCGTAATTTCTTCTCGCGACGATCTAAAATTTTGACTGGCTTCTCTTCAAATATCACATATTTATCAAGATTAATTTCCTCCCAGTTGATGATATGAGAAGGGTGCAGCTCGTATTTCCGCAGCATAGAGATGTAGAAAACATTATGTACTCCAGCCAGTTGAGGTGGTAGAGCCAAGCGGTACGCCACCTCTCCTACTTTGTCCAAAATTTTGAAAGGCCCAATGAAGTGAGGTGACAGCTTTTTCTTTTTTCCGAAGCAAACAACTCCTCGACGAGGTTGTATTTTTAGAAACATATGATCTCCAACTTGAAATGCTAAAGGTCTTCTCCTTTGATCTGTATAACTTTTATGCCTACTGTGAGTAGTCTCAAGTCTTTGTCTAATTAATTTTACTTTTTCGGTAGTTTCTTGAACTAACTCTGGCCTTAAAAGATATGCTTCTCCGACTTCCGTCCAACATATTGGTGATCGACAAGGCCGTCCGTACAAAGCTTCATACGGTGCTATACCAATACTTGCTTGAAAACTGTTATTGTAAGAGAATTCGACTAGTGGTAAGTGTTTCTCCCAGCTACCCTTAAAGTCCATCACACAAGCTCGAAGCATGTTTTCTAAAGTCTGAATTGTTGTTTTTGATTGACTGTCAGTTTGAGGGTGAAAAGCTGTACTAAAACACAACTCTGTACCCATAGCTTTTTGCAGACTTTGCCAGAATTATGACATAAAACGAGAATTACGATCTAACACTATTGAGACTGGTACTCCATGCACCTAATGATTCCTCGAATAAATAATCGACTTAATAATTCAAGTGCGTTTGCTGGTCCTATTAGTAGGAAATGTGTCATCTTAGTTAACCGATCAACCACAACCCAAATGGCATCATGGCCTTGCGGCAATCGAAGTAATCCTGTTACAAAATCCATTGTTATGTGTTCCCATTTCCATTCAGGTATTGGTAAAGGTTGGAGTTTCCCTGCCGGCTTCTGATGTTCTGTCTTCACTTGCTGACACGTCAAGCACTTAGATACAAATTGAGCAACGTCCTTCTTCATTCCACTCCACCAATACTGTCGCTTGAGATCTGGTACATCTTGTTTCCTCTCGGATGAACCGCAAAAACTGAATGGTGAAATTCTTTAAGTATTTATTCTCTCAATTGTTTGATGTTTGGCACAAAAATTCTACCTAAATACCTTAAACTACCATCTTAATGGAGCGTTCAATACGGTGAAAATTCCCCGGACACGAATCGTACCTTGATGAAGTTGGTCTCTTGATCAAATCATTAAGCTTCCAGCACTTTGGTAAGAAGTTGGGGTGTTGTAACTATTGCAAATAACCTAACCTTCCCATTCTGAGTCTATGGTTGTAACTTAAACTCATTCACGGTACTTACCATTTCCCATTCTTTAATTGATATGTTGGTTATGATCTCTCCCTTGTCTTTCGACTTAGTGCATATGCTACAACATTAGCCTTCCTGGGATAATAAGACAAAGTGAAGTAGTAATCTTCAAAGTACTCCATCCAACGTCTTTGCCTCATGTTCAAATCTTTTTGTGTGAACAAGTATTTCAAGTTTTTGTGGTCGGTAAATATCTCAAACTTTTCGCCATAAAGATAATGTTGCCAAGTCTTAAGTGCATAGACCACAGCCGCCAACTCCAGATCGTGAGTAGGATAATTTTTCTCATGATTCTTCAATTGTCTTGATCCATAAGCTACTACCTTCCCGTTTTGCATTAACACGCCACCTAACCCTTCCTTAGAGGCATCATAATAAACTGTGTACCTAATGTCACGTTCGGGTGTGATTAGTATAGGAGCGCTTGTCAGTCTCTTCTTGAGTTCTTGAAACGACTGCTCACAAGTTTCGTTCCATTCAAACTTTACTCTTGGCTAATTTGGAGAAATCTTGAATGAATCTCCTATAATATCCTGCTAATCCCAAGAAACTACGAATCTCAAATGTATTCTTAGGTTGTTTCCATCCCATTACTGCTTCTACTTTAGCAGAATCCACTGATATTCCCGATTCAGACACAACATGACCTAAGAATTTACTTCCTTCAACCAAAATTTACATTTGCTAGCTTTAGCATACAATTGGTTCTTCCTTAGAATTTGCAAAACGGTTCTCAGATGTTGCTCGTGATCTTCCTCCGATCGTGAGTATATCAAAATATCGTCAATGAATACTACCACAAATTGGGCCAAATAAGGTGTAAAAATTTTGTTCATTAAACTCATGAATACCCCAGGCACATTCGTCAAACCAAATGGCATTACCACGAACTCATAGTGGCCATAACGGGTTCGAAACGTAGTTTTGGGTATATCTTCTTCTTTGACACAAAGTTGGTAATATCCCGACCTAAGGTCAATTTTGGAAAAACATTTTGAACCTCTTAATTGATCGAACAAGTCATCAATTCTTGGTAATGGATACCAATTTTTAATGGTGACTCGATTTAGTTGTCGATAATCGATGCACAATCTTAAGGTTCCATCCTTCTTCTTCGCGAATAATGTTGGCGCTCCCCATGGAGACGTACTTGGTTTGATGAACTTTTTATTCAACAATTCTTGCAATTGCTCCTTCAGTTCTCGAAGTTCAACTGGCGCCATACGATGTGGTGCTATAGAAATTGGTGAAGTCCCAAGTTGAAGCTCGATCGTGAAATCTATGTCCCGTTTTGGGGGTAATCTTGGTAATTCGTCAGGCAAAACGTCAACGTACTCGCACACCACATGGGGTAATCCTAGATCCTTTCGATTTTCGTCTTCCAAAATGAAGCTTGCCAACCATCCAGTTATTTGATCATGCCACCGCGACTTGTGACACGTTGGAGTTAGAGAATCTTGTCTATCTCCTTTAAATTGAACTTTCGTGCCATTAAGGAAGGATGTTGTCACCGTCTTACGGTAACAATCAATAATGGCTCGATGAACTGTCAACCAATCCATTCCTAGGATGACATCAAAATCAGACATCTCCATAACTCTTAGATCACAAATCAAATATGAACTAGAGATTTCTAGTTCACAAGATTTACATACTAGATTTACTCGGGTTTGACCACCTAAGGGTGAAGCAACACTCATAGCTATCTCTAGCATTTCTGGCTCCAAACCCAAACTTGACACACATGCAATGGATATAAAAGAATGAAGCTCCGAAATCAAACAATACTTTAACCCAAGAATTCATAAGGATTAACATACCTTGAATTACTGATGGGTTACCAACATCTTCTTTTTCTTGGAGAGCATACATTCTTCCTATTGCCTGTCGGTTAGTCCCTTATGGTTTCTTTCCATTTCCAACTCCTTGTGGCTGTGTTCTTGGTCGGCCTGCATTCCTAGAGGCTTGTGCTTGCCCCTTGTTGGTCTAAGTATTTTGAGTGGGTTTAGAACCTTGTCCTGGCTGGCATTTTTTGTATTGTTGTGCCCCTCGTTGATCCATAAAATAGTCCCCATCTTGAGGACATTCACTTCGACGATGCCCCTGTTGACCACATTTGAAACACTTTCCTTTCCACTCATTTACAAAGTTTCCTCCTTGATGGTTTCCTCGATTCTGCATTTGTTGCTACTGCAACCCTCTGGCATAAGGTGCTAGTGTAGGATGGTTTCTGGTGTTGCGGATTGGACCTCCTCCGCGTGATTGGTTATTATTCCTTGATTGCTGATTTCGAATGCGTTCGGAATCCGCTAATTCTCATTCCACAATTAAAGCTTGATCCACCATTTGAGCATAGGTGAAAAGTTGCATTGCGATCAATTTTCCTCTAATATCTATGTCCAAACCCCATTCAAATCGTCTAACTTTATCCTCTTCATTTGCTACTATTGCTGAAGCATACTGTGAGAGAGCCTCAAAACAGTTTGCATATTGAGTAACTGACATTTTTCCTTGTTTCAGTTGGGGGAACTCCTGAATGATTTCTTGTTTTAGCGAGTTAGGAAAATACTTTTCCATGAATAAGTCTTCAAATTGTCTCCAAGTTAATGTCTCTACTTGTCAAGTACTTCTGATCATTTCCCACCAATGATTTGCTTCCCCTTCCATTTGAAATGCTGCCATGGTCACTCTATCTTGCTCATTTCAGATGTTAGAAGTGTCTAGCAACTTCTTAATTTGTCTTAACCAAGTTTCAGCTACATAGGGGTTTGATCCACCAAGGAATTTGTGGGGATGTAGCTTTTCAAATTTTGTTATCATTTCAGATTTGCTTTGATCTTGGTTTTGAGGTGGTATATTACCTACCCTATCAGCAATTGCGCGTATAATTCGAGCGACATTGCTATCAGACACTCTATCACCATTATCGTTGTTACTACTTCTGTTCGTCCAGCCATTCTACACGATGGGATCTTTAGTAATTTGTGATTTATTCATTTATTTATTATCATTATTAGTATTATTATTATATATTATTATATTTATGTGCAAGGATAGTTTAAAAAAAAAGAAAAAGAAAAGAAACTTCATTAATTAGATTAAACAAGCTACAATTAGCAAAATACAAATAAAACAAAAATAAAATATTACGGGCAAAAGATAGCCCCTAACAAATCCAGGTTAACTCCTACACCAACAATTCTAAACTAGGCAATTTTACCTAGTAAGCATACAAAACAATTGGTTAGCCTAGTTTGTAATTCCCTTAAAACCTCTAAAACAGCCAAGGAAAGTCTCTCCTCACAAGGACTTCCGGCTCCCACGTGGCTTGGAAAAGCCCCATGAATCACCACAGTATCTTCATGAAGACAACAGTTTCCTGCACACAACGCCCTAGCAGCTGCACCGGCTCCTTCCAATAGATCCTCTAGTCTTTGAAGTCCACCGACCCATCTCTCTTCACAATTTTGTTTGGGTCGGGCATGATATACTGAAGGATCTAAATGTCAAAAGGGTTGCCCATCCTATCGGTGAAACCATCCAGGAAAGGGCCTAGCTGATATAACCAGGGAGTCTCTTGCCTTAAAATTTGGACATGTCCTATATAGGCACCTACCCAACTCTCAGATTTCCAAGCACAACCTCCTAGGGGATAAATTCTAACATATACAAATGAGCCAATTTGTAACCCATTTCGAACATCCCAATTCTCAAACACGGCCTCTATATCTCCAGTGCTCTTATCAATATTGCCCTCCACAGATTCCTCTTCGATGTCAGACTCAATCACAATTATCTCCTGTGGGTTGTACATTGGTGCAATCTCTTCGGGTTCGGGTTCAGGCTTATAGTCTTCTATTGGTGCAATTTCTTTAGGGTCAGACTCAGGCTCATAGTCTTCTACAGGCAACTCCACTTCTTCACTTGGGTCAGAATCTATGTCGTAGTTTTCTACCTAATCCTTCTCATTAGAGATAATATCTAATGACACTGGCATCCTACAATTAAAAAGGTTCTAACTTAGTTAAGTCACAGAAAATTACAAGTTAAACGTAAGGTTTTCTTAAATGTAAAAAGAAATATAATTGCTACCCAAGGCCCAAAGATTCGAATCTAAGCTCTGATACCATTTGTAACGTCCCAACCCTTCACATGTCATCGATATTGTCCGCTTTGGGCCATACCCACACGGATTTGTTCTTCCTAGTGGGTCACCCATCCCAGAACTATTCCAGCCTAAGCACGCTTAACTGCAGAGTTCTGTTAGGGATTTCACCACCCAGGAATTTCGCAACACAATTATATAAAAATTATTAAAAACCAGGGCTCACTCTAAACTACCGATATTAACCCTCGATCGTTAGCTGTATACATACCGTTAATCATTTTAATTAGTTTTATATTAATCACAAATAATTCAAATTTCAATCACCAATAATGTTATATCAACTCATTAAAATTCTCAATATAAAATATTACACATGCCACACATTAATAAATCAATGTACAAAATTTAAATAAACAATTAATTTAAACCATAGTATGAAATAATAAAGTAGATACAAAAGAAATAAACCATAATCACACACATGCATGGATTTTTAATTTACAAGATTAGACTAGCACAATATTAAATTTTAGTCCAAATAAATAATTTAAGAGATAATTTTTTATTCTTCCTCAATCTGCCAAAATTTTTCTGAATGTATATCTCGTAATTAAAATTATAAATAAATTACTTATACAACTCTAAAATTCATATAAATCTATAAAATACTAAATAAACATGTTATGATCATTTTTTAGAAAGCATTTTCCAAAAATAAATTGTAAATAATTCTGAAAAAGTCCAAAAAAGTTTATGACACAGATTTATAACATTTTCTTAAATTAATTCCATACTTAAATTTATAAATCAATTCCATAATCTAAAAATTTATTATGAAACTAGACTTGTCAAATTTAATTTTTTTTATTTAGAAATTACTAGATTTGGTTTAATATAGAATTTTTAATGATTTTTCCAACATAGAGTAAAATTTGTCTTACAGTTCTAGATTTGGTTAAAAATTTATATAAATTCGTACAAAACTCAATAATTGTTTCAAAACTTCATGGATGAACTAGATATTATTCTCAACAACTTTGTAGAAAAAATGATTTTGAAATTTTGAGTATAAAATTGTCTAAAAATTCATGCAACTGTTTGGCAGATTTAAGGGCCAAATAAAATCTTCAATCCTCTCTTTAATGGTATAAACTACACATGCAAGCCTCTTTCCACAATAATACCATGACTTTAATATTACCAATATCTTCAAATATTTGATATAAAAATCACAAAATTTATATACAACTAGAAATAAAATTCTATCTATAAATGTTGCTAGGAACACAATCTAAAATTCTAACTTTAAAAAAAATGAGTGGGTTGAGAGGGTTTTCTTACTTAATTGTAGGGTTGAAATGGAATAATGAAATGATAAGAAAATATGCAACCTTCTTAATCTCCTCCTCCTCTTATTCTTTTACTCAACTTCGCTGCTCGTAGATTTCCTTTACTTCTCTGATCAGAGGAGTAGCATGCATATATATATATATATATATATATATATATATGCATAGATTACATGTTGAGGCTTTCCCCCCCACCCCCCTCTCTCTCTCTCTCTCATCATTTTCTCAAGTCTAATCCAATCTTCCAATTCCAAGAAGCATAATGGGGTCTTATTCCCTCTATTGACATGCAAACAAGCAAGTGGCATTCTACTGCCTTCGAAAATCTATTTCTGCTTTTGTTTTGTTTTGTTTGTTTGTATATTTGTGTGGATTTCTTAAAATTGATACACTAAGATTTTTAACTAAGGTATTTAGTAAGAATAATTATCATGTTGAATCCTTATAAAAATAATTTATGAACAACAAATATTGAACATCCACAAAATTATTATTCTTAATAATGTCTTTGTTAGTGATTTAATTGGATTAATTTAAAACTAGCTTATACACTAATATATATATTTTAGATAGACTCTAGGTAAAATTAATTAATTTATTCATTTATTTTCTTTTAAGAATAATTAAATACGGGTTCTCATAAATATTATGTTTTGGTTGATCTAACTCTAGTAAAAGGGTGTTGATATGGTTGAATGGAAATTTTATAGAAATCACATAATTTCAGTTGTAAGAGCTCATGTCATTAAAAGTGTAGAGGTTTTGTCCTTGGCCATCGGGGGAGGATGATATTAATTGTTGTAGAATAGGTGGTATGAGTTATGTGATGTTGATTAAATTTCATAACTTAGAATGATGTGATAATATAATGAGTTGACGGATGGAAGTGCTATTTACAGGGTCTGTTTCCTTCCAATTAGTACTTAGTAAAGCGTGACGCTTTGAGATAGGTTACGATTCCTTCCAGTTCAGACCCAGTAAATTGTGTGATATTGAATGATTCAAAGTATCCGTTTCTTCCAGCTTGTGACTGGTAAAGCGTAGTGCATTAAGATAGCAACTCCTTCCGATTTGCGCTCGGTAAATCGTATGGAGGTTCTGCATTCCTTCCTAATAATGACCGGAAAAACCTAGCGCATTGAGATAGGGTTCACTTACCTTTCGGTTTGTGCTCGATAAAGCGTGTTGTAGAATTGATGAATTGTTGAGATTAGTTTGTGGTAAATCAAAAGGTGCCCAATTGCCCTTCCGTGATGAGCCCGGTATGTGGAAGAATGTAACATTATTATGATAGTGGTTGTAATTAAATTATTTTAATGATCTTAAGTTGGATGGAAGTGTGTGTAAATGAACTAGTGTTGTGAATAATTGGATTTGTCTCATAAAGAATTGGATCCCGTTAATTGTTAGATAGTATGATAGATGTGGGTGTGTATAATTGATGTTATGTGGATTATGGTATGTGGATGTTCGATGGTTAAAAGAGATTAGAATAATTCTTTCGAATCGTTAATGATAAAACGAAAAGATAAGAAATGAGTTTTTTTAAAATGTTAAAGTGGGATTTTTTTGGGAAAAACTATACATCTATGTACGTTATTTTGGGTATAAAAGGACACTATATGTATACATATCTAATTATCATTCGAAGACATTCATGATCACATATATTTATAGACCATATTGTTTCGAATCATTTTAAATCCCTACTAAATCTTTGTGTTCGTCATAATTGTGGAACTATTTTTCAGGTGCAAAGTAGGATGCTTTGCCAAGGACTCAAGAAGAATTATGTACTTAAAGGTAACTGGTGAAATGCCAATGAGTTGTAAAAAGAATACATTCTTTTCGTTTTACTTAATTTGTTATTTAAATTGTCGATATAAGCCTAAGGGCATGTTTTGTAATTAATTGTGCTAAACATATTATCATTGCATTTATCAATGAAAGAGGACTTTAATGATTCTATTCAATTTATTTGGCATCCAACATTATACCATGGAAACTGACTTAAATAAGGAGATTTGTTAATGTTTTCGGTTAATAAAATTTGAGGTGTTACGGTTTGTAGAATTAAATTATCATAACAAGTCGACGCCACTCCATTAACTTATATTAGAATGCTAGAGTGGTGGACATTGTTTAATATTAGAAGTTGTGCTAGAAGTGTCTTTAATATAAATGAAAAATTAAAGGTCCAGTTTGGTATTATTTATGTGATAAGTTTGTCTCGACTTTGAGTTACAAATGCTCATCATGTGGACATTTCGTATTAATTCATAGCTTAATTTTTTTTTTTTTTGGTCACACGTTAGTATATAGTAGGTTACTATACTTAAATTACCATAGAAAGGCGGGAAATTATTCATTACTCCGGGAATACCAACTCATCTATCTTATGTGGTGCTCCGCACCATTTAGAATGCTCCATTTTACCATGGTGTTAGTAGGGTTGGCAAAAAGTGTAATTTCTTATAGCATGTCCTAATTTTTGACACTATGCTGTATAACAAAGTGTTGGAAGATGAAGATTTTGAAATAAAAAAAGGTATGTTTTATTAATTTTTTTAAAAATAATTATGATTTGTGGCATATTTTTTGACATGACTTTTGATAATTATTTAGATAGTTCTAGAATGGCTTATATTGGTATGATGATATTTATGTTGTGCTTGTTTGATTTTTCAAATACTATTTTTAAGATGATTTTTCGTTTGTTTTTAGTGAATTTTTATATGATAATCAATTTTTTTTTTTTTTTTTTACTTTTTAAATACACTCTAGATGCATTTAAAAAGTAAAATAAATTGACTAAAATGTATATAAAAAAATTTCTAAAAATAAATAAAAATCCGAACAAAATTATGTGTGCATTTTTGTTTGGGTTTCGTTTGTTTTTAGTGAAGTTTTTTTTATTTATTTATAGTTTAGTTTAAAAAAATTTACTTTTTAGATACATATAATCTTGATGTATCCAAAAGTAACCAAAAAATTGACTAAAATATCAAAAAAGTTTAGAAGAACTTTAGATAATCCTTTAGATAGTTTGGAAAGAACTTATATTATATTGATATGACATTTAGTTTTCCGTAATATTATTTGTGTCTAGCTTAGAAAAATTTTGCAATTAAGTGTAATTTAAAAATATATATTAAGTTTTAAGAGAGTATTACGTAACAATATTACTTCCCACCAATCATAACTATTAACTTTTTATGTTGTCTTCTCAAATATCAATATAAATTGATGAATCCTTATCAATCAAAATGGTAAAAGGCACCACCTTGGCCATACTCTCCCAACATGAAAAAATTGCTCATGATTTAGGCCTTAAATAAGGCATACCGTACTACGCTAGTTCTTAACATTTTTTATAGTCGTTATAAAAATATTGTTACCCAAAAAGCAACCTAAGAAGGGGGTGAATTAGGTTTCTACAAATTATAATTAATAATACCCCAATAAAATTAACTACTAGTACAACAAATTATTAACAAGCATAATGATAAACTTAGCAGTAAATGATCAAGCAAAATAACAATGAAGTATAACTAACATACAGGGTAAATCAAATGATTAACACATGAATATTAGATAGCTATAGTAGTAGTAGGAAAGTAAAGAGATTAGAGAAAATGAGACAAACAGATTTATAGTGGTTTGGCTTCAACCAAGCCTACATCCACTCCTTAAGCTTCATTTGAGATTTTTCACTATCTTCTAACTTCACAGGGGTGCTAGCAACCTCATAAACATGGAGCAATCCTTCATAGATTTTACACAGACTTCACAAGCCCAAACCCTTGCAAATCTTAGATGATTCACAATCACTCTCAAGATTTCAAGAATACAGTGTTTGCAACACTTTTACAAAATGAAATGGTATTTTTGCTTTCAAAGAAAGCTTACAATAAATATATTTCCCAGAAGGATATACAAAATGAAGCTCTGTTTTTTCTATAAACCTCACACAGGAAAAATAGGCTTAAAGTTATACGTCTCAGTGTATAATTTCTGAAAGAGGATGTAAACAAAAATTGAAGAACACTTCTCAGATAATTTTTCAGAGAATAGATGTGAGTGATTATAGATCAAAAAATATTTTCTGATTTTTTGTCACTTGTTTACATTAGAGGCTTTGGTATATATAATGAAACTTATAGTCGTTTATAGCCGTTGCATTCATTTGAATTTATATTCGTTTATAGCCGTTTATACTCATTTGAATTTATAGCCGTTTATAGCTGTTGTACTCCATCATTACTAATTTAAACTTTTTGAACTGCTGCTGTGCTGGGCTATTTGAACTCTTGATTTAATCAAATATTAAATACATTCTAACAACATTTAGGATAAAGGTTTAGGTGAGAAATAATGGGACAAAATAAATTTTGATTCTATTTTTCTCTTTCAAATAAATCATCAAAATAAATTTTGATTCTATTTTTCTTTTTTAAATAAATTAAAATATAATTAAATAAATTATCAAAATAAATTTTGGATTCTATTTTTCTCTTTCAAATAAATTAAAACATAATTAAATAAATCATCAAAATAAATAAGCCTAACAAATATGATTGTAGTTTCTAAAATTTAATACAAAAATTATTGCAAAAATTAACACTCATAGTGATACTGAAAGAAATCAATGAGGCTACATGTTTGTTGCAAGGCAAGAAAATAGTGATGACAATTTGTTAGATAAGGTGGTATATAGTGAAGACGAAGCATATGCTATATACAATAATTATGCATTACAAATGAGTTTTAGTATTCGAAAAGGAAAGCCAAGATATTATAGTGGATCAAAGAAAATAAGGCAGCGTGAATTTTTATATTCTAAAAAGGTTTTAAAGCAGATGAAGACCCTTGGGAAGAGAAAAAAATTGAATAGGATGGAGACTAGAACTGGTTGCAAAAGCATTCATTCATTTCATTGTTGAAAATGGAATTTGGAGGGTTATTGCCTTCAATCTTGAACATGATCATGAACTTGCATTACAATCAGAGCAACATTTGCTAAGATCTGCTTGTCACATTTCAAAACTGAAGGCAGGTGTGATTGATTCTATGGTAAATACAGGTACAAGCACAAAGAATGCTTATTCGTATCTACGAGAAGAAATTTGAGGCAGTGAAAATGTGGGTTTTACCAAAAGGGATTGGTATAATTATGTGAACAAGCAAAAGATGATGATGATTAGTGCTGGAGATGCTCAAAGCCTATTGAATCATTTTAAGCATACACATACAGAAGATCCCATGTTCTTTTTCATAGTTCAAGTAGATCAAGAAATTGTATGACTAATTTTTTCTGGAGAGATGGGAGATCAAGGGTTGATTATGATTGCTTTGGAGATGCGGTTGTTTTCAATACCACCTATCGCACCAATAAGTATTGATTTATGCTCCATTTGTTGGCGTTAACCACTATTGGCAAAATGTGATGTTTGGTTATGCTTTCCTTTTGGATAAAACCACTGATTCATTTATATGATTTTTTAAATCATTTTTAGAATCAATGGGAAATCGGTATCTGATAACAATTTTTACTGACCAAGATCAAGCCATGTCTAATGCTATTGAGGCGGTGTTTCCAAATACACATCATCAACTATGTTTGTGGCACATTTCGAAAATTGCTCCTCATTTGGGGGAGTTAAATACTAACACAGAGTTCAAGTACCTTTTCAACAAGTGCCAAAAATATTGTGATTTTGTGCTAGAATTTCAACAGACTGGGGATAAAATGATACAAAAGTTTAGTTTGGAGAGTCATTGATGGCTTAATATGATGTACAAGATTCGACACAAGTGGAGCATTGCATTCACTAAGGATAGTTTCACTGCTGAATTTAAAGCTTTCTCAAGGAGTCAAAGTACAAATAATGTTTTGAATAACATAGTAGGTAAAACAACTAGCCTCACTAAGTTTGTTATTGAATATGACAATTTAGTGGCAGGTATGCGTTCTTCAAAGTTGGATGAAGATTTTCGATGTAAGTAAGGTGCCTCACAAAATGCAGTAAGAAAAAGTGGTATTTTGGGTCATGCAACTCAAGTTTACACCTATAAGATTTTTAAATTATTTGAAAATGAATTTCTCAATAGTCTTGCAATGGTGTGGAAGCAAGTTGATTGTCAAGATATAGTTGATGTCTTCAAGTTGAAAGAAAAAAATAATGAAAGGGTATGTATTGTTCACTTTGATCATCTCACTAGCAACATTTCTTGTTCTTGTAAGAAGTTCGAATCATTAGAAGTTCTTTGCTGTCATGCATTGAGAGTTTTTAGTATAAAAAATTTGACTTCAATTCCAAGTCAATATATTTTGAAACGTTGGACAAAAGATGCTAAGAAATGGATGATGGCTTATGAACAAGGTATCAATTCCATTGCAAATGGTAAAGAGGTTGAGATCATATGGCGTAATAGTATGATATGTATAGCTAATACAACTATATACAAGAGTCAAGGGAATAATAGTCTTAAGAGCATTTGCCAAAAGATACTTGTAGAACTTGATGAAAAAATTGAAAAAGAGTTTGCAAACTTGAAATTGGGTACAAATGTGCATGTTGAAGAAGATCAAGCCATACAATGTGATACCACTAACATGTCAGTGTTAGATTCCCCACATGTGAGATCGAAAGGTGTACGAAACACTAGACTTAAAGGGCATTTTGAAAGGTGCAAGACAAAACCGTCCAAGGATGCATCAACTTCGCGTGAGAAACTATTTACTTGCTTAATAAATGTTATATTCTCATCCGTAATGATATTTTTTTAATAAAGTTCTTATATTGTAAGTTATTTGTGATTTGTGCACATACTCAAGAAACTCAAAACAAGTAAAGCAAGGAGCATCACATGCCTTACTTGGTGTTACATATGATACAACAATCTTCCAACCACCAAATGAGTCCCTTTATGTAAGACCAGGCCCGGCCCTGAGATTTTCGGGGCCCAAAGCTGATAATTAACTAATAAATATCACTAGATCATTTGGGGACTTTTACATTTTTTTTTTATTCAACGAAATTTTTTTTGAAGGTAAAGGACAAAAGATTTGTGTCAAACTCACAAAAAAATACTTAGCATTACATTACAACAATTAATAAGTATCACTTGATTCTCGCTCTTCTTGTATTTTTAGAAGCAAATAAATCAATCATACTTACTCTGAATTCTTGAGAAATTCGTTAGTGCTCTGTTGTGCCGCTTCTTTCAAATTTTTGGAAAAATTAACTTAAGAGTTAGGGTTAGGAATTAGATAGGGAGAAAGAATGGGCCTTTTTAATTTTGAATGAGTCTTTTAATTTTTTAATGAGTCAATTTATTCTAAATTAGTTTAGGCCTTCTTTAATTTTTTTTTTTTTGACTTAAAACATGCCTAATATATTATACTAAACTATAATAGGAGAGACCCCTTTTTTTGGATCTATTTTGAGGGGCCCTAAGCCATGGCTTGGTGGGCCTATGCCCAGGGCCGACCCTGTGTAAGACCAGCAGATGCCAACATATATGGTCAATCTTACTGTAGACACCCCATTTTTGACCGTCCTCAAGACTTGGACGTCATCATTTGAACACTCGATGATCATCCATGTTTGTGTTTGTGTTCGTTTTAAGTTCTCGGAGGTCTCGGTTGCACGCCTTGCCTCAAGACCTCTCGACTTGTTTGTTTTGTGCTTGGTTGTGGACCAAACACTTATGTTTTTGCTAAAAGGGCAGGGAATGGCTTGTTGGCCATCCCCACACCTCACCGGCCATGGCTTGAGGCCATCGGCCCTGTTTTCTTGCTACCGGCCAAAGGTGTTGGCCGGTCGGCAATGTTTTTGGTCGGCCGACCATTGTTTTGGTCGATCGGCCACTTTTTCTGGCCGAGACCTTTTCTTTGCCTTTTTCAGGCATTATGCATACCAGCTGTGCCAGCTGGTAAGCACAGACCCTGCCCTCCATACACATGTATGGAGGATTTGCACCCTTGTTTTAGCTTCTCGAGGAAGCTTGAACCTTTTGAACCCTTATTTTAGCTTCTTGAGGAAGTTTGAACCTTTTGAACCTTTGTTTTAGCTTCTTGAGGAAGCTTGAACCTTTTGAACCCTTGTTTTAGCTTCTTGAGGAAGTTTGAATCTTTTGAACCTTTGTTTTAGCTTCTTGAGGAAGCTTGAACCCTTTGAACCCTTGTTTTAGCTTCTTGAGGAAGTTTGAACCTTTTGAACCTTTGCTTTAGCTTCTTGAGGAAGCTTGAACCTCTTCAACCTTTGCTCTAGCTTCTCCAAGAAGCTTGAACCTTTGTTCTAGCTTCTCCAAGAAGCTTGAACCCTCTTATTTCTCTATAAGAGAGGGTCTCCCTCTCCTTTAGAGAGGTTCCAAAAAAATTGTCTAAGGCTCCAAGATATATCTCTCTTTATATCTCTATATTTTGGGTTCAAAAGGGTCTTGTTCTTGGCCTATTACACCACACCTCATAGCCACACACCTCCACCATTCATCTAAGGTCCTTGGAGGGTATTTTTAGAGGTTGAAGAGTTGGTTTTGGGCTGGAGAAGCTGCTGGTTTTGCTGAGCTACAAGGGTAACCCATTTTCCCTCTTTTTAGCATTATTTTGACCCTTCTCTTAGCCTCATTTGCATACATATTTAAGCTTTGTTATCAACTGAAAAAAGTCTTTTTTTAAGGTCCTTTTCATGTTTGTTTAAGACCATTTTGTTGTTGAGGGTCATCTACCCTCTTGCATGCTTGTTTTGGCCTTATTTTGTGCCATGCCATAAGGCCTTCGAGCTAGTCTTTTCTTGACCTTCCTACCATTGAAATCCAGTGGATTTTCAGTGGTGAGAATGTGGTTTTGAGGGCCAAAATCAGAGAGGGGTGACCCTCTCTCTCCTTGTCATGTCTACTAGCATTTTTGGCCTTACAAAGGAGCCTTTGTTTTCACACTTCCAAGCCTTGGTTCAGGCCCCTTTTGGTGACTTTTGGGGCTTGCCTAGGCTCTATCCAGAGTTGGTGTTGTCATCTAGGGTTCGCCTCTTGCATGTGTAGAATAACCCTCTTCATAGCTTATCAAAGGAGCATGTCATTCTTGCATGCATTGGTCATGTTTCAGTGGGTTTTTGGTCATTATTTGGCATGTCATACCTCTTTCTTTTGCTGGTTCAGTGGCCTCTTGAATACTTCACATGCTTGTAGTGTAAACCATGCTCACTAGCTTACATTGCATGTGGTTTTGGCCCTTGATTTTAGCATATTTTGGCCATACTTCAAACTAATTTTGTTCATATTTTGGGCTTTCTTAGCTCTTTTTTTAGGCCTCTTGGTCGAATGATGCTTGCCATGCATGGTTGTAGTGTAATACCCTTGCCTAGCCTTGAGTTTTGAACTCCCTTGCATGCTTAACTTGAGGTGTTCTATGTTTTGGCATCATTGAGTATGATATTTCAAAGCGTATAAGGTTGCCATATTCCCATGTTTATCACTCTTTAAATGCGTTTGAGAGTTGTGCTTGTATGTCTCATTTATAGACCATTGCATGAGCTTCATTTTTGTACCTTTCAAACCATCATCTTAGTCTATTTTGCTACTGTTTTGGGCCTGCATAGGGACTGTTTGGGGTTGGTTTGGTCATTTGAGCATCGCTTTGCATACCTCTAGTGTAATATGCTTCACTAGTTTCGGTATTTGAGCCTCCCAATATGCGTTGTGTGAGTTGTTTGCGTGATTCGGGACCATGTTGCATGTTATTTTAGAGCTGGAACTTGTGCCATGGTATGCAATATTTCATCCTTTCAATGCTTTTGTAGAGTTGTATCTCGTACCTTAGGCTTTGATCTCTTGCATTGTGCATGCTTGTGTGTGTGTCATTGCCTTGTTTTCATCATGTTTGGCCACTGATTTGGGTGCGGCTGAGCTCCATCCATCTTGGTTTAAGTCCATCTTGCATTGTGTATGCCCTATAATCCATGTTATCGTATGTTTGATCATTGCATTGCGTGTGCCTCGTTCATAACATTGCGTATGTTAGTGCATTGTGTATGCATGCCATATAATTCATGTGCATTGAGTATGCCATTGATTAGTTCATAGCATTGTGTATGCCATTTGCATGCTTGTATGTCATTCCGTGCATCTTCGCATCACTTAGTTGCATTACATTTAGATCGCATGCTAGGGTTGCATTTGCCCATACATTGTTTGTTGCATTGTGTTTGGATTAAGTGTTAATCCGAGCACAAGAAACGAGGGACGTTTCATACTTCAAGTGATGGAACGTATCTCAATTCTCGGTCGTCGACGCTCTTGATTATCCATGATAGAGTTCTAGGCACTTATGTGTTTACATGTGCATTCATTTCACATTGAGTCGTGCAATTCGACTCCTCGGCCATCATGCATCGGGATGCGTGATTAATGGCACGAGGATCGATGACTACACTCCCTAGAGCTTATGCAATGACGAGGAGAGTGGTCGTGCACACATTTGTTGAAAATACCTTGACATGCCTCTCCCTTGCTTTGTGTTGCAGAAAACCAGAAACCAGAGGCAGAAACTGGTCGGCCGACCAGCTTTTCTGGCAGGCCGACCACCCCTTTTGGTTTCTCCCACAAATGGTGGTCGGCAGGTGGTCTCCAAGGCCAATAGCTGGTCGGCAGCCTTCCCACGGCTTCCCAGGGTGGAGTTTCAACCTTCTGGAGCCTTGTGCAGTGTTCTGAGGTCAATTACAAACAAAGGCAAGTCGGAGCATCGCGAGGGATTTCCCGACAAAGCGATTCAAGCATGCATGCATTCATTGCCATCTAAGGCAGAGCTGAGGCAGTCCATTTCGTGTAGCTTGCATGATAGTTTTATTGCTTACTTAGTTAAATTTGTTAATTAGTCAGCGTTATGTAATAATTAGCTGTAGTTAGTTATTCATTTCGTTGTGTATTATTTATTCGGACCCTCCGCGAGAGGGTGAACTTTGTAATAAGTGTGCGTGTGTGTGATGCATGTCTTCCAACCCCACGTCTTTCTCCCTTTTATTTACCAGCTTATGATGGTTAGTTTTAAGGCATGTTTTAATTAGCATCTATATGTTCGCATGTTTGCATTCATTCACCTGTATTGCATGCACCAGGCTCGGCGCATCATGCTAACTGCATTGTATTTCAATTCCAAGTTGAATACATGTATCGATTGTTGCATCTCATATGCCATCTTAGAATAGCCGAGCCTATTGTAGTTGCATTTTTGCATGTGTTTCATTAGGCATTCTTAGCATAGTTAGGATTCATGCATGATTTCTAATTAGCTTCTTTCTTTGGCTCGGAGTACTCGATAAGTGTTTATGCTTTAGCATCCTTGCATGTGTGAGTGACTGCCATGATAGCATGCTTACCATGAGGCTATGTGCTTATGTGATATACCTGCCTGAATGCCTGTGGGTGAAGGTTGGATTACTTGAATTGGAACAATGCATTGATTGCGAGTTTTAAGCCCACTTGAGAGTGGCAAATCACCATGTTTTCTAAGCCCACCTGAGAGTGGCAAATCCATGTCTTAGCCTACTTACGAGTAGCACCATCAAACCATTTTCAAATAAACAAACATGAAATGTTTTGTTCCAACTCAGGCGATCTAGTCTATACTTGTGTGTTGTGTGCATCACATAATAATCCTAGGCTAATAAACCGGAATAAGAACACATGTGTTTTCAAAAACTCGATATCATGTTTAGTAGTGGCCGATCTTTGATCGAGCGAGCGGGGGTGCTCATTGCATGACCTTCCCCAATCGTACCCAAGTTCCCGAGCCGAGGCAATTTTGGTGATGACGAACACGTGGCCTTAGGCACGAGTCAAGGTTTCCTAAATTCCCCCAAAATAAAATATTTAGGTGGCGACTCTGTATCTTGCAAAGCAGCCCATGTTTGGCACTTCTTTCTAAAAAATCAGTTTTCAAAACGATTTGCCAGATTTGGACTCTTTGGTGATTTATCAATCTCGTATTGCACTTTGCGAGATCAGATTAAGAACCGTGACATTGAGTCCGAACTGTAGTAAGCCCAATGAACAAAACGGGATTTCTCCCGGGACGTTCAGGCGCGTCTACAGTTTCTGGCGACTCTGCTGGGGAGTTAGAGAACTTGACTCGAACTCATGATATCTTGTTTTGACTACACTTATGTGTTTCTTTGCATTGCATTTGCATTGGTGCGCCTAGGACACCGTGTTTGCCATCTGCTATTCCTGAACGATTTGCTGGAGACTCGCTTTGAGAAGCGTGCCATAAGGCTGACCGGTTACGGGCTCTGCTACGATGAACACAAACCCCAATTTTTACCAGGGCACCCTTTTGACCATTCGACCTAGTGCATATTCGGAATCCATAGTGACCATTCCAAGCTAGGACAGGTTGTTTACCCAATTATAGGTTGTTTGAAACCGCTGCGTGCGTAGTGAAACCCTAGCTCCTGACAAAATAGGACAGGGAAACCCTACCCTTCCATAGGGGTGTTTTGGCTCTCATTTGCTTGCTATGTGCTTTTGGAGTTGGCCTCTACAGGAATACACGTATCAGTTTGCAAGTTTGGGTATCAGGCCTGCGGACATCAGTATTAGTGTTTTGAGAATCAGTTATATCCGCGGGTATCAATTTTTTGAGCAGTGATTTTGGGGAACAGTGATCAGTAGTAGAGTACAGTTATTCAGCTATGCCTATGTCAGTTCTGATGAAATTGGGCTGAAATGCTGCCTGTTTTGTCTTTCAAGGTTTAGAGACTTAGCTCAGAATAGCCAGTGTTTTCCTTTGTTGAGGCAAGGCAGAGAAGGGCCAGACAGGGCTCATTGGTTCATCTGATCCGACAGCCACCAGTCACATCATCAGCAGACCCGTGATGGCACAGAATTCAGAGGAAATTGTGGTTATGGCAGCCGCACTAAACCAAGGAATCATCTTGCAGGGTGAGGCTGACGTTGAGCTGCCACACCCACCCAGGTTGCCTGCCGCGCGCCCGATCTAGGAACCCCAGTTGTTTCAAGCTCGTGAGCCCACCACCTTTGAGCTGATGGGAATGATTGGCGACCTTCAAAGATCTGTGGCTGACCTAGTCTACGGAATGTCGGCCCCGCCACCAACTGCATCGTATACCGAGAACTTCATGCCGCAAGAGCCCCCGCTACTGGGGTGAATTGTAATTGAGCTCAGCCAACCTGAAGCTGTCTCAAGCTCCAGCAATGATATGTCAGCGACAACGGGGCTTCGCACTGAAGTAGCAACCCAAACCGTCCACCAAGCTGAGGCTAGTGGAAAGAACAAGATGAAGGCAGATGCAGATCCCTATAAACAACTCCAGCAAGCTGTTGAGGCTCTGAAAGTCGGGGGGTTGAATAAGCAACAAGTACTCGCAGTCGTGGCTAGGACTGCGGATGACATTTTCCCTGTTCAAACTAAGAGCAGTTCAAGGCAAAGGGAAAATCGAGATAAGGACCGTCGTACCAGAACAGTTCCTTTCACTCCTAACCCTGCACCTGGAAAAGAACAGAGAGCCAAGGCAGCACCTGTTGATCCTTTTGCTAGTGCGTCCGGCAAAGGTCCACAGGCTTCAAAGTATCTGCCCCGAGAGCACAGGGTCTTTCATGCCCTCTACATGCCTTTGTCCAAGGCTCTTCGAATCCTCACTGAAAAAGGTCATCTCAAGCCTCTTGAGCCTCGGCCACTCCCGAGTAATCTCCCTCTCTCACATGACGCTACCCAGTACTGCGCGTACCATCAACAGGCTGGTCACACCACCGACAATTGCTTTCGTCTTCGCCATGAAGTGCAAGATTTGATCGATGATGAGGTCATCCTCCCACCTAGCTCAGCAAAGTCTGTCACCACTGAGTTGTTGGACTTCAAGGATAATACAAGTATGTGGTCAGGAGTTGGTCCACCTGCGGGCGGCGCTCGGTTCATTTCAGATGTGGCGTACGGCACGCACTGTTTTGAGCATTTGTGAATGCTGGTTTTTGTACTTTCTGACTTGGGTATTGAGTCAGTTTTGTTATGATGTTTAGAGTCAGTCCCGTTGTATAGAGTTAGTCTTTTCATACTGAGTCAGTTGGGTCTGTCTTGTTGTATCGAGTCAGTCCTGTTTTGTTAGAGTCGGGTGATCCCGGGGGTGTTACCTCGGACATCACTTGCTTGTTTTGTGTTTGTCTTTTCGTTTTCTTTTGAGTCTGTTTCTGCCTTGGAGCCAGTAATGCCAACAGATTTGAATGAACAGCAGTGATTTTCACACTCTTGTGTTTGCTTCTGCCTTGTGCTAGTTGTGCCAGAAGTTCTGAATGAGATGGCAGTATTTGACTAAAAACTCTGTCTTTTCTGTGCTTTGAAAGCATTACATTGACCTGAGTTTTTTTTTCAAAACTTTTTTAACATTGTGATGAAAACAAAGAGGAAGGAATTCTTCAGGTTTTGCAAAAATTTGATCAATTGAAAGAAAGAGAGGTATGCTAAGCCCTTAATGATTGAGATCATGTTTATTAATGTGAGTACTGAGAAGGATCCTGGCTTGATCCGGATTGGTTCTGCATTGTCTTCGACGCGAGCGACTAGTCGCTTTCTTAAAAGATTTCAAAAAATATTTTGCGCAGTCCCACGAAGACCTGTGTGGAATCGCTCTTGAGATTGTGCAGCTTAGGATCACTCTCAGTCTCGAGACTTGACCCCTTGCTTTCAAACCTTGAACCTTACTTCAGAATGTTCAACGGTCAACCACAATGTAAGGCCCGTGTGGCCGGATCAAAAGCAGCCCATGAACTAGGGGCGAGAATATCAGATGTGATCAAAGGAAGCTTGCGAAGCTAGATCAAAAGCAGCCCTTGAACTAGGGGCAAAAATGCTAGATGCGCTCGAAGAGTCAAAGATGAGTCTTTTCTGCAAACCAGGGAAGACTGGCAAGAATGCCAAATCCCAGAAGGGAGGAAAGAAGAAAATATTGCTGGAGGACAACCGAGTTTCTATCCACAACACTAGGGGCAAATTTAGCCCCCATTGGATGGACTCCTGCATCGTCAGCGAATAGCAACCATTCTCCTAGATTTAGATGACTTCAGGATCCTAAAACCATTTGACATGGACAAGCTACACTTCTACCCTTGAGAGGCTCGCTGGGCCGAAAACCCGGAAGGGCAACCCAGGCAAAAGTTAGAGCAAGAAAAAGAAGAAAAATAACAAAAAAAAAAAAGAAAAATGCAAAGAATGAAAAAAAAAGAAAAGAAGAAAAATAAAGAAAAGATGAAAAAGAAAAAAGAAGAAAAGAAATGAAAAGAATTGAAAAGAAAAGAAGAACAAAGCTCGCAAGGTTGAAAACCCAGAAAGGGCGGCCTTGGCAAAAGTTAGAGCGCAAAAGGAGAGGTTAATACCCGAGTGTACCTTAAACCTGAACTACGTAAGGCTTGATTCCCATGTTTGGGATATGTAGGCAACTTCATTCTGAAGTCCAGCTATAAACACTTCCAAATCGATTGTGTCCATGTAATGGTTTTGATCATCTTTGCCTTTTCTGTATCCGAGAGTTCGGTTGTGATCGTCACTCTGAGGACTGATTACAATGCGCTGCGGTGCTATCCAAATAAGGGGCAACTTTTCGTTGCCATACAGTGTACCGTGGTGCTATTCAAACAAGGGGCAACTTTCCATTGCCATGCGGTATCCTTCAGACAAAGGGGCAGTTTTCCATTGTTTTGGATCTGAGGTTGTGTATCTCAAGAGTAGGTCCCATACTCGTCGAGCAATGGCCGTTTGCAAAAATAGTTTTTGAGAATTTTTACTGAGGTGGACTGATTTTCTCGAAAAGTATTCCATTTTTTCAAAACTGGACCATTTCTTGGACCCAAAAAAGGAAAATTTTCAGTGCTCATAGCCTGACTTGCATGATTTTAAATCAGAAAATTGAACAAGCATGTTAATCTAACTCTCATTTTGGTCAAAATTGTTTTAGTAGAAAACCAAAAACAAAAAATGGTCAAAATGATGAACTAGGGGCACAGTTGAGTCAGGTGTTCTGTCTTTTTCCCTTTGTCAACATACTTGCTAGAAAGGGCACTCTACTTGCCAGAAAAGGCACCATATTCGCCAGAAAAGGGCACGACTAAAGCTAACAGCAAAAGGGCCGAAAAGCTCTCTCATCCTTTAAGCAGCGAGGTATCGAGCCAAGTGTGAAGCATGAGCTAGAATGGATCAAGATATTCTACTCCCTCATCTGGACAGATCTGATCACGTCCAAACTCCCCGGCAGAGCATCGTCAACTGATGTCAGCTGCAGATTTGCCGCACACCCAGTTGTAGCGCAACCCGTCTGTGGGAGAAACTCACTGTTGTGAACAAGAATAAGAATCTGGTAGAATACCAGGGGCAAGAGCCCACAACTTCCTGCTTACCCATCAACCACCCAGGGGAGGGATAAAAAAATGAGAGATTGAAGAATAGAGAGATGTGCGCTGAGAGAAAAAGTGAGGAAAGGGCTTTTTCAGAAAAAACAGAGTCTGAGGGCCGAGTGATGTGAGAATCACGAATGAGAAAGGGTGGGAAACAATACCCAGAGAAACAGGCTCCCTGTGCACGTCTGAGTGTCGTGTCTTTTTGTTTTATCTCGATTCTTGTTTTGAGTCATTTCGAGTGTTACTCGATGTGTTTAGGTTGTTTACCTTTTGTTTTTCGTTGTTGAGTCGTAGTGCGCTGTGTTCAGTCGTAGGCTCAATACCCTAGTCAAGAACACATCTCTCAATTTCAAAAATAAAATCGTTTTGCGCTCCAAGTGCCGTGTCGTTCTCCACATCTGTGCAAAACACGATTCGTTCTTTCGTAAAACTGCAGGGTTCAACCCAGGTGTAAACAAGCCCGCAGGGGACCTCGCTACAGCTCGGACTCGATTTTTGTCCCGGTTCTTAATCTGAACCAAAGAGTCCAAATCCGGCAAATCGTTTTGAGAAAACAGATTTTTGAAATAAGTGCCAAACATGGACTGCTTTGCCAGATACAGAGTCGCCACCTAAATATTTTATTTTGGGAAATTTAGGAAACCCTGACTCGTTGCCTAAGGCCACGTGTCTGTCATCACCAAAGTTGCCTCGGCTCGGGAACTTGGGTACGATTGGGGAAGGTCACTTCGTGAGCACCCCCGCTCACCCGATCATAGATCGGCCTCTACTAACCATGATATCTATGCGTTCTTATTCCGGTTATTAGCCTAGATTTACTATGTGATGCGCACAGCATACAAGTATAGACTGGGTCGCCTGAATTGGAACAAAACATTTCATGTTTATTTTTGAAAGATAGTTTGATACTCGCAAGTAGGCGTAAAATGTAGATTTTGCCACCCTCAGGTGGGCTTAGAAAGATGGTTTTGCCACTATCTAGTGGGCTTAAAACTCACAGTCAATGCATTGTTCCAATCCAAATAACCCAACCTTCACCCACAGGCATTCAGGCAGTTATATCACATAAGCAAATAGCCTCATGGTAAGCATGCTATTCATGGCAGTCACTCACACGCATGCAAGGATGCTAAAGCGTAAAACTTACCGAGTACTCCAAGCCAAAACAGAAACTGATTAGAAATCCATGCATGATCCTAAGTATACAGAAATGCCTAATGCAACACATGCAAAAATGCAACTATAGCAGGCTCGGCTATTCTAAACATGGCGTATGGAATGCTACAGCTAACATGTATTCAACTTAGAATTGAAATACAAATGCAGTTAATATGATGCGCCGAGCCCAGTGCATGCAAGACAGATGAATGAATGCAAACATGCTATCATACTGTATGCTAATTGAAACATGCCCTGATCTAACCATCATAAGCTGGTAAATAAAAGGGAAGAAAGACGTGGGGTTGGAAGACATACATCACACGCACGCACACTTATTACAATTGTGCCATCGCGCAGAGGGTCCGAATAATATACAGTCCCAAATGAATAGTACAGTCCGAATAAATAATACAGTCCAAATATGTACAAAAATCCTAATTAATTACCAAATTAACTAAGAAAACAATAAACTGGCATGCAAGCCAGGGACTACCTTGACTCTTCTTCAGATGATGAATGATGCATATCCGGGTTGCCTTTACGCGGAAATCCACTGTGATGCCCCAACTAGCCTCTGTTTTGCAATAATTTTTGGAAAGCGCACCAAGCCCCGGAAGACTTCTGATTCTTGATTTGCTGCAACAGAGAGCAGGAAAGGGGCATGGCAATGTATTTTCACAAATGTATGCATGCCTCGATCCTCGTGTCACCAATCACGCATCTCGATGCATGATGGCCGAGGAGACGAATTGCACAACTCAATATGGAATGAATGCACATGAAAATACAACTAAGACCTAGGCTCCATCATGGATAATCCGGAGTGTCGGTGACTGGGGAATTGAGACACGTTCCGTCACTCTGAGTACGAAACGTACCTCGTTTCCCGTGCTCGGGCTAACTCCTATCCCCAACACAATGCAATATGCATGACATGCATGAAATGCAACTAAGATACAACCTAACATGCAACATGCTATGAAATGACATACACGATGCACGAGGTAACATGGCATACACAATGCGCTAACATACAACCTAGCATACACAATGTTATGGAATGAAATGGCATACACAATGCATAATGGGCTTACACCAACACAAGTGGACCTCGGCCACACTCACATAGGAGGCCATAAGATGAAAAATGAGACACTCGAGATGCGTGCACACGTGCACGCAAACCGAGGACCGAACCTAAGGCACCAAATGCCACTCTAACAAGACATGGCAAGACATGGAATATGGCATACTAGCATGCAAATTTCAGTAGCGAAAAGTGATGCAAAACAGCCCCGAAACATGGAAACATGGGACCCGATGCATGGAATGAGACCCGAAACATGAAATTAGGTACATGGAATGACCTATGGCTATGCAAAGCATGCATTATTTGAACATGAAGTATGAAGACAGAATCAAGACAGTCCCAAAACAAGCATATTTACATTTTAAGCAGGGCCAAACAGTGAACACAAATAGGACTAAGCTAGCATGCAAAAATGGCCCCGAAAGAGAGATAATGAAGCAAGTGATGGTTGGTGGCCTCAAAAAGAGGAGGGCCCTTCAACAAAGTTGAAGAGGGACCCAAAACATGGTATTTTACAGTTAGTGACCAAACCCAAAACAGTGCACATGCAAGCTTAAAATACTATGCAAAATAAGGCCTAAAAAGAGGTTTAAACACAAAGAGCAAAAAGAGAGCTTCAAACAGCAAAAGTCCCTTGATCAAACATGAGGAGGGGGTCAAAATAAGGCTATTTACAGTTTGGATCAGAGCCCAAAAATACAAGCACAAGGGGCTAACAAAACATGCAAAAATAAGGCCAAAAGAGGGATAAAGAGGAAAGTGACAAAAGGAAGCCTCAAACAGTGAAGAGCCCTTCAACAATGTTGAAGAATGGCTAAAAATAATCCACTTTTAAGTTTGTAACCAAGCTCAAAACAATTTACAAATGAGCCTAAAATACCATGCAAGAAAGGGGCATACAAGAGAGGTAAAGAAGCAAGTGTAAAAAGGAAGCCTCAAACAGGGAGAGGCCCTTAAACAAACATGAAAAGGAGCTCAAAATAATGCTATTTTCAGTTAGGGTCGGAGCCCAAATATGCAAGCAAGTATGGCTAATATATTGAGCAAAACAAGGCAAGAAAGAGGGAGGAGAAGACTTACCCTTGAAGACCAAATCTTTGACAGCCTTTGGACCAAGAAATGTTGCTCCTCAGCTCTGGAAAACAGCTCCAAGTGGCTGGAATGGAGGTTGGAGGTATGATGCTATGGCTTGTAGAGTAAAGGGTGTAGGGCTTGAGGGTTTGAAGGTTGGAAGAGAGGGAGAGGAAGGTGTATGTATACAAAGCTCTTAGGCAATTTTTCCAACCCCTCAAACACAGCTGGGAGGGCTGGTTATATAGGCAAACGAGGGGGGAGAAAATGGAGGGAAATGGAATTCAAATTTCCCCCCAAAAAGTTGCCCCCCGAATACAAAATCTGGGGGGAAACAGAGGGCATTTTTGTAAAGTACCTGGAGAGAGGATCATGGCCGGCTGGTTTTCTAGGGTTTAGGTGGTCGGCCAGCCTTCCCCATGGCCGGCCGGCCAAGGGTCAAAAGAGTCAATGAAGATTAATGGCCGGCCATGCCAAAAAGAGGGCCTCCCATGTGTGCACATCACAACCATGTGGTCAAAAACTGGAGAAAGTGAACCAGGAGAGAGAAAAGGCCACTTTTAGGAGGGGTTCAAAAAGGTCACACACAATTACTGGCCGGCCATGTGATATTGGTGGCCTCCCAGGTGTCTACAACACAAATATGTGGTTTAGGGCTAGAAAAAGTGGCCCAAGGGTGGTCAACATTGGCTTTCAAGTGAGAAAAACGGGCGACGGAGGGCGATGGAGGAATAAAACTGGTTGTCAGAACAATTACTGGCCTCCCATTCTTCTACGACCTTCCTAACAATGAAACAGAGGTCCCTGCCAAAAATGAACTCAAACTGATGCAAAATGAAGGTTCGGGGGCCGAAACGCGCAGCCCGGGGCCCCAAAAACTGACTGTTAGGCACCGGACATGGTGTTCGACCACGAAGTTGGTCTCTCAGACCACAATGTCCCTCAAAAGGGAGTAAATAAGATGCATGCCAAAAATTGGAGCAAACGAAGGTGGTTAAGCGGTCCCGAACCGAGGCATACGGCCAACGGCTCCGAAAAACCGGAAACCGGACTCCGAACGGGCAAAATGGCCTACGACCATGAAACGTAGCCTACGGCCACTGAGAGATGATCTACGAGACCTCTCCCTCCCTTCTGGAAGAGAAACAGAGAAAACCGAGCCTGGTTCGCAAACCGAGGCAAAGCATGAAAGAGTCCGGAAGTCCGGAGGCAAGGCTCGCAGCCGAGACTCTGAAACCTCTGAACGAGCACGATATGCAACATCACCAAGTACTCAATCGGTGACGTCTGAGTCTTAAGGTTGGTCAAAAATGGGGTGTCTACAGTTGCCCCTCTTTGACAGAACTCGGAAGTCATAAGTGACGGGAGTGAATGTCAAAGCCCAGAGACGACCCATTTTTGACAAGGCCGAAGACTTAGACAAACATACAACATAAACAAGAAGATGTGCCCGCAGGCATGCCCGCAGGCAAAGGGGCAAAATGCAAAACGATATGCACAAGGCCAGATGTAACTTGATGATCATGCAAATGCAGCAAGCTGTAATGAAGCAAGTATTCGCAAATAGATGCAACAGTTTTAAGCAAGAATGCAAAGCAACAACTACATTTCATGCAGTTAGGAATGCAGAGAATTATTCAATTCTCGTCGCGTCTCACACGGAGAAGATACGATACCTGCGCGATTCGTCTGGTCGCACCAGCTTTGAATGAACCGTACATACAATATCGTGCCTGCAAAAGAAAGAAACTCAACAAGCACAACATATCTAACAACATATGTTCAATGTGATATCGAATGCAGACAATCGCGGTGTCGATGGAAAAGTGCATCGCAATGCAGGAAGAAACGCGCGTGACAACGCGAGTTTAAGCACGGAGGCTTGGTGATATCAAAGAGACGTGCATAACAATGCAAGTATGTGCATGAGAATGCAAGTTATGTGCATGATAATGCAGAACAAGCGTAAACCAGGATATATGTTTGTCACAAAACAACGAGCAAGGAAATGCGCGTTTCGGCGAGAGCGACTCGATCGCGGCCTCCGGTTCACCTCCTGGAGAGGTTACAACATGTTCAAAAGGATATATCTCACTTTCGATGAGTAATGATGAGACACACATCGGAAGTTGAAGCTGAGGTTCCGGTAGAGCGATTTCGCGACAGAAAGTGCACTTCTCTTGTACTTTTTCAGGTCCCGGGGACTCCAATCCTCCCCAAAATTTGCAGGGACCTTGGGGGGCATGTGGGGAACACCACCGGCCATCTTTATTGGGAGAGGGAGGCCACCGGCCAGTTTTTGAAAAGGGAATGGCCGGCCTGCCAGAAAAAGTGGCCGGCCGGCCATTTTGCCAAATCCGTGGGCATTTTGGTACTTTCACTCTCTTTTCTTTAAATCCATTCGGCCAAAGCTCTTGTCCTCATAACTCCAGCTCCGAAAACACCTTCTCTACCTTCCTAGACCATTTTCCTCTTCAGATCTGAGCTCTATACGCGTCTTCCAACGTTCCACGCAAGTTGTTTTCGCGAAATCTTTCAGTTTTAAGCACTTTGAACCGATTAAATTTTGATTTCGGGGCTTCTTTTCTCATTTTCGCCACTTGAGGTGAGTTTGTCTCAATATTTGGAAGATTTTCTCAGGAGTTGACTTTTATTGACTTTTTCCAATTTCCCGAGAGTTGACTTTTGTTGACTTTTTCCAATTTTGGCTCATTTTTGCTCATTTTTGCCCCTTTTGTAGATTTTCTGAAATGGCTGGTCATTTCCCCCACGGTGGAGGTCCTCCGGACGCCGGAGGTGATCCCGATATCATGGCTCTGCCTCTGAGGGTTCGACCCTTCATACCCGAGAGGTACGACCCACCGGCACATATTCTTCCGCGGGCTGTTTTTTATCACTTCACCGATTTCGACGAGCGAGCACCCGGGGATCTCCTTCTGCGGGAGCCAGAGTATCACCTCTCCCATGAGGCACGAGAGGTATTTACTTCGTTCTTACCTTTTCTGCAACATATTATGAATTTTTCATCCATTCTGTTTGCATTCTGAACACACGGTTCAATCACTTGAATTTCTGAACACTCAGCCCGTAAATTGATTGTGAACACACGGCATACACTGGTTGAGAATTGAACACACGGCCCAAGCACTGATTTTCTGAGCACACAACCCGAACTAGAGGTGAACACGCAATACACACTGATTGAGAGTTGAACACGCAGCCCAAACACTGATTTTCTGAACACACAGTTCGAATTGATGGTGAACACGCAGCACACACTGATTGAGAGTTGAACACGCAGCCCAAACACTGATTTTCTAAACACACAGCTCGAATTGATGGTGAACACGCAGCACACACCGATTGAGAGTTGAACACGCAACCCAAACACTGATTTTCTGAACACACAGCTCGAATTGATGGTGAACACGCAGCACACACTGATTGAGAGTTGAACACGCAGCTCAAACATTGATTTTCTGAACACACAGCTCGAATTGATGGTGAACACGCAGCACACACTGATTTAGAGTTGAACACGCAACCCAAACACTGATTCCTTGAACACACAGCTCGAATTGATGGTGAACACGCAGCACACACTGATTGAGAGTTGAACACGCAGCCCAAACACTGATTTTCTGAACACACAGTCCGAATTGGAGGTGAACACGCAGCACACACTGATTGAGAGTTTGAACACGCAGCCCAAATACTGATTTTCTGAACACATAGCTCGAATTGCTTTACTTTGCACGCAGCCTATTCATTTTATTTGTACGCAGCTCATTCCTTCTATTTGCACACAGCTTATTTATTTTATGCTGAAATATGTATTCATTCTGAATGCAGGTGACTTCTCGCACCGTGCGGGGATATGGCTCTACCGCGGCGAGGGATTGGTATGCCGAGCTCCCGGAGGCTGTCCGGGATTTAGTGGACTTGGCAGGGTTCGGGCCCTTCTGCACTGGGCTATCTCGTTGTCCTGCCAGGAGGACGTTGATGGCCGCCTTGGTGGAGAGATGGTGGGACACCACCAACTCCTTCTATTTTTCTACCACAGGGGCCTTGACTATGACCCCGCTTGACTTTGCCGTATTGACTGGCCTTGACGTGGGAGGTTGGCCCATCCCTTACGACGAGGACATGGGCCAGTGGGAGGCCGCTTGGATATATTTACTGGGGGCTCGCCCGCCTGTTGATAGATCTTCGGGCAGAGTCCGATACACCTGGTTCTCTTCCCATTTTCGGAGGGTGGAGATGGAGCCCGGGACTCCTGAGGAGGCAGCACAGTATGCCCGCGGCTTTTTGATGTTCCTCTTCGGGACCACTTTGTTTGCCGACAGGGGGAACACTATTGGGCTTTATCTGTTGAGTGCTTTGGTGGACCTATCACAGGTCAGACGATATGACTGGGGTGGCGCCGGCTTGGCTATCTTTTATTGCTACATGAGCGCGACCTCCCGCGGACGGGGGGACTTACTTGGCGGCTATTGGAGAGCCTGGGAGGTACTTTCTGCCCTCTTGATTTACATTTCTGCCCCTCATTACTTGTACATTGCACACACGGCGCCCTTTACACTCTGTATTTTGCCCTCAGCACTTTGCATTTACATTCTGCACTGTTTTCCACAGTTATGGGTCTATGTGTATTTCCCGACATTAGCCCCGGAGCTTGTGGTGGAGGGGCCCCTCGTGACTCCGTATTCACTTGTATTCGAGGGCCAGCACCGGCCAAGACCTCGGGAGTCTCTTTATCTACGGCAGTACTTCGACACGGTGCGGTCGACGGAGGTATTTCAGAACTCTCGGTTCTTTGTGTTTTCATCTTTGATTTGTCTTGTACCTTCCCGATTTCTGATTGACTTATGCATTGGTTATTTGCAGATCATATGGCAGCCCTGGGCGCCCTTAGGTGAAGGTCTCCAATTCCAATTTGCCGGAGGGCGGGGCGCCTCTCAGTACAGGATCCTATTCGAAGGACCAGTTGGTAGGGCCTGGTTTCTGGGGGAATGCTTCTTGCGTCAGGTATGGGGGTACACTTCTCCTGATCCTCCTTCAGCACCCCCAGTTGATATGCGGATTGCCGATAGGCTCTCTTCCCGGAACGTTGCTAGTGCTATGCTAGGTACTGATGCTTTACTACATCTTGAGGAGGGGGGATTACGCCACTTACCGTCACATATATCTGATGCCTCCATTGACGGGAGTCCGTACTCCGTCGATGAGGCCTGTTGGTGTGCCACCTTTGAGCCAGTCCCAGGCTCGGGCTGCAGACGCTCCTTCCACTAGCAGGGCTGGTACATCTAGAGGTGGGGGTGGATTGGTTCCCCCGATTCCTCCGACTCATCATCATGCCGGGTGGCCAGACATGCCGACTGAGCTGATGGGGTGGCAATATGGGACTATCTCTCCGGTTCCGATCTCGATAGAGCCTCCGATGCCTGGCCACCGATATGTCAGAGACCCCGACTCACCCCCGGTATGCTTTACAGCTTTGGTTCATTTCTTGGATACTTGGACATTTATTCCTTTGCTGATATTCTTGCCTTTGCATTTGCAGCCTCCTGTCGAGTACATGGATGAGGTGCTCGAGATGGTAGCCTCACTTGAGGGGATGGTCCTGCGGAGAGAGGCACAGTTGTCCATCATGGGTTTCCAGGTACCCTTTAGTTTTCTAGCATTCATCATACTTCTGATAACATGCTAATTTTGAACATTTTACTGTATTGATAGGCCACTTGTGTAGAGCACATCTGACACACACCCCACTTACACACTGTATTTACATGTACCCACTTTATGTAGTTTTCCTGTATCTGCATCTGATGTACATTTTTGAGCTGATGTATTCAAACTGAACTCTTCATTTTCAGATGCCCCCGGTATATGCTCAATCGCATGCCGGACCACCTGGGCCTTCTCGGGGAGTTGGGCCATCTAGGCCTTTTCGAGGAGCCGGGCCATCCAGGCCTTTTCGAGGAGCTGGGCCATCCAGGCCTTTTCGAGGAGCTCGGGGAGGGGGGTCGTCTCGCAGACGCAGAGCACACATTATAGAGGAGGAGCCCGAGGAGGACAAGGAGGAGGATGCTGCAGATCGTCAGTCAGAGACATCTGCTGACAGAGAGGAGGGCTCCGGTCTTGGTTCCGGGAGTGGAGGTGAGGCTGAGGGGGACCCCGAGGATGACAGCTCTGACTCGGATGGTGATGGTGGTGCAGAGGCTACTTCGCAGAAGATGATGAAGAGGGCCTCTTATTCCTGCTCTTGAGAGCATCGATGTTGTGGTTCCCTGTTTTATTTACCTTTTTGCTAGTAGTTGTAGCACATTGTACATTATTAGGCAGTTTCATTTTCTATAAAACTTGTGCCTTTTGTTTGTTGTAACAAAAGAAGCATGATGGAATGAAACAGCTTTTGAAAAAGTGTTGTTGTCACGACCCAACCCCGCCCCGAGAAGGTTGGCATCGTAACCGGCCAGTAATCCTAGATTACCACAGGCCTTTTTGAACAAAACATAAATAATCGGGGCTCGCGGAAGCGAAAACTAAATACAAATAGTCCAAAGAGTTGTGCATTTATATGAATAAATATTTACATGCCAAAAATGTTAATTTACCCACTACATGCAAACATGTAACCAAAAAATCATATACAAAACATAGGCTCACACCATAACTATACAACCAAAAACAAAGCTCGTACGGCCTTCCAGGCCTAGCCCCAACTCGGAGGCACTCAAAACACTAGTAGGCTTCAAAATGGCGGCTCGACCAAGACTCCGCCTAGGCTTGGCTCCCAGAATGCTCACCTATAAATACATACATACAAACAATGAGCTAAACCTCAGCAAGTAACATTAAAGTAAAGGGGTAGTGAACGAATCCCACATTTCATATGTCCGTAAAATAAATCATTCATATCAAAACATACATAATGGCATACTCCATAGAACATAACATTTGTCGTCCAACGACTAGAGTAACCGGTCCCGGACACCGATTAAACACATACCGAGATCTCGTAAACTGGTCCACTTAGGACTATCTATGGATGCCATACTAGATTCACAAACTGGACATTCGTTCACAGGAAACATTATCAATTCAAAACCATAGCATAACGTAGCACTTTTAAACATAGATCATACTAACATATCTTTACAGAAATGTTACTCACAGTGGGTTTCCAAAACCGGTTGCACGGTCTTCGAGGTTTGACCTGCAAATATAAACATTACAGCATAATCTCTTAACACATAAAGTAAACACATACTTGTAATCTCATCAACATAACTTAATGAAGCCTTAGGAATACCTAAAATGTAATAAGGATGTCCAAAACATGCATTGAAAAACTCTGCGAAATGTCTGAAAAAAAATAGGTCCTCGCTCGAGCGGCAAAACCCACGCTCGAGCAGACTGTGAACTGAGGCAGAGATACTGGATGCATGAAATCCCCGCTCGAGCGGCAAAACCCCCGCTCGAGCGGACTGTGAAAATCTGGGTTTTCCAGGTTGCAAATTCAAGCTTCAAACTGATTTTCAACCTTTTCAAACTCATTTTCTGGGCATATAACTTTGAAAATCACTTGAAATTTATAAACTTACATGTTTAAAACATCACTACAAGAAACCATAGCTCAAAGGCTTGAAACAGCTTCCAAAATCATCAAATTCAAAGCCCAAAACACTTGAAAATCACTTAATCTCAACTCATGATTCTTAAACAAAACCCACATGCATCATATAAGGAATCAAACCTTGATTGAAGATGAAAAATCATAAAACATGTTCATAAAAGCTTCATTCTTAAATCCATGGAGGTTCTTCCTCAAAATATGACAAATAATCATAAATTCATGCCATGCATGTTCAAATTTCACATGATTTCCCTTTCAATTCATTTACATATCATAAGATCGTTGATGATTCTACCTTATTCAAGAACTTAGAAGGGAATTTCTTACCTTAAATTCTTAATTGGAGAGAATTTAGCTTGATTCTCTTTTCCTCCTCTTCTTCCCCTTTCTCACGAATTCTCTCTCTCTCTTTCCCCCAGATATTTTCTTTCCTTTCTTTTGTTGAGTCAATGAGTCAAACAAGGGTACATCCTTATCTATATATCATAAATAAACAATTGTGCCATAACCTTGAGCCAAACAAGGCCTAACGAATCAGACGAATTTCAGTCCTCAATTTAATTTCTCAAATGATTCTAAAAATTCATGGTATTTCATAGGCGTGTTCAATTTCGTTTTCCAAACCCATTATGGTTGTCAATTTCAGTCCCGAAGTTGTCATTCCAACAGATATTTTTCCAATTCAAACAGATATTCTTCAATTAAATCATACTAAAGCATAATTAATTACTGATAATTGTGACGCACGGTTCTGGGTCATTACACTCTCCCCAACTTAAGAAGTTTGGTCCTCCAAACTTAACTATCAGAAATCTCGGTTGTACATTATCAATCCTCTATCATAGGTGATCCATTTCAAGCATAGATGTAACTATTCCGTAGTCAATTAATAGCAAGGGTAAATTGTTCCATCATAGTCATATGTTCTATATTTCCATCGCATAGGTAATACTGCTAACAATCATAATAGGTAGTAAAATCATACCTGTCTTCGCTTTGCCAGTATTCTACGTCTTATCTAAAACTAAGGTGTAAACTCTTGCTTGCCTCAAAGTATTCTCCTCGGGGGTGGCCGTTATGGTTGTTCTCGGCGTCACTGTTGAGTTAACTCCACTAGTAATGGGTCTATCATTATTTGGATAGGCTTGTGGGCAAGTCCTGGCTAAGTGTCCTTTCTGTCCACATTTGAAGCAAGTTCCAGATCCACGACGGCAAATACCCCAACGCTGATTCCCACATTCCCTACAAGTAGGTACACCTACACTGCCACCACTTTCCCTTTTTGTGTTGTCACTAAATTTTGAAGTCAAATTTTCATTCACGGAGCCCATGGATTCACTAACTGTTTCTACTTTCTGTTTCTTAAATTTCTTACTTTCCGCTTCAGTTGTCATTGTTGACTGGGACGTTTTCAATATTGCAATATTTGTTTCAGCCATCAAGGCCCTGTCAAGTACATCAACATATTTTTCCAATTTCAACACATTTACCCTGTCAAGTACCTCAACATGTAAGCCACCCTCAAATTTTCTTGCTTTCTTGTAATCTGTATCAACCATATGAGGAGCATAACGGGCTAATTCAGTAAATTTACTCTCATATTCCGCTACTGACATAGTGCCCTGCTTCAACTGTTCGAATTCAGATACTTTCCTATCTCGCATGCATTGTGGAAAATATTTCTCGTAGAACATCTCTTTGAATCGATCCCATGTTAAGTTCCTATGCTCACCCCGTACGAGCATCCACCATCTTCGAGCTTCTTCTGTCAGAGTAAATGTTGCTAACAAAACTTTATAGACATCTGTACACGGAAACACTTCAAAAATCTTTTCAGTTTCCAGTACCCATACCTCCGCTTTTAATGGTTCAATGCCCCCTGCGAACTCTGGCGGTTTCAGTTTCTTGTATTTCTGTGTCAAAGTGATAACATCATCATTATTAATCGGTTCCATTTGCACAGGTGGTGGTGGAGGAGGCGGAAATGGTTGTCTCTGTTGTTGTTGGTTTTGTTCTTATTGTTGTCTTACCAACCCAGTTAAAGCTTCCACCATTCTTTCTAACCGATCTATTCTGGCATTAGAAGATTCTGACTCATCTACATTTCTTGCATTAGTGTTCTCCATTGGTCTCTAGAACCCATAGCAGATAGAATATTTCATTCTCAACATAATAGTTCCTCTGTTGTCTCATCATTACAGTTCTTGTCTCTTTATATATTCAAAAAAAACACACACACATGCACACATGTTTATGCCATGCCCTATTTCTTTTCTATGACACCCTACAGCTCATATGGACACGTGTGTGGGTAAATTAACTCGTGCTCTGATACCATTCTGTCACGACCCAAACCCGTCCCGAGAAGGTTGGCATCGTAACCGGCCAGTAATCCTAGATTACCACAGGCCTTTCTGAACAAAACATAAATAATCGGGGCTCGCGGAAGCGAAAACTAAATACAAATAGTCCAAAGAGCTGTGCATTTATATGAACAAATATTTACATGCCAAAAATGTTAATTTACCCACTACATGCAAACATGTAACCAAAAAATCATATACAAAACATAGGCTCACACCACAACTATACAACCAAAAACAAAGCTCGTACGGCCTTCCAGGCCTAGCCCCAACTCGGAGGCACTCAAAACACTAGTAGGCTTCAAAATGGCGGCTCGACCAAGACTCCGCCTAGGCTTGGCTCCCAGAATGCTCACCTATAAATACATACATACAAACAATGAGCTAAACCTCAGCAAGTAACATTAAAGTAAAGGGGTAGTGAACGAATCCCACATTTCATATGTCCGTAAAATAAATCATTCATATCAAAACATACATAATGGCATACTCCATAGAACATAACATTTGTCGTCCAACGACTAGAGTAACCGGTCCCGGACACCGATTAAACACATACCGAGATCTCATAAACTGGTCCACTTAGGACTATCTATGGATGCCATACTAGATTCACAAACTGGACATTCGTTCACAGGAAACATTATCAATTCAAAACCATAGCATAACGTAGCACTTTTAAACATAGATCATACTAACATATCTTTACAGAAATGTTACTCACAGTGGGTTTCCAAAACCGGTTGCACGGTCTTCGAGGTTTGACCTGCAAATATAAACATTACAGCGTAATCTCTTAACACATAAAGTAAACACATACTTGTAATCTTATCAACATAACTTAATGAAGCCTTAGGAATACCTAAAATGTAATAAGGATGTCCAAAACATGCATTGAAAAACTCTGCGAAATGTCTGAAAAAAATAGGTCCTCGCTCGAGCGGCAAAACCCACGCTCGAGCGGACTGTGAACTGAGGCAGAGATACTGGATGCATGAAATCCCCGCTCGAGCGGCAAAACCCCCACTCGAGCGGACTGTGAAAATCTGGGTTTTCCAGGTTGCAGATTCAAGCTTCAAACCGATTTTCAACCTTTCCAAACTCATTTTCTGGGCATGTAACTTTGAAAATCACTTGAAATTTATAAACTTACATGTTTAAAACATCACTACAAGAAACCATAGCTCAAAGGCTTGAAACAGCTTCCAAAATCATCAAATTCAAAGCCCAAAACACTTGAAAATCACTTAATCTCAACTCATGATTCTTAAACAAAACCCACATGCATCATATAAGGAATCAAACCTTGATTGAAGATGAAAAATCATAAAACATGTTCATAAAAGCTTCATTCTTAAATCCATGGAGGTTCTTCCTCAAAATATGACAAATAATCATAAATTCATGCCATGCATGTTCAAATTTCACATGATTTCCCTTTCAATTCATTTACATATCATAAGATCATTGATGATTCTACCTTATTCAAGAACTTAGAAGGGAATTTCTTACCTTAAATTCTTAATTGGAGAGGATTTAGCTTGATTCTCTTTTCCTCCTCTTCTTCCCCTTTCTCACGAATTCTCTCTTTCTCTTTCCCCAGATATTTTCTTTCCTTTCTTTTGTTGAGTCAATGAGTCAAACAAGGGTACATCCTTATCTATATATCATAAATAAACAATTGTGCCATAACCTTGAGCCAAACAAGGCCTAACGAATCAGACGAATTTTAGTCCTCAATTTAATTTCTCAAATGATTCTAAAAATTCACGGTATTTCATAGGCGTGTTCAATTTCGTTTTCCGAACCCATTATGGTTGTCAATTTCAGTCCCGAAGTTGTCATTCCAACAGATATTTTTCCAATTCAAACAGATATTCTTCAATTAAATCATACTAAAGCATAATTAATTACTGATAATTGTGACGCACGGTTCCGGGTCATTATAGTTGTATTTTATGCTTTCAGCATTGTATCGCACCATTTTGCACAAAAATGAGATTTGAATGGAAATGTGCACTGTGTATTCACCAAGTTAGGTAGTGAGCCGACGCAACAATCTAAACAACTTAACTTACTAAGACCTAACAAAATCTTAGCAAGTTTACAACTCGATAAGCAAAACATAACAATGCTGACGACTCGATAAACAAGACTCAATAAAATTGCTTAAACAAACAGTAACAACTCAAAAACACGAAACACGACAGCTCGACAAACAACTCGATAAGCAAAATGACAACTTGATAAGCAAAACAACAACTCGATAAACAAAACTTAACAAAACAAAATGTACTTCGGACGATCTGGGCAACGGAACGCATCCGAAACGGAGGGAAATGGAAGCCTTCGACATACCCGTAGCATGGAAATGCTTGAAACTTCCTCCTGGAGGGTAAAATAGGGCCAAAGACACACATTGGAGCATGGCCGGCCACTTTAAGGAGCCGGCCGGCCAACTTTATTGCAAAGGGGAGACCACCGGCTAGTTTTTGAAAAGGAAATGGCCGGCCTGCTAGAAAAGGTGGCCAGCCGGCCACTTAGCTCAGCAACCGTCAAATCTTTGACACGTGTCCCCCGAATAGTGTTTTCTCCTCTTTAAAAGCCTTAGCCTCGTGGTTGATTCATTTCATCTTAGTTTTACACCAAAATGGAAGCATTTCTCGCCGAAAATCTCACAGCTTGGATGGCTTCTCTAGATGGCTCGGAAAAGTTGAATTTCCGGGGCTTTCGCTTGAATGCACTATTCACGCTGAGCCGTACTCCGCTGCACTTTCCCTTCCTCCATGTCGCGGTGAGGTTTTGGAACCCGGTAACGCATGTTTTCAGCTTTGGCGGGCAAGAGGTATGTCCAACTTTCGAAGATTTTCAAGTTTTGATGGAATCTGAATGTTATGAAGAGATTCTGCCTCAGTTTCGTTTTGGCCACGCCCAAGCTTAAGGGCGGATGTGTGGACTTACCGCGCATGATGCTCGGTCTCTGATCTGTAATGGGGAACTGGATATCCTCGGTTTGATTCATCATTTTTCTGGTGCCGGTGACCGCGGCGACCATTATTGGCAAGGTTTTCGACAACATGCCCTCTGCTTGTGCATGCTATCTCACTTCCTGCTTGCCCCGGGCCTGGGTGGAACCAACATCCGTTTGATTGAAGTTGCTCAGGGCTTGAAGGAAGGGAAGAGCTGTATTGCTATGGCATTGGCCGAAACGCTGATGGGCTTGGACGTTTTCCACCGTCAGGAGACGGCCAGATTTGCGGGGAGTCCACTACTGCTGCAGGTAATGTTTCCCACCCAAGCTCACATATGTATTTGCTCACATCACTCGGCCCTCAGGCTCGGTTTTTCTCACAAAACCCTTTTCTTACTTTTTCTCTCATCGTACATCTCTCTATTCTTTATTCTCTCATTTTTCATTCCTCCCCAGGTATGGTTGATGGACAAATCGCAGGTTGTGGACTCTTACCCAGCCTACTCAGCTCGCAGTTACTTCTTTCGACAACGCCTAGTCGATGGCCTTGATGAGGGATGGTGGTTCGACTGGATGTGCAATTTGTCTGCCGATCACATTGCTTGGCTCTGTCCTTGGCTTAATCTTCCGGCAATGAGCTATAGCATGTCCCGGCAGACTGGGGTCCAACTGATTGGTCTGAGTCACTGTGTGTTCTATTTTCCGTTCCGGTTCCAGCGCCAGTTTGGCCATGATCAGACTTGCCCGCCAGAGGGGATTGAGTACCCGGCTGTTTTCCCTGTCTGAGGCGCACAGCTTGCCCGATATGCTACAGCATGGAGGACTAGAGAGCTCCTGGCCCCCGCTCCCACTTTCAGTTGCACTTTGTCTGACGAGTGCTGGGATTGGCTCAATGAAGAGGCACAGATTGGGCCTAGCTTGGCATCAGAGGCTTCGACTAGCTCTGGGAGGGGGCACAAGGACACCTGACTTGACTATGCCCCGGATTTATTGCTTTATTAGTACTTTCAAGTTTTCTTTATGAGTGTAATAAAAAAAATAACTTCAATTGTATGCAAGAGCAAGAGAACTCTGTATTGAAATCAATGAAATTGAAGGTTGTGGTACTGAAAATTTTCCGCTTTGGTCCAAAAATGGTCTTAGTTGTAAAAAGATTAATTTGAACAAAGTCAACTTTTATTAAAACTTTCCAAAACTATTTTCGATATGGATCAGAACTGGACACGCCTGAGATCTATCACTGAGATGCACAACCCCGGATCCTAGCAACTGGAAAGTTGCCCCTAGTCTGAATAGTACCGCAGCACTGCAAAGCAACGGAAAGTTGCCCCTAGTCTGAATAGTATCGCAACACTACAAAGCAACGGAAAGTTGCCCCTAGTCTGAATAGCACTATACCGGAGATCGCGATAAATGTTGATGGACAAAGATGACTGAGATGATCAAAATGGACAAAGTTGATCGGGGAAAAGTTTATGGCTGAACTTCAGGATGAAGTTGCCTACGTTTCCCAAAGATGGGAATCAAGCCTTACGTAGTTCAGGCTTAGGTTCACTCGAGTATTTTTGCTCTCCTTTTACGCTCTAACTTTTGCCAAGGCCGCCCTTTGCGGGTTTTCAACCTTGCGAGCTCAGTTTTTATAATTTCAAATTTTCTGTGCTCTGAGTTTTGCCTAGGTCGCCCTTTCGGGTTTTCGGCCTAGCGAGCCTCTCAAGGGTAATATTTCTTCAACTTGTCCATATTGATCGGTTGTAAAAACTCCAAGCCATCTAGATCCATCAGAACCACAGCTCCACCTGACCAGATAGACTTAATAATGTAGGGGCCAGTCCAATTGGGTCTGAACTTGCCCCTTGGGTCATGGACGGGAGCTCGGTTGTCCTTCAGTACCAAATCTCCTTCCTTTAAATTCCTGGACTTCACTTTCTTGTTGAAAGCCCAGGCAATTCTGCGTTGATAACCTTGAACGTGGTACAGTGCTTTCAGTCTTCTTTCATCAAAGAACATGAGTTCTTCAAACCTGCTCTGCTGCCAATCTGCTTCGGCTATTTGACATTCAGCCAATACTCGCAATGACGGAACCTCAATCTCGATGGGTAGAACGGCCTCCATCCCGTAAACCAGAGAATACAGAGTCGCCCCGGTAGAAGTTCTGATTGAAGTCCGGTAGCCCCACAGAGCAAACGGCAGCTTATCTGGCCAGTCCTGGTAGGTCTCCACCATCTTCTGTAGTATGTGCTTGATATTCTTGTTGGCGGCCTCAACCGCTCCATTGGTTTGCGGCCGATAGGTAGACGACTTATGAAAAGCCACATTGTATTTTTCCAACAAGTCAACCACCTCCTTCTTGAAGTGGGAACCGTTATCTGAAATTATCTCGTTTGGGACTCCGTAGCGACAGATGATGTTGTTTCTGATAAATTTTGCAACATGCGAAGCCTTCAACACCGCATAAGATTGGGCCTCGACCCACTTCGTGAAATAATCTATCGCTATTAAGATGAACTCATGCCCATTCGACCCCTTCGGAGTGACAGCCCCGATCACATCAATTCCCCAGACTGAAAACGGCTATGGCGAAGTCATGTTATACAGCTTCGACGGCGGGATGTTCATGCGATTTGCATGGATTTGACATTTGTGGCATCGCTGAACAAAACCGATACAGTCCTCCTCCATGGTGGACCAGTAGTAACCCTGTCTGAGGATCTTCCGTGCTAGCATTACTCCATTCATGTGTGCACCACATTCTCCTCCGTGGATGGCTTCCATTAGACGCTTTGCTTCTTCGGCATCGACACACAACTTATGCATTCCCAGATGGCCTCTCTTATACAGCTTACCCCCACAGATGATGAACTGAACGGCCATCCTTCTGATTGCTCTCTTATCCTTGGCATTCACCCCTGGCGGGTATGCTTCCTTTTCCAGGAAATTCCAGATGTCGTAATACCAGGGGTTTTCGTCCTGAACCTCATCTATAGCAGCAATCGACTCGTAGGCTGGCGCAAATTTCTGGTCAATGATGACTGGACGCATCCGGACTCCGTACGGGATGTCTATCATGGAAGATAGAGTTGCTAAAGAATCTGCGAACCTGTTGTTCTCTCTTAGTAGATGAGTAAAGCTCAGCTTTTCAAACCGAGGAATTAGCAAGTCCAAGGTCTGGTGATACATCATCATCTTTTCCTCTTTTACTTTCCAGTCTCCCTTTGCTTGAGACACAACAAGGTTCGAGTCCCCGATGACGTCCAATCGTCTTGCCCCTAGTTCTAGAGCTGCTTCTAGACCAGCGATGCACGCTTCATATTCTGCTTCGTTGTTCGAGACTTTGAATCGGAGTTTGAAGGCTAGAGGGATACGGGAATTGTCGGGTGCTATCAGCAACACTCCTATCCCATACCCGTATTGATTGGATGCTCCGTCAAAGTACATCGTCCAAACTTCATCGTCGATGTGCAAAATAGCTTCATCTGGGAATAGGTACTTGACTGCTTCACCCCCTTCCACTGGATGGTCGGCTAAGAATTCTGCTACTGCTCTTCCCTTGACTGACTTGCGTGTTACATATTTCAGATCAAATTCGGAGAGCAACAGCAACCAATGAGCTAGTAAGTGCTGGTTTCTCGAAAAGATATTTGATGGGATCAAGTTGTGAAACCAACATTACGGAGTGAGCTAACAGGTAGTGCCGCAGCTTCCTGGTAGCCCATACCAATGCTAAGCAAGCCTTCTCCAGCGATGTATAGCGAGTCTCATACTCTAGCATCTTCTTGCTCAGATAGTAGATGGCTTTCTCTGCTTTGTCCTCCGATTCTTGTGCTAGCATACAGCCCATTGTGGTCTCAGTCACTGAAAGGTACAACATCAACGGTTTCCTCGGTTCTAGTGGTGATAACACGGGCGGTTCTGCAAGTACTCTTTCATTTGTTGGAAAGCAGCTTGGCATCGGCCGTCCCATTGGAATTTGTTGCCTTTCTTCAAGAGACCAAAAAGTGGTTCACAAGTTAAGGTTAATTTTGAAATGAACCGTCTTATGAATTGCACTTTACCCAGAAAGCCTCGCACCTCCTTTTCAGTCCTTGGTGGGGGCATTTCTAAGATGGCCTTGATTTTGGAAGGGTCGACTTCGATACCTCTCTGTGTAATCAGAAACCCCAGCATTTTTCCCGCTGTAACACTAAATGTACATTTCTGAGGATTTAGCAGTAATCGGAATTCTCTGATCCTTTGGAAGAACTTTTGCAAGGCGGTGTAGTGGCCCTCTCTTTCTTTGGACTTGACAATCATGTCGTTCACATACACCTCAACCTCTTTGTGGATCATGTCGTGCAATATTATGGTCGCGGCCCGTTGATAAGTAGCTCCAGCGTTCCTCAACGCAAACGGCATTACTCTGTAGCAGTATGTCCCCCACGGGGTGGTGAATGCAGTCTTTTCTCGGTCTTCGGGTGCCATCACTATCTGGTTGTATCCTGAGAAGCCATCCATGAATGAGAGCAAAGCATGCCCTGCTGTGAAATCCACCAACTCATCAATATGCGGCAAGGGAAAGTCGTCCTTCGGACTAGCTCTGTTTAAATCCCTGAAATCCACACATACCCGGATCTTGCCATCTTTCTTCGGCACTGGAACAATGTTGGCCAACCAAGTCGGGTATTCGGATACCAGCAGGAAGCCTGCATCGATTTGCTTGGTGACCTCTTCCTTAATCTTGAGAGCCCAGTCCGGGCGGATCCTCCTGAGTTTCTGCTTGACAAGTCGGGCCTCGGGGTCAAGGGGGATCCGGTGCTGTACAATCTCAGGATCGATCCCAGGCATGTCTTCGTAGGACCACGCGAAAACATCTTTGAAATCTTTTAATAAAGCGACTAAGCGCTCGCGTTCCTCCGAAGACAACGTGGACCCGATCTAGACTAGCCGCGGGTCCTCCCCAGTACCAATGTTCACGGTAGTGATTTCATCCATTAGGGGTTTGACAAACCTCTCCTGCTCTTGCTCAATTAAACGTTGCAAAACCGGAGGAACTTCGTCCTCATCGTTTTCATCAAAGTTTTGAAAGTCTGAATTAATGCAATAAATCAAGGGCACAGAAAAGTACTCAGAAACCACAGTTACTTGATTCTCATTAGGCACATTCAAATCGTCCGATTCATTTACAACAGACTCAAATGAAAAGGAAAAAGACGACCCAGACAGGACTGTGGTATCCGGGTTATCATCCCCAGGAGTACCAGACTCAGACTCAGTCGAGCTGGAACCTGATTCCGACTCACAAGACTCAGTGGAATCAGATTCCGGCTCACTACCTGACCCGGTGCTGCTGGACAAAAATCCCTCCTCATATTGCCAAGTGAGAGAGGGTGCAATAGATGCATCCAAAATAGTTGTTGGCAGGCTCGCAGCCGTTTCATCCCCAATCATGGAAACCGAGAAGTTATCCCCCAAGCACTTATGGTCGATCGGAGGATCTGAGAGTAGACTTGCCAGTGCTACCCCCATTTCAATTTCAGCGCCCTCAGCATCCCCTACTTTACACTTCTCAACCTCAGCTGATGGATCTGTCTGCTCTTCGGCAACATCATCCCCGGGTAGTTGCAGGTCGAAGAAGATCTCGAAGCATGGCACGCGCTTCTTCTCCGCGTTTAGCCACGGCTCTGGGAAGCTGCAAAATGGAAAGTCCTCCCCCTCCCGGACGAAGCGTCCGTTCAGGGTACCTTGGATGGGCCTATGCATTAATTTAAAAGGCTTCCCAGCTTGCTTTGCTCTGGCTCTTCCGGCCATTTCTTTTCCCTTCCTCACTCAGTCCTCTTTGGTGGGCAGATAACCCAAGCCAAAGGTATGAGGGTTGTGTGGCACTTCGGCCAATGTTGCGACGCCTTTTCGGCCGCTCCTTCCTAATCCCATCCCGGGGATGTGTTGTAGCTTGTTCATGAAGTAGATGGATTGAGCACTGACGTACACTCCCTCATTCACAGCCATAATATTCTGCACCACCCGGGCCTCAGCCAAAGTGAACCCTGATAAGAACACATCCTCTGTGCCATGCCCGATTTCCAAGACTGGTGTGGACACTTCTGGCGGCGGATGGATTGATGAATTCCCGAAGACAATAGCAACCCCCTTCCCGTGAGGGTACTTCAACATCTGATGTAAAGTGGAAAAGACTGCCTTCACTTGGTGCAACCACGGCCGCCCTAAGAGTAGATTGAAGGTTGCGGGAACGTCCAAGACATGGAATTTGATGTTGTGTTGTCCTGGACCAACCTGGGTCTGAACCTTGACAGTCCCCATCACTTCCCTGCTAGTATTATCATATGCTCTGATCACTTGAGTAGTTGGCACGAAGTCCGCGGGCTTCAACCCGATTGCATACGCTGTTCTGGCTAGGCAGACGTTGATGGCGGATCTGGTATCAACAAGTACCACCGGTATCCACTTATCTCTACATTCCACAGAAATGTAAAGGGGTTTGTTATGATTTGCACCATCAGGTGGCAGTTCTTTGTCTGAAAAGGTGAACGTCGGGGAACCTCCTCCCGGAAAGACCAGCCCAACCAGCTGCTCTGGTGTAGTATCTATAGAGAGTTTGGCCTTGTCCATAGCAGATAGGACAGCCTGTCTGTGCACCCGTGATGCCATAAGCAGTCCCCAGATGGAGATGTCTGCTTGTATCTTTTTTAATTGCTTGAGCACAGCTTCTTCTTCAATCTGCTTCTCCCTCTGTTTCTCAGCTTCCTTGTCTTTCCCAGACGCCTCAGGTTGGTCTAGGTGCGGGGGCTTGAAGTACCGCCCGCTTCTCGTCATGTAATCCACCTCATCGAGGTACCAGGTGTCATCTGGTTGATTATTTCCCCAATCATCGTCTGTGTGGGCAAGACATAAATCATCGTCTTCCTACCACATCCCGCTATTGTTTAATAGGCACTTGTCTGGCTCTGGCATGTTCGTACTCTCAGTACTCTCAGCCCATATGCTCACAGCATCTTCTGTTCTCGTGCCCACAGCACTTTCAATCCCTTCATGGGTTTTGGTTTTCCGGACTCTCTCAGAATCCCAATTCTTCTCCTGTTCCACCTGTGTTAGCTCGGTTTGTTGTTTGGTCTTCCCTGCATTCACAATGTCTTGGTTCTGAGCGAAATTCTTTGTACCGGCGCTCTCCGGCAATGTACTCTGACCTTCGGCCTTTCCGGCCACCACTGATACCCTCGCCCCGGCCGGGCCCTGTTCTGGTTGAAATTCTACAACGTCTGGTTGATCATCTAACCATCCGGTAGCTTCTGCCGACTCCTCATACTCGAACCAGTTGATTACCGCATCCCCTGATTCTTGGTCACTGAAGAACTGGAGGTTGGCAAGGCCCTCTCCTACAGCTGTTAGATCATCCGTTCCCCGTTCAAATCTGTCTCCCTGAATTACGCATAATTTTGTTCTCTCTGGCAGCCCTATACTCAGCTCAGACTGGCCCACTGATTGGATGTACTCACTTGGATCGTAGGCTCCTCCAGCGAGATTCCCAGACTGCTCAATCCCAAACTCAACAATTCCACTTTCCTCTGAAACCTGCCCTGTCCCATCTTCGGTGGTCACCACCATTGGCTCAGATTGGGTTATGGAGATGTCCATCATGCACAAAGAGTCAGTGCAGTCGGGAAGGAACACCTCCGGTTTAGGTAGGTGGGATGGGGTGATATAGATACTAGGATCGTAAGACACGACCCCAGTTTGGATGAAGTTGATTCTGTTGGGAGGGGGAGCTTGGTTATGTGGTGGGAGAGGATTTGTTGTGACGTTGGGTTTGTCGGGAGACGCAATCACCTACTTGTCAATAAGATCCTGGATCTTGTGACGTAATCGAAAACAACGGTCGGTGTCATGACCGTGCTGTTGGTGATACGCGCAGTATTTTGCCGGGTCATGAGAGGGAGGGAGTGGATTTGGTAGTGGCCTCGGCTCTAGGGGCGTCAAATGCTTCTTCCTGATTAATACCCCCAGAGCTTTGGACAGGGGCATATATAGCGGGGTGAAGGTTCTTTGGCCTCTGGGTTGATATTTAGTGGTTTGGGTATTACTTCCGGATGCATCGGAGAAGGGTGTGGCTGCCATGGGCCTTGGAAGGGGAGAGGAAATGGTGGCGACCATGCTGACCTCTGAAGCTCTTGCTGTTGCAGCGCCACTCGGGCCTGCGTTATTGTTGCGGTTAAATGTTCTCCGGGGTTGCTCCCTGTCCTAGTCAATCAGACCCTGTTTCATTGCATCCTCGATTTGTACCCCCATCTCGTGCAGGTCCGAAAAGGTGGGGAAGGGGAGTACAATCATCTTCTGCATCAATTTTGGTTGGAGATTGCGCACAATCATCCTGATTTGGTCCTTATCAGTGGGCCTCAAAGTCATCATCGATGCCTTCGCCCTCCATCGAGTTACGAAATCTGAGAAAGTCTCTTTGGGCTCCTGCCTCGTTGTTTCGAGATCACGAGTTGTAATCTCGATCTGGGTATTGTACGAGTACTGTGCGACAAAGGCCTCGGCCATTTCATCCCAACTTCTTTTTACCTCATCCTCCAACTTCGCGTACCAGATAGCGGCCACACCCGACAGGGTTCAGCCGAACAGCGAAAGCTTTTATGGTCGAGTTAGGCCCATTGGCCGCAGTATATCTGAGAATAACCGGAGGTGGACCATGGGATCCCCGGATCCGTCGAAACGATCAATCTGCGGCATCTTGAATCTATCTGGCAATGTTACGGCCACATCGGTATATCCGTCCTCGATATCCGGAATAGCCTTTACTCCTTGTGATTTCTTAAAAAGCTTCTCGAGCTTGCTCAGTTTCAACGTTGTATGGTCTATTTCGAACTCGAAGGGAGAGTCCGGGTGGTTGACAGGTGTATGGGTCTTGGACAGTTGAGGCGGAAGTGGGGGCGGAGCTGGCCCCGTTGGAAGGTCTGTGTCCTCCTGGATGTTCTGGACATTTGGCACGGTGTTCTGGGTGTTTGGCAGAGTATTCTGGACAGTAGGTGCCTGCTCGGGTAACGGGGCCCCTGGTGGGGGAGGAACTTGATGTGAGGCAGATGCTGCATTTTGCTGTTGCAGTCTAGTGATGAGCTCAGCCTGCTGGGCCATGATTGTGGCCTGCTGTTTAGAGAACTCCGCTTGGCGGGCAGCGTCCTCCTGCATTTGTCTCATGCTCTCCTGCATTTGGCGCATCATTTCTTCTACCCCGGCCATATTCTGTTGGTCTTGCTGACTAACGGGTATGTGTATCTCTATGGCGGAAACTGAAACCTCAACCCGACTGTTTACTGCTTGGGTAGACCACTGCTCTGATAACCTCTGTTCAGACACACTACGCCTTCTCGGCCTTCTCCAGATGACTGGGGGTAGGGAATGGAACACGGGCTGTCCGTCAACCAGATCCTCAGATCGATTGAGCCGGCGACCTCTTGTCCAAAGTGCTTGGGGAATATCTACTGGGTCGGAAGCAATTGTGCTAAAACTGCCCTAGCAAAAAGATTAATAAAGCGAAAAGGAAATAAATAACCAGATAAATGAACAGTATGATAGCTTAAAATAAATACACAACACACAGTTGGGCATACAACACACGGTTGATAAGCTGAATACACACTGTCCTCAAATACTGACCACTGTCCCTGATTCACTGTTCCCCAAAGACTAAATCGGATACCCGCAGATAACTGATTCTCAAACACTGACTGATGCCCGCAGGACTGATGCCCAAACTCATAAACTGATACATGCATTCCCTGTAGAGACGCACTCTAAAAGCACATAACAAATAAGTGAGAGCCAAAACACCCCTATGTTGGGGTAGGGTTTCCCTGTCCTATTTTGTCAGGAGCTAGGGTTTCACTACGCACGCAGCGGTTTCAAACAACCTATATCGGGTAAGCAACCTGTCCTAGTTTGGAATGGTCACTACGGATTTCGATATGTACTAGGTCGAATGGTCAAAAAGGGTGCCCCGGTAAAACCGGGGTTTGTGTTCCCATACTGGCAGAGCCCACAACCGGTCAGCCTTATGGTCATGCCTTGACAAGACAAGCCTCCGGCAAACCGTTCAGGAATAGCAAATGGCAAACACGGTGTCTTAGGCGCACCAATGCAAATGCAATGCAAAGAAACACACAAGTGTAGTCAAAACCAGATATCATGAGATCGAGTCAAGTTCTCTAAATCCCCAGCAGAGTCGCCAGAAACTGTAAACAAGCCCGCGGGGGACCTCGCTACAGCTCGGACTCGATTTTTGTCACGGTTCTTAATCTGAACCAAAGAGTCCAAATCCGGCAAATTGTTTTGAGAAAACAGATTTTTGAAAGAAATGCCAAACATGGACTGCTTTGCCAGATACAGAGTCGCCACCTAAATATTTTATTTTGGGAAATTTAGGAAACCCTGACTCGTTGCCTAAGGCCACGTGTCCGTCATCACCAAAGTTGCCTCGGCTCGGGAACTTGGGTACGATTGGGGAAGGTCACTTCGTGAGCACCCCCGCTCGCCCGATCATAGATCGGCCTCTACTAACCATGATATCTAGTTTTGAAAACGTTATGCGTTCTTATTCCGGTTATTAGCCTAGATTTACTATGTGATGCGCACAGCATACAAGTATAGACTGGGTCGCCTGAATTGGAACAAAATATTTCATGTTTATTTTTGAAAGATAGTTTGCTACTTGCAAGTAGGCTTAAAATGCAGATTTTGCCACCCTCAGGTGGGTTTAGAAAGATGGTTTTGCCACTATCTAGTGGGCTTAAAACTCACAGTCAATGCATTGTTCCAATCCAAATAACCCAACCTTCACCCACAGGCATTCAGGCAGTTATATCACATAAGCAAATAGCCTCATGGTAAGCATGCTATTCATGGCAGTCACTCACACGCATGCAAGGATGCTAAAGCGTAAAACTTACCGAGTACTCCAAGCCAAAACAGAAACTGATTAGAAATCCATGCATGATCCTAAGTATACAGAAATGCCTAATGCAACACATGCAAAAATGCAACTATAGCAGGCTCGGCTATTCTAAACATGGCGTATGGAATGCTACAGCTAACATGTATTCAACTTAGAATTGAAATACAAATGCAGTTAATATGATGCGCCGAGCCCGGTGCATGCAAGACAGATGAATGAATGCAAACATGCTATCATACTGTATGCTAATTGAAACATGCCCTAATCTAACCATCATAAGCTGGTAAATAAAAGGGAAGAAAGACGTGGGGTTGGAAGACATACATCACACGTACGCACACTTATTACAATTGTGCCCTCGCGCAGAGGGTCCGAATAATATACAGTCCCAAATGAATAGTACAGTCCGAATAAATAATACAGTCCAAATATGTACAAAAATCCTTAATTAATTACCAAATTAACTAAGAAAACAATAAACTGGCATGCAAGCCAGGGACTACCTTGACTCTTCTTCAGATGATGAATGATGCATATCCGGGTTGCCTTTGCGCGGAAATCCACTGTGATGCCCCAACTAGCCTCTGTTTTGCAATAATTTTTGAAAAGCGCGCCAAGCCTCGGAAGACTTCTGATTCTTGATTTGCTGCAACAGAGAGCAGGAAAGGGGCATGGCAATGTATTTTCACAAATGTATGCATGCCTCGATCCTCGTGTCACCAATCACGCATCTCGATGCATGATGGCCGAGGAGACGAATTGCACAACTCAATATGGAATGAATGCACATGAAAATACAACTAAGACCTAGGCTCCATCATGGATAATCCGGAGTGTCGGCGACTGGGGAATTGAGACACGTTCCGTCACTCTAAGTACGAAACGTACCTCGTTTCCCGTGCTCGGGCTAACTCCTATCCCCAACACAATGCAATATGCATGACATGCATGAAATGCAACTAAGATACAACCTAACATGCAACATGCTATGAAATGGCATACACGATGCACGAGGTAACATGGCATACACAATACGTTAACATACAACCTAGTATACACAATGCTATGGAATGAAATGGCATACACAATGCATAATGGGCTTACACCAACACAAGTGGACCTCGGCCACACTCACATAGGAGGCCATAAGATGAAAAATGAGACACTCGAGATGCGTGCACACGTGTACGCAAACCGAGGACCGAACCTAAGGCACCAAATGCCACTCTAACAAGACATGGCAAGACATGGAATATGGAATACTAGCATGCAAATTTCAGTAGCGAAAAGTGATGCAAAACAGCCCCGAAACATGGAAACATGGGACCCGATGCATGGAATGAGACCCGAAACATGAAATTAGGCACATGGAATGACCTATGGCTATGCAAAGCATGCATTATTTGAACATGAAGTGTAAAGACAGAATCAAGACAGTCCCAAAACAAGCATATTTACAGTTTTAAGTAAGGCCAAACAGTGAACACAAATAGGACTAAGCTAGCATGCAAAAATGGCCCCGAAAGAGAGATAATGAAGCAAGTGATGGTTTCTGGCCTCAAACAGAGGAGGGCCCTTCAAAAAAGTTTAAGAGGGGCCCAAAACATGGTATTTTACAGTTAGTGACCAAACCCAAAACAGTGCACATGCAAGTTTAAAATACTATGCAAAATAAGGCCTAAAAAGAGGTTTAAACACAAAGAGAAAAAAGGGAGCTTCAAAAAGAAAAAGTCCCTTGATCAAACATGAAGAGGGGGTCAAAATAAGTCTATTTACAGTTCGAACCAGAGCCCAAAAATACAAGCACAAGGGGCTAACAAAACATGCAAAAATAAGGCCAAAAGAGGGATAAAGAGGCAAGTGACAAAAGGAAGCCTCAAACAGTGAAGAGCCCTTCAATAAAATTGAAGAAGGGCTCAAAATAAGCCAGTTTTTAGTTTGTAACCAAGCTCAAAACAATTTACAAATGAGCCTAAAATACCATGCAAGAAAGGGGCATACAAGAGAGGTAAAGAAGCAAGTGTGAAAAGGAAGCCTCAAACAGGGAGAGGCCCTTAAACAAACATGAAAAGGAGCTCAAAATAATGCTATTTTCAATTAGGGTCGGAGCCCAAATATGCAAGCAAATATGGCTAATATATTGAGCAAAACAAGGCAAGAAAGAGGGAGGAGAAGACTTACCCTTGAAGACCAAATCTTTGACAGCCTTTGGACCAAGAAATGTTGCTCCTCAGCTCTGGAAAACAGCTCCAAGTGGCTGGAATGGAGGTTGGAGGTATGATGCTATGGCTTGTAGAGTAAAGGGTGTAGGGCTTGAGGGTTTGAAGGTTGGAAGAGAGGGAGAGGAAGGTGTATGTATGCAAAGCTCTTAGGCAATTTTTCCAACCCCTCAAACACAGCTGGGAGGGCTGGTTATATAGGCAAAAGAGGAGGGGAAAAGGAGGGGAAATGGAATTTAAATTCCCCCCAAAAAGTTGGCCCCCCGAATACAAAATCTGGGGGGAAACAAAGGGCATTTTTGTAAAGTACCTGGAGAGAGGATCATGGCCGGCTGGTTTTCTAGGGTTTAGGTGGCCGGCCGGCCTTCCCCATGGCCGGCCGGCCAAGGGTCAAAAGATTCAATGAAGATTAATGGCCGGCCATGCCAAAAAGAGGGCCTCCCATGTGTGCACATCACAACCATGTGGTCAAAAACTGGAGAAAGTGAACCAGGAGAGAGAAAAGGCCACTTTTAGGAGGGGTTCAAAAGGGTCACACACAATTACTGGCCGGCCATGTGATATTGGTGGCCTCCCAGGTGTCTACAACACAAATATGTGGTTTAGGGCTAGAAAAAGTGGCCCAAGGGTGGTCAACATTGGCTTTCAAGTGAGAAAAACGGGCGACGGAGGGCAATGGAGGAATAAAATTGGTTGTCAGAACAATTACTGGCCTCCCATTCTTCTACGACCTTCCTAACAATGAAACAGAGGTCCCTGCCAAAAATGAACTCAAACTGATGCAAAATGAAGGTTCGGGGGCCGAAACGCGCAGCCTGGGGCCCCGAAAACTGACTGTTAGGCACCGGACATGGTGTTCGACCACGAAGTTGGTCTCTCGGACCACAGTGTCCCTCAAAAGGGAGTAAATAAGATGCATGCCAAAAATTGGAGCAAACGGAGGTGGTTAAGCAGTCCCGAATCGAGGCATACGGCCAACGGCTCCGAAAAACCGAAAACCGGACTCCGAACGGGCAAAATGGCCTACAACCATGAAACGTAGCCTACGGCCACTGAGAGATAATCTATGAGACCTCTCCCTCCCTTCTAGAAGAGAAACAGAGAAAATCGAGCCTGGTTCGCAAACCGAGGCAAAGCATGAAAGAGTCCGGAGGCAAGGCTCGCAGCCGAGACTCTGAAACCTCTGCACGAGCACGATATGCAACATCACCAAGTACTCAATCAGTGACATCTGAGTCTTAAGGTTGGTCAAAAATGGGGTGTCTACACCAGGTCATGCGGGAACAGTAAAACCAGGACTTGTCTGAAGCTATGAAAGTTCCGGGCTGCAAAGCAAAAGGAAAAAGGGAAAATGTCGGGTATCTGAGTTTGTTTCAACTTCAGTAAGTTCCGAGATTGCATTCTGTGTGTACCTCTTCAGGTCTTGTCAATGCTCTGAAGTATGAGTGTGCCTTTACCTCAAGCTCAAGATCAAGTCTGCTTCAAGCCAGAATAGCGATAAAAAGTGCTCTCCCTGAGTACCATTCCCTCCCAGAAGCATCTTGAATGTGTTCGCAATGAGTTCCTAGGAGACCAACTGCGACGGTGGAAATTAGAGTTTGAATGGCTGTTGCCTAGAACGCAAAGGTTCGGGATTTTCGAGACTAAAGTCTGGTTTAAATACCCAGAGGTGTGTCCTCGGCTTGAAATCTATATGGAAGCCCCATAGGTTGAGATAGCGTGTATGCACCTCAATTCTGGATACTGAACCAACCTAGTCTGTCACCCCATTGGAGAATAGGGAAAGTTGTGAATATGATCAGGAAGAAAGGCAACATCCAAAGTGTTCTACATGAAGAACCCTTGTCAGTATTTTAGAGCATTTGTACTGCGAGTTGAAGGTAAGTGTTCGAAGAACAAAAAAGAGGGGGATCCCCGTCAGAGTAGAGCGGTTCATTGCCACTCATCTCATGAGGTGCTTTCTAAAGCGCCGCTAGGTTTGTTTATTGCATTCCTTAAACATCATGCATTGTATTGCATTGTATCTATCAAGTTTCTTTCTCATTCATGCACGATATTGTATGTACGGTTCATTTGAAACCGATGCAACCAGGCGATATTGGATGTGCGGTTCATTCAAAGAAGTTCCGTTTAACTTCATTTGCTTTAGTGTATCCATCACACTTCATTTGCTTTAGTGTATCAACCACACTTCATTCACTTAGTGTATCGATCACACTTCATTTGCTTTTGTGTATCAACCACACTTCATTCACTTAATGTATCGATCACACTTCATTTGCCTTAGTGTATCAACCGCACTTCATTCACCTAGTGTATCAACCACACTTCATTTGCCTTAGTGTATCAACCGCACTTCATTCACTTAGTGTATCAACCACGCTTCATTCACTTAGTGTATCGACCACACTTCATTCACTTAGTGTATCAACCACACTCCTTTCGTTTAGTGTATCAATCACACTTCATTCATTTAGTGTATCGATCACACTTCATTCCTTTTGTGTATCTATCATACCTTGTTCACTTAGTGCATTTATCACACTTTGTGTTCACCTTTAGTGTATCTATCATACTTTGTTCACTCAGTGCATCTATCATACTTTGTGTTCACCTTTTGTGTATCCATCACACCTGTTCACTTAGTGCATCTATCACACTTTGTGTTCACCTTTTGTGTATCCATCACACTTGTTCACTTAGTGCATCTATCACACTTTGTGTTCACCTTTAGTGTATCTATCATACTTTGTTCACTTAGTGCATCTATCACACTTTGTGTTCACCTTTTGTGTATCAATCACACCTGTTCACTCAGTGCATCTATCACACTTTGTGTTCACCTTTAGTGTATCTATCATACTTTGTTCACTTAGTGCATCTATCACACTTTGTGTTCACCTTTTGTGTATCCATCACACCTGTTCACTTAGTGCATCTATCACACTTTGTGTTCACCTTTTGTGTATCCATCACACCTGTTCACTTAGTGCATCTATCACACTTTGTGTTCACCTTTTGTGTATCCATCACACCTGTTCACTTAGTGCATCTATCACATTTTGTGTTCACCTTTAGTGTATCCATCACACTTGTTCACTTAGTGCATCTATCACACTTTGTGTTCACCTTTAGTGTATCTATCATACTTTGTTCACTTTGTGTATCTATCACACGTTCGTTTTGTGTATCTATCACACATGCACACTGTATTCGCAGTGAGAATTGCAGTAATTCTCTTACACCCTTTCTGCATGTAATGTAGTTAGATTTGTGTATGTTTGCTTAAAACTATTGCATGTTATGCTTCGTTACAGCTTTCTTTGCGTGATTATAAGTTATGCTCGGCTTTGTGCATTGTTCTTGCATTTTGCCCCCGCCCTCGGGCGCATATCTTTTATCTATAGCTTGTATGTTTTGTTTAAGTCTTCGGCCTTGTCAAAAATGGGTCGTCTCTGGGCTTTGACATTCACTCCCGTCATTGTTATGACTTTCGAGTTCTGTCAAAGAGGGGCAACTGTAGACACCCCATTTTTGACCATCCTCAAGACTTGGACGTCATCGTTTGAACACTCAATGATCGTCCATATTTGTGTTCATTTTGAGTTCTCGGAGGTCTCGGTTGCACGCCTTGCCTCAAGACCTCTCGACTTGTTTGTTTTGTGCTTGGTTGTGGACCAAACACTTGTGTTTTTGCTTCTAAGGGTAGGGAATGGCTTGTTGGCCATCCCCACACCTCACCGGCCATGGCTTGAGGCCACCGGCCTTGTTTTCTTGCTACCGGCCAAAGGTGTTGGCCGGTCGGCAATGTTTTTGGTCGGCCAACCATTGTTTTGGTCGATCGGCCACTTTTTCTGGCCGAGACCTTTTCTTTGCCTTTTTCAGGCATTATACATACCAGCTGTGCCAGCTGGTAAGCACGAACTCTACCCTCCATACACATTTATGAAGGATTTGCACCATTGTTTTAGCTTCTTGAGGAAACTTGAACCTTTTGAACCCTTATTTTAGCTTCTTGAGGAAGTTTGAACCTTTTGAACCTTTGTTTTAGCTTCTTAAGGAAGCTTGAACCTTTTGAACCCTTGTTTTAGCTTCTTGAGGAAGTTTGAACCTTTTGAACCTTTGCTTTAGCTTCTTGGGGAAGCTTGAACCTTTTGAACCCTTGTTTTACCTTCTTGAGGAAGTTTGAACCTTTTGAACCTTTGCTTTAGCTTCTTGAGTGTCACGACCCAAACCCGCCCCTATGGGTTTAGCATCGTAACCGGCCAGTAATCTGTGATTAACGAAGGCCTGCTTAACAGTAGAACAATAATACAGAGTATAGGGGCATGGCGGAAGCCAAAACAGTAAATAAACAATGTCCAATGAGCTGTGACAGTCTGTATGCAAAAAGACTTTTCATACATATGTACAATCAGTGCAAAACAATATGTACTACATTTACAATCATTCGGAACAGGGACCTAATCCCTATTAAACAGTACAGTAGCAGTCTATACAAATTACAAAAGAGATGCAGAGACAGACGGGAGAAATAAAACACCCCTAAGCCATAGCTTGGCAAGCTCGGAACCTCGCAGTGAGGCACAGTGGTTGGCTTGACAAAAAGGGGAGTCTAACCCACGCTCCTAGCTCCGGTCTAGTGCCTAAACACCTACATATATATATGAGCAGTGAGCTAAAGCCCAGTGAATAACATAATGTGTAAAGAGGTTAAGAATGAATGTCCTTTCAGTATTGAAAACAATCAATTGATTTAGTATATCAGTCATTTAGTCATAACAGTCATATGTGGTACATCCATTAGCATAGTAGTACAGTAAACAGTAGGTCTTAAAAGACCGAACAATCAATGATGGCCATCATAATAGTAAACAGAAGTTCCAAGATAGGAACTGATAGAGATCTCTGTAACAGTAGCAGTAACAGTAAACAGTAGTTGCTATGGATGCCACAATACAGTTCAGAATAGAGGACAAACATTCAAGTAGTAAATAGTATCAGTTCAGAAACAGTACAGTTTAAACAGTCACATTTGAACATATCTTTACATAATTGTTACTTACAGAGTTCTGGGCTACAGTTAAGCTAGAGCGCGTCCTCTGATGCCAACCCTACACAGTTTACAGGATGAACACACACTAAGTTCACATTCGGGAATCAAAGACTTAGTCCCTACTTAGACTCGGTGTGGTTTTACACCTAAATCCTCATTAAGATGCCTTAAACTAGGCCTCAGAATGCCTAGGATGGGATGAGGATGCAAAGATGCACTTTAAAAGCATTTTCAGAATTTTCAGAAAATAGGGGTCCCGCTCGAGCGTAGGTTTCCCCGCTTGAGCGGACATGCAGATAAAGGTTTCCGCTCGAGCGTAGTATTACCAGCTCGAGCGTACTGCAAAACAGTCAAAAGTGCTGGATGCTCGAAAATCACGCTCGATGGGCGCTCGATAGCCGCTCGAGCGTAAGACACAAGGTCCCGCTCGAGCGTCCAATACCCCGCTCGAGCGAAATGTAAAACAGTGCAAAGTGCTGGGAGCACGAATTTCACGCTCGAGCGCCAGTCTCCCCGCTCGAGCGTGAGTTCAAAATCTGGAATTTCCAGACTTGAACTTCAAGCTCAAAATCAAGTTTTAAAACATAAATTTCGATCCTCTTGGGCTAATTTGCCGGAAAACACTACAAAACCTATACTATTACATGTTTCAAAGATCAATTTAGGAAATCAAAGCCCAAGGGTAGTTCAATCAAACTCAAATTCAAACCAATTTCATGAACATGACTTCAAATGGATATGCATAACTTTAAACAACTTTCAAGCCTCAGGTTCATGCTCTAAAGAGCCAATTCTTACAAAAACATGGTGAAATCATGGTCTATTGTAAAAATATGAACATGCATGTATAATTTCATGAAGGACAACTTCAAGACTTCAAAATAAAAACATACATGCAAGAACTAGGCTCCAATTCAACAATTTAGTACCAAGTCTAAACTCAACTCATCAATTAGCATGAGACATGCAAGAACTAACTCAATTCATAAACAAGAAGGTAAATACTCTACCTTAAGTCTTCAATCATAAGTCTAGAGGCTCAATTTATGCAATAAACTCTACAATTCCTTCAATTTCCAAGCAACCCACAAGATGAAGCCAAATTCTCTCTTAACTCTCTCTCTCTCTCTCTCTCTCTCTCTCTCTCTCTCTCTCTATTTTTCGGTGGGAACTCAAGAAATGGCTGAGGAAATGGGTTTGGTCAAGTGTTGCACATGTGATACAAAGTCCTAGCATAGTCCACTAACATGGCATTATAATAAATAAGGCAACTTGTATAATTTAACTTATTTTAATCTAATTTAATCATACTAAATCACACTTCAGATAAATATGCCATAAATTCACATAAATTCTAATGATCATAAAACATCAATCGATTTCAGGTTCGGCTGCCGATAAGGCCTTCAATTTGCAGTTTAAACATAAAAACATGAACAGATAATCAAACAGTCAACAGATAGAAATGCAATTAAACAGATATACTCAATTAATTCAGTTCCAGATTTCAGTCAGTCAGTTCAGTATTTCAGTCGGTTCAATTACTTTTCATAATCAGTTTCAGTTTAGCAGAAATCAATGGTTAATCGGTAAACAGTGGTGAGGGTGAGGAAACTTGAACCTTTTGAACCCTTGTTTTAGCTTCTTGAGGAAATTTGAACCTTTTGCACCCTTGTTTTAGCTTCTTGAGGAAGCTTGAACCTCTTCAACCTTTGCTCTAACTTCTCCAAGAAGCTTGAACCTTTGTTTTAGCTTCTTGAGGAAGCTTGAACCTTTGCTCTAGCTTCTCCAAGAAGCTTGAACCTTTGCTCTAGCTTCTTCAAAAAGCTTGTCCTTGATCATTGCATTGCGTATGCTTCGTTCATAACATTGCGTATGTTAGTGCATTGTGTATGCATGCCATATAATCCATGTGCATTGAATATGCCATTGATTAGTTCATAGCATTGTGTATGCCATTTGCATGCTTGTATGTCATTCCGTGCATCTTCGCATCACTTAGTTGCATTGCATTTAGATCGCATGCTAGGGTTACATTTGCCCATACATTGTTTGTTGCATTGTGTTTGGATTAAGTGTTAATCCGAGCACGAGAAACGAGGGACGTTTCATACTTCAAGTGATGGAACGTGTCTCAATTCTCGGTCACCGACGCTCTTGATTATCCATGATAGAGTTCTAGGCACTTATGTGTTTACATGTGCATTCATTTCACATTGAGTCGTACAATTCGACTCCTCGGCCATCATGCATCGGGATGCGTGATTGATGGCACGAGAATCGAGGACTACACTCCCTAGAGCTTATGCAATGACGGGGAGAGTGGTCGTGCACACATTTGTTGAAAATACCTTGACATGCCTCTCCCTTGCTTTGTGTTGCAGAAAACCAAAAACCAGAGGCACAAACTGGTCGGCCGACCAGCTTTTCTGGCAGGCCAACCATCCCTTTTGGTTTCTCCCATAAATGGTTGTCGGCAGGTGGTCTCCAAGGCCAATAGCTGGTCGGCAGCCTTCCCACGTCTTTCCAGGGTGGAGTTTTAGCCTTCTGGAGCCTTGTGCAGTGTTCTGAGGTCAATTACAAACAAAGGCAAGTTGGAGCATCGCGAGGGATTTCCCGACAAAACGATTCAAGCATGCATGCATTCATTGCCATCCAAAGCAGAGTTGAGGCAGTCCATTTCGTGTAGCTTGCATGATAGTTTTATTGCTTACTTAGTTAAATTTGTTAATTAGTCAGCGTTATGTAATAATTAGCTGTAGTTAGTTATTCATTTTGTTGTGTATTATTTATTCGGACCCTCCGCGAGAGGGCGAACTTTGTAATAAGTGTGCGTGTGTATGATGCATGTCTTCCAACCTCATGTCTTTCTCCCTTTTATTTACCAGCTTATGATGGTTAGTTTTAGGGCATGTTTCAATTAGCATCTATATGTTCGCATGTTTGCATTCATTCATCTGTATTGTATGCACCGGGCTCGACGCATCATGCTAACTGTATTGTATTTCAATTCCAAGTTGAATATATGTATCGATTGTTGCATCTCATATGCCATCTTAGAATAGCCGAGCCTATTGTAGTTGCATTTTTACATGTGTTGCATTAGGCATTCTTAGCATAGTTAGGATTCATGCATAATTTCTAATTAGCTTCTTTCTTTGGCTTGGAGTACTCGGTAAGTGTTTATGCTTTAGCATCCTTGCATGTGTGAGTGACTGCCATGATAGCATGCTTACCATGAGGCTATGTGCTTATGTGATATACCTGCCTGAATGCCTGTGGGTGAAGGTTGGATTACTTGAATTGGAACAATGCATTGATTGCGAGTTTTAAGCCCATTTGAGAGTGGCAAATCACCATGTTTTCTAAGCCCACCTGAGAGTGACAAATCCACGTCTTAGCCTACTTGTGAGTAGCACCATAAAACCATTTTCAAATAAACAAACATGAAATGTTTTGTTCCAACTCAGGCGATCTAGTCTATACTTGTATGCTGTGTGCATCACATAATAATCCTAGGCTAATAAACCGGAATAAAAACGCATGTGTTTTCAAAAACTCGATATCATGTTTAGTAGTGGCCGATCTTTGATCGGGCGAGCGGGGGTGCTCATTGCATGATCTTCCCCAATCGTACCTAAGTTCCTGAGCCGAGACAACTTTGGTGATGACGGACACGTGGCCTTAGGCACGAGTCAGGATTTCCAAAATTCCCCCAAAATAAAATTTTTAGGTGGCGACTCTGTATCTGGCAAAACAGTCCATGTTTGGTACTTCTTTCTAAAAAATCAGTTTTCAAAACAATTTGCCGGATTTGGACTCTTTGGTGATTTATCAATCTCGTATTACACTTTGCGAGATCAGATTAAGAACCGTGACATTGAGTCCGAACTGTAGTAAGCCCAATGAACAAAATGGGATTTCTCCCGGGACGTTCGGGCGCGTCTACACTTACCCACCATGGACCATGCATATTCAACTATTGAACATTTATATTGATTCACAAAATTAAAATATCTACTATTTATACTTAAAATTATGGTCATAATTAATTTAAAGTATAAACTATTTCTATGCGTAGGATATGGACTTTGCAAATATTCCATTTACAACTATGTTGCAAAGTGTCGATGTTATAAACCAATTTAGTCAGGTAAATATTGACACAATTCAGTTATTTATTTGGATGCCTTTGTTTGTGAATATTATGATATGCATTTATTATTCTCTTAACAAAGGCTTAATTTGTATAATATTTTTAATATATTGTTTAGAATAATGATATTCACACAAAGAAGCTACAAAAATAAGATGGGAATTGTGCATAAGGAGTTGAGAGACTTACACAAAGCAATACTTCGAAGGTGGCTAGTGCTCAACGAATGATATTTTGGAAGTTTGATCAAAGTCAAAAAATGTTTCTAGGGAAAGACAAAATTTTAATATAAGTTGTGTTTTTTTCCCCGCATTTATGTAATGGAGCTCTATATATGTACAATGGTTTTTTTTTTTTTTTTTTTAAAAAAAAATTTATTTCTTTGTGAGATTATAGATGAAAAGACCAGTTGAATTTCAATACTTGATTATTTGGTTGTGATAGTGAATTTTTTGATGAAAAAATTAGATATATATATTTAACAAATTAAGATAACACATCCAAAATAAAAAGGTAGGTGCTAATAGTAGCGCTCAAGAAGAAATGTAGGGGTTAATAGTACCTAAACTTTAACTACTAAAAAAACAAAAAAGATAAATTACGAATACACCCCTTAAAGTTTACTTAAAATTGCACGGTTCTGGAAATTACATCTTACTCTTTTAAGTTTCTAATCGTACCAGTTAAATGGCTTTTGGTAGTGTTTGTACTAACTTACAGACACGTACCTAGGGATTCTCAATGTATGTATTTACTGTCTTGTTTTTTGTTTTGAGATAACTGTTTATCAATTGTAAATTGAACTTGGAATAACATTGTTTAATAAGGAGGAAAACACATGTTTTTGAAATGGCATTTCATATGCATTCATCACCCTTCGTGGAAAACAACTTTTAAGTGTTGATGATATGCCTCCGTCAACGGGTTAGCTTAGGAAGACTATGGAGCTGAAGGCTCGTTTTCTTTTTGTTTTGTAAATTTCTTTTGTACAAGCCTAGGGCTTTTCTTGTGTTTGGCTTTGGCCTACCTTTGTTATGACCAAGTATCATCTTGGAAACATGTAACCTGTAAGGCATGAATGTGTACTTATTTATTCTTATTTTATATATCAGTCACATGCTATAGATTCATAATCTAGGATTGTTGAACGTATTAATGCATGTTACGCTATTGTAATGTTCAAAGCATATCAATGAATAAACGATAGTTTTAGAAATGATAATGGGATTTGAAAGATTAATGTTAGTAAGCTTCCTCATATTTGTTGAGAGTCAAGCGGGTATTTGTTGTCATTATTTTTTTGGGCATTACAATTACCATATGTAACCCTAGCTATTGCGATTGCAACCCATCAATTTTGACCTCGTTGTCACCTCTCTCTCTTCTTCTTTCTAGAGCTGTCATTTTCTATCTATCTCTCTATATTCACGATGTTAAAGGGGTGCAAGGTTGAGAAAAGAGACAGAAGAGGATTAAGGAGAGGTGGGTCAAGATAGGCAAGGGGTGGCTGCAAGAGGCGATAGAGAATGAGAAGGGTCAACGAGAGGCAACGTTGAAGGGAGAATGGATTGAATTGCCAGTAAGATTTTGGCGTCAGAGGTGATGGAAACGGCAAAAGGGCTCATCGGGGATGGAAATGTGGGTCACTGAAGACAATTGCAATGATGGTGGCTGGTAGAGATTGTGGGAAAATGTGGGTGTGCTGAGAAATTAGGGTCAAGATTTTGAAGGATTTTTTAGTAATTTTAAAAAGGGAAAAAGTGTAATAATATTTTTTTAAAAAAAATTAGGTGCAATGAACTCTTTTTGTTGGGAAATTCTATTTCCACCCACCTGATAAACTCAAGGCAAATCTTTTCTCACTACACACCCCTATTAATTTGATTATGAACTAATTTTCTCAATCCATACCTTTAAAATTACAATTACATCCTTCACTCATAAATGGTACACACAGTTTACCCTATTTGCACACATTTTAATTGACCTTAATTGACATTTATAGTTCCACCCATTTATATAAAGACTTTGACTTCACTCAAACAAAGGGAAAAAAAAAAAATTTTTTGAACGTTCTTCACTTCCATTGAAGAACTTAAAGAGCTTCATTGAATCTCCACTAACTATTGAATCGTTTGTTTAAGGTAAGAAATATTTCCATTTTCTTATTACATTTATCATTTTGTTATTACATTTACCATTTCCGGATATATCTGCACTCCATTGGCATATAAAACATCGATTTTTCCATGACTGGGACGGGTTGGAGCTCTCAACACTGGGTGTACGAATTTGTTTATGTAATTCGGAACCTAATAACCGAATAATGTGTACAATTTCGACTTATTCAATTCGAACAAAATATAAAATTTCGATCTGCCGAATATGATATATTTTTTCGGTTCAATAGTTCTGAATTAATTCTTTAATTTCGGTCGGTTCAAGTGTTTGCCCTGAGTTTATCAGGTTGGTGGAAATAGAATTTCCCCTTTTTGTTGTGTAAATAAAAATTTTCATGAATGAATGTCCAAAAAAATTTGAATAAATTACATTTTGCACTCCTACACTTTGCACTAAATCTCACTTTGACCCCTATACATAAAATCATGACAATCAACCCCCTACACTTTTGGTCAAATCATACTTTGGTCCTTACACATGAAATCGTGACAGTCAACCTCCTGCACTTTTACTCAAATTTCACTTTGGTTCTTATACAAGTGTCAATGTCAATATCCCACTTCTGTTACTTCATTTTTGAATCTTTAACAAAATTCAGTCATGTAACAAAAATGTGACTACAAAATGAGGGTGAGAGAGAAAAATCATCTACATTTTCCATCAATACACTTTATACTACTTGGTAAGCACATAAAAATTATATAATACAATATATATATATATATATATATATATATGTTAGTATGGTAAAAATTAAGACGAAAAAGGAAGAAAGTAGAGTTTTTGAATAGACAGAAGACTGTGTTATCATAAAAACTAGAATTTTGTGATTCTAATTTATACAAAATCTTAATTTATCTTCTTAATTGTTCACAATCTGCATTTTGTTTTAGTCTAATACAGTCATATTTTGATGTAAATTTTGAAATAAAGTATGTATTAGTAAAAAATATAGATGATTTTTCTTTTTTACCCGCATATCGTAGTCATATTCTTATCACGTGATTAGATTTTATTAAATATTCAAATAATTGAGTAACAGAAAGGGAATATTGACATTTATATAGAGATCAAAGTTTAGATTTGATGAGTTGACTGTCATAATTTTATGTGCATAAATTAAAGTAAAATTTGACTAAAAATACAAGAATTGACTCTTAGGAATAGTTTGGGATGTTCTAAATAAATGTATTTTTTGATTTTTTATAAAAAAAAATGTGTAGAAAAGTAATGAAAGTGGCTAGAAAAAGTAGAGAGTAGATGTTGATAGATATTGATTGATGTGACGTAAATATATATATACAAAAAAACATATATATATATATATATACTTTTTTAGTACATACATACCAACCGAATCCGGATTCCCTCCTTGCATTGCCTCATTGCATTTCCTACTTGCAAGCCTATTGGGCCCACTTTTAGGCCTAATTTTGATAATCCGAACCGCTCATATTTTAAGATTTGTTCAGTATATCATACTTGTAAAAAGTCAAGTTGATCAGATATCAGAAAGCATATGTTCGGAAAACTCGAATTAAAAACTATTTTTTTAAAGAATTTAATAAACAGTTTTTCGAACATATGCTTTCTGATATCCGATCAACTTGATTTTTTACAAGTATGATATACTGAACAAATCTTAAAATATGAACGGTTCGAATTATCAAAATTAAACCTAAAAATAGATCCAATAAACTTACAAATAAAAAATATAAAGAGAAAATGTAAGGAGGGGATGTTAATTGCAGCCACCTACTTATTATTTCATATCTACAAATCAAAATAAGATTTAATGCAAAACAGGATGGTACAAAGTGTAATTTACTCATACTGTTCGGTAGTTCCGCATGTTGGATGTCGTATGCTTATTAATTTGTTATAGTGCGGACCCTACGAGAAAGCGCCCAAATCTGTTTTGTTCGGCCTGCCTCAACAAATATATTTTTAAGGACAAATTAAACAAATAGTCTTTATAGTTTGAGACTTATATTACTTTGGTCTTTTACTTTTTAATTATGATATATTTGATCTTGAATTTTGAATTTTGTTTTAAATAAGGACAATTGAATATATAATTAGATTTTTCAAAGGTAAAATTGTCAATTTGATAAAATATAAACTAATTTGATAAAAATAAATGTCAAACAAATATTTTTGAATTTTAAAAAATTATTTCTACCTACTAAAAATAAAATTATGTAAAATTGATAAATCTTTTAAATATTTATTTATTTTTTTTACCAAATTAATTTTTATTATGTATTTGGATGATGATCATGTAAAATTAATTTAAAAAAATTAATCATGTAATTTTTATTAATTTTACATAATTTTATCATTAGTGGATAAAAATAATTTTAAAAATATTAAAAATATTTTTTTGATATTTATTTTTGTCAAATTAATTTATATTTTATCAAATTGACAATTTTACTCTTAAAAAATCTAATGATATTTTCGATTGTCCTTATTTGAAATAAAATTCAAAATTTAAGGTTAAATATGTCATAATTAAAAAATCAAGAACCAAAGTGACACATGTCCAAACTATAAATAATCAACCCTATTTTTAAACTCCTTCCTTGTGACACAGCACCAGTGGAGAGAGAGACAGAAAAAAAGTCACACCCAACAGAAGAGGGAGAGAGAGAGAGATCGCTCCCGATCGATTAGTTGCCATTGACGTAGGTAGGATATTGGCAGACATGGCGTGTTCGAGTTTAGTGAAGTTAAACGCATCGTCCTCACAGTGGATCGGTCAACAATCCTTGAATCAACGCCCTGGATCGTCCTCCTCCTGCCGATTAGCCACTCGCCGTGTCTCCGTCGTGCGCGCCGGATCTTACTCCGACGAACTTGTCAAAACCGCCGTGAGCCCTCTATACCTGCATACAAACATACATATACATCTGTCTATCTATCTACTATATTTTATCTGTGCATCGCTGTGCTGTAGTGCTAGAATTTTGATTTTTCAACTATTTTATTGTAATTTTTTTTGTATGAGTGGACCGTTGTTATTTTTGTTTTTTTATGGTTTGATTTAATTATTGGAAGTTGTGAAATGAAACCGTTTAATCTTTTTCTTTTTATTTATTTATGGGCAAATTAACTAACAGTCACTCGTGGCACTTTAGTCTTAACTTTTTAATTGTGATACATTTGACCCTGAATTTTGAATATTATTTTAAATAAGGAGAATTGAAGATAGCATTGTTTAATTTCAAGGGTAAAATTGTTAATTTAATAAAATATAAACTAATTTGACAAAAATAAATGTCAAAAAAATATTTTTAATTTTTTAAAAATTATTTTTATCCACCAATGTTAAAATTATGTAAGATTGATAAAAATTAATAAAAATTACATGATTAATTTTTAAAAATTTATTTTACATGATTATCATCTAAACACATAATAATAATTAATTTAATAAAAAAATAAATAAATGTCTCAAAGATTTTTCAATTTTACATAATTTTATTTTTAATGGGTAGAAATAATTTTTAAATAATCAAAAATGTTTGTTTGACATTTATTTTTGTCAAATTAGTTTATATTTTATCAAATTGACGATTTTACCCTTAAAAAATCTAATGATATCTTCAATTGTCCTTATTTGGAACATGATTCAAAATTCAAGGTCAAATGTATCATAATTGAAAAGTTAAGGACCAAAGTGACACAAGTCCTAAATTATAGGGACTGTTAGTGTAATTCATCCTTTATTTATTTATTGTCGTAATTAGTATTTTCTTTTCAGTTGTGTCAAATTAAAAAAAGAAAAGAAAAAAAAAAAAGAAGCTAAATGTAGATGGAAGAAAAAAACTGAAGAAATGAGAATTTGAAATAAAACAAAAGGTAAATTACATTGACCTCCTTGAGATTTGGAGAAAATAATTTAAATTCCACAGTTTTTAACATAATTACATTGAGCTCTCACGGTTTAATTCGCATAGCACTTAGTCTCCTTTTCATCCATAAATTTGTAGTTATACGGATAAAAATGATGTTGCCATCTTTGGTATATGAAAATGTATATTTTACAGTATCTATTTTTGTATTTCGACACAATTTGCATTGGTTTCAGTCCATTTTACCTTACTAAAAAGAAAGATAAGTGTAATTATGCCAAAATTGTGGGCGCTTACTATACATATACATTTTTTAATTTCAAGGGAGGTCAGTGCAATTTACCCTAGGAAAAAGACAGGGAAGCTGCATAGGGGCAATTTGGGCATGAAAAAGTGTGACATAGCTTTAAATGAGCCTGCAAACCCAAAGGGTTGTTTCCATATAACGTTTTTTTTTTTAACTGGGAAAGTAGAATAAAGCATAGGCATTTCCCCTATCATTATAATTTTTTGGAAGGTAGTGATCTCGGCTTCATACAGAAACTTATGGTGAATATTTGGCAAAGGCTTTTCTTCATCTATACCCTTCTGTTGCAAACCCAAAGTGAAGCTGGGTTAGGCCTTTTTCTATTTCAAAATTTCCTTAGAAAAGTAATTTTTATACAGTTTAAATTAATTTTGTTTTAATTATCTGCAAGTGCTAATGTATAAACCAAGTTAACAAACATTTCTTGAATCAAAGAACTGGTTCAACTTTCAGTTTCAAAATTCCATGATTGTATGCTCTCTCTTTGTCTTGCTGGTTACAAAGATGATACGTTCTCGCTCACCTCTTTCTTTGCTACTAACTGTATTGTTTCTTTGATATACACATAATTCCTCCTGTCATGTTTTTAATTTCCCAAAAGATTAAAAATTAAAAATTTAATTGAGAGGCAAATAAAATGCATTTGTGGAGTGTGTGCCATACTTTTAAGAAAGAATAGACTTTCACAACATTTCTCTAATTTGGAGCTGGTATGGAATTGATTCAATTATATGTATTAATTATGTCATAATATTTAGTTGAAGTGTGGGATTTTATGTCGTAATTTTAAGCCCATATTTGCATTTGAGTTTAATTATGTTGTAATTTCATTTCTATGTAAATGTTGAAGTGTCTGGGGTAGCTTTTTTGAAGCTAAAAGTTGACAATAAGAAAACAAAAGCTAAAAGCTCCCTTCCCCAGCTTCCAGCAAAATAATTTTTTTTATCTTATCTAAGCTATTTTTTACTCATAGCTATAAGCAAAAGTTGCATTAAACAATTTGAGACAAACACTCAAAATAAAAAGGCTATAAATAGTTCCAAAAACTACACCAAATAGAGCCTATATGTAGATATACACGCGATTATACAAGAGTGAAGTGGGAAGGAAGAATCGAAGCAACTGACATGTGGTTACCAGAGTAGTTATACAATGGAGCAAATGCTGAGAGAGGGAATTGAAACTATAGAATAGAGCAAAGAACTCTGGCATGAAAATCAGTAGACCATTGGTGGGTGATTTGGTTTTCTTGGCCCATAGAGAGATGGAGACCATGATGGGGAGAGGGGGGGTTGGTGGTTGTGGTGCGTGCGCGTGCGCGTGTGTGTGTGAGAGAGAGAGAGAGAGAGAGGTAGTCATGATTGAATGCAAGGTTGGTGTTGGTCGTGGTTGATGGAGGCAATGATTGGAAGGTGGTGTCACGAGAGGTGGAAGATAATGGGTAGAGGTGCGAAGAAGCCTTTCCTTGTCCAATTTTTAAGGTTCTTACCAAATTACCAACAAATGAACCCGCTGATCTTAGGAAACAAACATGGGTTGGTATGCGAATGGTTCTAGTGGTGGGTATTGGTGGTGCTAGTAGTTGGAATTAATGGGTGGGTTGGGATTGGAAGTGGGATTTGAGTGGTTGTGGTGGGCATTGTGTGGTGTTGGTCAAAATTAGGGTATAGAGGGAGATGAAAGAAAGGGAGAATGGAGAGAGGGAGGTGGCAGTGATGGCTGTGGGGTGAGAAAGATGAGAGTAGGAGAAAAGCAAGTGAGAGATTGGAAGAAGAGAAGGTGCACAGAGATTGTGAGTGTAATTTTTTTAAGTTATGTGGGATAAGAAAGTCATTATTTTCGGTCAACTGTAAAAATATATTTGAATTATTAATATATGTAATTATGTACATAATATCAAAGGGTAGTAATTTCATCTCATCTATTAACTCCATTTGCATGTTAGTCTTGACTGTAAAAATGCAAGATTTTTTTATTTTATATCATTATAACCTAAGAAGCACGGACACCTCTCCGAGGGCTACGTATCAGTGTCAGACACGCGTCGGACACGGACACGCGTCGGACACGCGGTTGACACGTGTCTGACACGTCTGCAGAGGTGTCCTAATTTTTTTTTATTTTTTTGTTTTTCGGACACGCCCAGACACGCGACGGACACGCGCGGGGTCGAAAACATAATTTTTGAAACTTAAAACAGGGTCAAAGTGCAAAATTAACAAAAATAAAAGAAAAAGAAAAGGGAGACGATCGAAGTCGAACCTGGAAGGGAAGAAACCTAGATCGCGAGTCGAACTGATTGAAGAGTCGATCGGGAACCCTAAGACCACGATCGCGAGTTGAAGACGATCGCCAGAAGCAGACGATCGACAACCTAGGTCGTCTTCCTCGTCTGTCGTCTCCCTCTCTGCTCGTCTTCCTCGTCTGTCGTCTCCCTCGCTGCTCTCGTCTTCCTCGTCTTCTCCTTCTTCTGCTTCTTCGTTGTCTTCGCCCTCTTCTTCTCTCTCTCTCTCTCTCTTCGATCTGTCACGTTTGTAACATTTATAATTTGTTATATAATAATATAATTTGTTAACTAATTTGTTATATAATAATATAATTTGTTAACCAATAACTCAAATTTGTTATATAATAAATCTAATTAAATCATATATAATAAAAAAAATCTAATAAAATTTATAAAAAATAATAACAATATATATACATATATATACATATATATATATTTATATACTAATAATAAATAATATAAATAAATAAATAATATAATCCCTAACTTTTTTTATAGTCTTAAATAATATAAATAAATACAAATAATATATTTATTTTTTAATTTTACATATAATAAATAAAATTAGTATATATTTTTTAATTTTGCATATAATAAATAAAATAAATAAATAAAAATAAATATAAATAGTATATTTTTTAATTTTACATATAATATATAAATAAAATTATATATATTAAACGTGTCCCCAGCGTGTCGTGTCCCCCATTTTTTGAAAAATTGCGTGTCCGCGTATCTGTGTCGTGTCCGTGTCGTGTCTCGTATCCGTGTCCGTGCTACTTAGATTATAACTATAAAATATTTCACATTTTTAGTTTATACCACTATAACTATAAAAATAATATTAATAACATTTTAATTGATAATATTATATCTTATATTAATAAATAAATAAAATATATCTATAGCGTTATATGGTTTGCGATCGAGAATATTGTTTTAGATTATGGTATTTCCACTTTCTTTGGATGCTTGCTAGCCTATTTAACTGTGACACAATTTGTGTATTGGTGAGTATGAATTTGCAAATATGGTGCTTATTTGCCATTGGTTTCTTTGTTGATGGTTTAGAAATCTATCGCATCTCCTGGTCGTGGCATCCTTGCCATTGATGAATCAAATGCCACCTGTGGGAAGAGGTTAGCATCCATTGGACTGGACAATACGGAAGTCAACCGACAGGCTTACAGACAGCTTTTGCTGACAACTCCTGGCCTGGGTGAATATATTTCTGGTGCTATTCTCTTTGAGGAGACACTTTACCAGTCAACAACAGATGGGAAGAAGTTTGTGGATTGCTTGCGTGATGAGAATATCGTACCTGGTATCAAAGTCGATAAGGTATACTTTCAATTATGTGTAATCATTTGGCAATATTATGTCTTGTTGCTAACGCTTTTTCTTTTGCATATCCTTGTCTTGTTATTAATTTAACTCTCTCCTTTTTTTTTTTCCACACATGTTTCTAGGGTTTGGTTCCTCTACCAGGATCCAACAATGAATCTTGGTGCCAGGGATTAGATGGATTGGCTTCTAGATCTGCTGAGTATTATAAACAAGGCGCTCGCTTCGCAAAGTGGTAAGCTATTTTACATTTTTGTAAACTGGCTTCTTCTGATGCTTATGTGAAACTTTCTGGCTGAAAGCTGGCATGGAAAAGGAAATATCACATCTTGTACTTTGTTTGCATCTGTATGAAATTTGTAGGCGCACAGTTGTCAGCATTCCTTGTGGTCCTTCTGCTTTGGCTGTGAAAGAAGCTGCATGGGGACTTGCACGCTATGCTGGCATTTCTCAGGTACTTTTTTAATTTTGTTTAATTTATTTATTTTTGTTTTTTCTGAGGATGCTAGTCCTTGTCTGGTGGGGTAATAAATAGATAGTAGCATTTTCTCTAAATGTTTTTAATTGGGTTTTTCTGTGTCTAAAGTAAACAGAGGACGGAAACTGTTGATTTAGCTTCGCAGCATAAATGCATTAGGGTAAAGTTATTAAATAATAAATTTAAGAATTAATTATTTATAACTTAGGTTCACTAGTAACCCTTTGGAAAGTTTGTTTATCATATTGAGGTGTCAATGGATTCAAGATGATGGTAAAAGTAATTGGTCTAAGGCAGGCATCATATTCTATATGAACTTCACTTTCAATAATCATGGAGCCTTTTTTTTTCTCGTCAAAAACTCTTTAATAAGTTATAATATGGCTCTGAGTTTACAGAAGCGTGATAAAATTTTGTAAATTTTGAGGTCGTTGATGGGTAATGTCAAATCATATCTTTTGGTCAGAAATTCACCATGTTGTGCTTAAGTTTTTTCTAGTATAATTCTTCTTACTTTTTTTTTCTCCTTTTTTTCCTCTACTTTTTCAATATCTCAGCTTTAATAAGTTCATAGAAGTTCTGCAAGAATATTGCCATGTATTTGTGCCATTTAGAATCATATACAGATTAGAACTGAAGTAGAGCACAGAGACAATTGTCTGTGCAATACAATTTTTTCCACTCTTTTGATTCATGCTTTATTTCATGTTTTTGTGTTTTTGTTTTCCAAAATTTTGATAACAGAAAACATAAACATGTTTACACTTGTTTTTGATTTTGATTTTTTTGAAAATTGTTTTCAAAATGAGGCTCCGCAATAAACACAAAAAAGGTGTTTTCACTTGTTACCAAAACATGAAAAACACGTGTACCCCAAAAAAACACAGATGAACTCAATTTCACTACCAATCCTCTTTGGGGGGAAAAAAAAAGAAAGAGGGAAAATATGTTTTATGTTCTCTAAAACGAAAGGCAGGAAACGTGTAACGCTACCAAGTGAGCCTTTATTATTGTTTATTCATTTTTTATTATATATATGGTGCATTAATCTCTACAATCTTTTCTTCATCGTTGTGATTTCTTGTGCAGGACAATGGTCTCGTGCCAATTGTGGAACCTGAGATTCTTCTTGATGGGGATCACCCTATTGAGAGGACACTTGAGGTGGCTGAGCGTGTTTGGGCAGAAGTCTTCTACTACTTGGCAGAGAACAATGTTATGTTTGAAGGTATCCTACTTAAGCCCAGCATGGTAACCCCAGGGGCTGAGCACAAAGAGAAAGCTTCTCCGGATACCATTGCCAAATACACGCTCACTATGCTTAAGAGGAGAGTGCCTCCTGCAGTTCCAGGAATCATGGTACACATGTTTAAACCTGTTCCTGATAAATATACATGCTTACAATGTAGTTTAAATATTAGTGAGTTCTTATTCTCAATAATATTACCAAATAGGGTTAATTTCACTTTTATCCCCTAAACTATCTGTCATTTTTTTCTTCTATATTTTTTTAACTATTAATTTAATCTATTTAGCCCCTCTAGTAAAGTTTTTAATTGCAGCTTATTTAGTCCAATTGGAGACAGTCGTCCATATCAGTAACCATTAATCCTAATTTGATGGGCAAAAAAGTTATTTTAAAATTCAAACAACTTAAATCATATAACGAGATACTTATTATTATTTTTATTTACTATTTTGAAATGAGAGCTGTAGAATAAGATGGATGTCTGGTTGTAGGGTGTGAGTTGCCTAATACAATGCGAGTAATAAGATTGGTGTTTGGTTATATGATTTATGTTGTCTAAACTGTAAAAATACTTTTTACCCATTCATCATTACTGGTTTATAGACTAGTTGTCTCCAATTGAACCGTATTAACTGAAATTAAAAAATTCAGGAATTAAATAAATGAAATTGATAGTTTGAGGATGCAGGAGACAAAGTGACGATAGTTTAGTGAGATAAAATGACATTAACCCAATTGACTAAATTATCTTTCCAATTTGTTCTGCTTAACCAATATGATTTTACGAACAAAACATGCTTGACTTGAAACAATTTTAGCCTGAAGTGTAGCTAAGATATTGTAAATTCAAAGTGGTTTCGTTTGGAATAAAAATAGTAATTCAAGTTGTCCCTTTGGATCTTATATCTAGGCAATAGATGATTCCATTTATAGATTGGTAAACTTATTCTTTCACCTGAGATCAAATACGATCTTCACCTCACTATTGTGTTCTAAGTACAATGTTCTTGTTTGTTTAATTTGTAGTTCTTGTCGGGGGGACAATCTGAAATGGAAGCAACGTTGAACCTAAATGCGATGAACCAAAGTCCCAACCCCTGGCACGTTTCCTTCTCTTATGCACGTGCTTTGCAGAACTCCGTGCTTAAGACCTGGCAAGGAAGTCCCGAGAATGTTGAAGCTGCACAAAAGGCACTTTTGGCGCGTGCAAAAGCAAACTCCCTAGCTCAGCTTGGAAGTTACTCTGCAAATGATGAGAGCGACGAAGCTAAGAAGGGAATGTTTGTTCAGGGCTATACCTACTAAGCCAGTGTTCCGTGTGTGCCTTTGCTGGTCCCTACTAGACTTGGTACTTTCTATTTTTAATTTTTTCCCCGTTATTAGCTGTAAATGCCAAGGAGGCCTACTATTTTTGTTCGTGTCGTGTTTGCTTTTATTTTGAATAATGATTAGCGAGGAAAAAAGATTATTTCAAACTGCAACCCATGAGAAGGTGGGGGGCTAGAGAAAGTGAGAATGTACAAGTTATGTTTTGTAAAATACATTTGGGTTTTAAAATGTTCTTAGAACTCATCGCGTTTGCTTTTATTTTGAATAATGATTAGTAAGGGAAAAAGATTATTTCAAACTGCAACCCATGAGAAGGTGGGGGGTCAGAGAAAGTGAGAATGTACAAGTTATGTTTTGTAAAATACATTTGGGTTTTAAAACGTTCTTAGAACTCATCGCACTTGTGTGAAACTGAGAAATGCTTGAAAATTTTCGTTGTTGCTTCTTTACTATCCATATTTGTTGGTGATCTTGTTAGTTTCCTGTTTTTGCTGCGTATTGGCTGGCTTATATATGGTTTGGCAGTAACATCTTGTTTGAACATTACAACTGGTGCTATAAGGTATGCCAAGAGCATCTTCAACGTATGCCAAGAGCATCTTCAACTGTTCAATAACTAAATGGTTAGCTGCTGTTGTATTTTAACAATTAATAGTGCGATCACAATGTTGTTCCAACTGTGTAAATGTTATTTATGAATATTTTTATTGTTCTCATAAATGCAAAATAGATTTGCTATATACAGGTCTTATCAGGGTGGTCAAATTTTAGGGGTGGTGATGGTGGTGGCTGTGGTGGAAGAGGATGGCGAAGGGGCTGGGAATGTCGAGGGAGGGTGACACAATGGTCGTCAACAAGTAGCCAGGGCAGAGTTGTAGGGTAAAGAGAAGAAAGAGGATTAAGGAAAAAATTTATTTGTTGTTTTTTTTAAAAAATTATTTTATTAAGTGTTGCTAATAAAAAAATATTTGGGTATTTCTATCTCAATATTTAGGTGGCCTTGGGTTTGAGCCCCTGTGGATGCATCAAACCTTCTTGGGAGAGATCCCACCTTGGCGCTTGACCGTACCTCGAAGGATTAGTCTTGGGCAAAAGCTTGGGGATATCTTGGGAAACCAAAAAAAAAAAGAAATTTACATTTTTTTTTTTCAATCACTTTAATCCTAATTTTATTTTCATCCCTAACCTCAGTCTCTCTCCACCCACCTTTCCGCCTTCCATTTCACTTATTCATTGCCCTATTTCTTTCTCTTTTTCCTCTCGTTCTTATCTTTTTTTTCCATCTTCCTTTTGTCTTTCTCGACCTGTGAAGTGTCTCTCGTGTGATCTCTTTTTCACACGATCTTTTTTTTTTTCTTCTTCTTAATCTCTTTCTCATGATTTCTTTCTTTCCTTTCTTTACAAAAGGGTTATTGGGAAGAGTGAGAAGGGAGTGGAGAGAGTGAGAGAAGGGAGTGAAGGGGTGAGGGTGGTAGGGAAATGTTGGAGAGGGACATGGGAAGGGTTGTGGCATGGCAAAGAAGGGCAGACAGTAGCAAAGGGGATATAGAGTGGCAGTTGGAACTGATGTAGAATTAGGATTAGGGTTAAGGTTTGAAAGATTAGGAATTAGGGCATGGTTGACATTTTAGTAAAATTGTAATTAAAAAAAAATTATGAAGAAAGGTGTGTGCCATTAGCATTACTCTATTTTTGTATCTTCCAATCTTATGTGCTTCTAAGGGGGGTGTTTAGGAAGAGGTTTGGGCTAAAATAGTGTACTAAAAGATAAAATAGGTTAAAATAGTTAATAAAACAAAATGTCACATCAAAACATAATCATTTCACTTTTTTTTTCTCACAACCATCAAATCAACTACAAAAAAATCCAACTATCTTCTTAAACACAATTATTTTAGACAGGTTAAAATAACAAAAAAGCTAAATAACTAACTAAAATAGCCTACTTCCCAAACGAGACCTAAATGAATCTCAAAATTTTGATTGGACATTCTGTTTCTTTGAACACTCAATTCGTGATCTAGTGTAAGTTAAAATTGTCATCTTACTCGCAAACATCTCCACCTAACCACTACCACCACCTTCTAACCCACCTATTCTACTCTTAATTGTCATCCCTTAGCCTATTTTCACATTCCCCGCTAAGTAGCCCATCTACACCTTCTCCCATCCCGACCCCTCTCTCTCTTGTAGCGAAGCCCCAACTCAATCACCCTTCTTCAGTGTGAACCCTTTATTTTTGTCACAAACCCTTTTTTCTCTAGTCTCTTTTTTCTATCGCGAACCCCTTTTTCCACCACAATATTTGATAGAGAAAGCGAGAGAAAGAAAATAAATTTAGGTTTTCAAACCTATGGTTTAGAGAAGAAGAAAAAGAAGAAGAAGAAGTGGGGCTAGGTCATGGGGGTGGCTTGCGGTGGTAACTTTATAGAAAGTGAGAAGGGTATGATTGTCGAAGAAATGAGAGTTACAAAGAGATTTTTTTGCATTTTTTCCTCCTCCACCTCCCAACCGAAGATAGATCTGCCACTTCTCCGCCGCCTTTCACCGTTTCATGCCGCCACAACTACAACACCAAGGGATCTGCTGCCCATCGCCTCTTCTCGCTACTGACACCACCACCACCACGCCGTGGCCATCCTCCCACCAAATCTGATCTTTCTTCCCCAGATCTTTGTTTTGGTTTGTTTCTTTTTGAGTTTTTTTTTTTTTTTTGTATTTCAGTTTGTTTGGGCTCCATGGATGTGATTTTGGTAGCTTACCCTCTCAGGATTGAAGCTTTTGTGGTATCTCCGACTAGCTCTAGTGCTGATCTCTTATGATTGTTTCTGCTTTGCAGTACGGGTTAAGATCGTATATGATCATGTCTTTGATACTATTTTAACTTTGCTTATGTGTCTCTTTGCTAATTTTTCCTTTGATTAGGGTAAGCTCTATTTCTGTAAGCATGGATTCTTTTGTAAGTGTCATTTTGACTTGTCATTAATGGATTTTTCTCCTGTTCAAAAAAAAAAAAAAAAAAAGTATTTCCCTTTTAAATTTTGCACCTTTCATATTATAAAGGGAAAATTCCTATTCACTGTATCTGTGGAACTTTAATTACAAATTCATAGAAAACTTTATGATTTTATTTTTTAATATTTATAAAATTTATCACTAATTTAAAAATATTTTTGCAAACTTACATTGAAATGAAATTACCCCTATTATAAAACATGGGGTGTCTTACCCAAATTTTTGGATTGTATTGAAAGGTGCTCTCCAACCTTTATGGGTTGCTTTCAAGAAGATGATTAAAAGTTAATTTTTTAAATTTTTTTTGAAAAAACGTTTAAAAAATATGAGAAATGATGTGACCAAAATGAGTTAAAAGTTAGAAGATGCCTTTCAACCATCTTTCCAAACTAACCCTATGTAATTAATTTTGATTCCCACACTAAGTTATAATTGATTTATGTAATTCTTATTTTTTTTCTCTCTAACACTCTGTTTGGATGGAAGCGTGTGGTGAAAAAAGAAAAAGAAATGGTGAGAATAGGAAATCCCTTAACTTATTTGGAGGCCTATTTTTAGAAGTAGGTTAAAAATAAGTTTTTTGGGCTTTTTTTGATTTTTTTTTTTTAAAGTAAAAGAATAAAAAGGTGATTTGATTCCAAAAAAAATTAAAAAGTCGATTTTTAACCCAATTGTTAAAATAGACATAAGTAAATGCTGAGAGATGATAAGAATTCTCACCAAATCAATGTGATGAGATTAGTAAAAAAAGAATTGAATTTAATAATTTTTTTTAAATATCAAAATTACCTTTATAGAAAAGCATACCGTATTAATATAAAAAATTATTTTGATAAAATAAAATATAATACTTTCTTATTTTTCTAAATCACATTTCTTTCCCTTTTATTAATCAAATAAAAAAAATAAAAAATCGTCACTTTGCTTGTTTTTTATTTTCTAAAAATACTTTTTAAAAAATTATACTTTCTTGTTTTCCGTACTTTTTTGTTATTATTGATTTTTTAAAATATTTTAAGTAATTTTTTTTTTAATTTTTAGACACACATAACATAAATATACATAAAAGTATAATTTTTGTGAAAAAAATTTTTAAAAATTCACTAAATACCAAAAATATAAAAAAAAATACGAGAATTCAGTATATTTTTCATATTTTTATGTATTTATTAATTTTTTAAAATATTTTTCATAAATTTTTTACTTTTTAGATACATCTAAATAAGATACATCTAAAAAAAATTACTTAAATTTTAAAAATATCCACTAAAAACAAAAAAAAAAAATACAAAAACACAATTTTCAAAAAAAAATGTAATCCAAAAAAAACTCAAACTAAACCCACAAATAATCATTTTTTCCCATACTTTACAAATCACACCCATTTCTTTTCTCCCTTCCTCTCGGGAAATTCTCTTTCCACCCACCTAATAAACTCAGGACAAATTTTTTCTCAATACACATTCCTATTAATTTAATTATTAAGTAATTATCTCAATCCATATCCTTAAAATTACAAATAAATCCTCCACTCATATGTACACACACTTTACCCTCAAATATACACACTTCAATTTACCCCAATTTACATTTCTACTTCCACCCACTTTGGTGAAGACCAAAGTGACTTGGTTCAAACAGGAAGGAAGAAGAAGAAGTTCAAACAGGAAACAAAAAAAAAAAAAAAATCTGCACTTTCCTCACCTCTATTGAAGATTTCAAGAGCTTCATTGAATATCTACCAAACACTGTTGAAAACCTTGTTTAAGGTAAGAAATCTTTCAATTTTATTATTACATTTATCATTTTGTTATTACATTGACAATTTTCGGATCTCTCTTCACTCCATTGGCATGAAAGTATGTTTTTTCCGTAGGTGCAAGTGCTGTGTAGATCTCGGCACTGGGTTGCCGAATATGTGTGTTTCATTCGGAACTTGATTGCCGAATATTATGTATAATTTCGTCTAATTTAATGCCGAAAAAATACATAATTTCGTACTTTGATTTCCGAATATATTCTATTTTTTCCGTTCTTTTATGCCGAATAAATGCAATAATTTCGGTTCTTAATTGTTGAAATATTTTTGTATGTTCAGTCCTGAAGTGCCGAATGATTTTTTTTTTTGTAATATATGATATAGAACCAGGTTACATAGGCCACCAATATTTGTTTTATTTTAGGTTCTTTTCCAACAATTTTATTTTATGGGTATGTTTATGTATTTATTTTTTTTCCCAAAATTGAATGCATAACAATAGAAACAAAAATCTGTGCAGTATTGGTATTTCCACATGATATTGTTAGCTTAGTAGTTGGGTCTTCATAAATTTTGTTAGCTAAATAGCTGAACAAAACAATTGCATTATATAGAGTATTAAAAGCTTGAGTTATTTTGCCTTTGGGGTTTGTCATTTCAAAGCATTGAAATTGGTGCCAAATTTGGTCTTTGGTTGTATGCTTACAACTACAACAAGTTTACAATCAATGGCATGTACAAAGACAAGTGATGGACAGTTTTTTGATTGTTTGAAAAATGATGTTGGTATTGATTAATGACCATGTTGCCTTGGCAAATTGGCCGAAATGAAGTTAATCTGTTTTTCGCATGTTGTGAACATCAACCAAACTAATTGATGAATGATCTGTATAAAATACAAATAGTTTTACTATATCCATGTTTACATTGTAATTTTTCAACAAATCCTAGTCTAAATCTTTCATAAGTAGTAGAGATATGTATTTAACTTAGTTTGTTAATTTCACATCATCCAAATCGTGAATTTAATGGTCTATAACTGCGTATTAGATTTCATTAAGGTGGCATGGTTAGGCTACTTATTACCCGCATTGATGTGATCCTTTTATGGGAGTGCTTATTATGTTTTATTATATTGGGTTGATAAGAACAACTTTTCTTATGCAGATAGATGTTGGTCCTAGTGAACGTCGGTCAGTAACAGCTTCGAACAGAAGACTCTGTGAATTAGAGAGACGTGGACATGAACGTGGACGTGCTCGAGTGCATGATGATGACATGCACATTGCCATGGATGATGATCCTATACATGGTGCACCAGTTATGGATGATATTACTATGGATGATGACCCTACTGGTAATGATGCTGACATTGTTGATGAAGATATCCTTACTCAGCCATTTCCGGGAGGTCCGACTGATCCGTCAATCCTTAAAAGCTTTAAAAGTCATGTTGCTGCAACTATTTGGAATGGTGCTGATGAAAGGGGGCCCTTAAAGTGTCATAATCACTTATCTAAGATTCGTTCGTGGCTATGGTGGAAACAAGGAAACAACGCTACATTTGTAAACATTGTGGAGATGTTAGGACTTGCACAATTAGCTCGTTGCACGTACCGCTTTGTCAATAAAATTGTAGTGTCTAGTTCTGTTGAGAGATGGCAACTGGAGACAAACACCTTCCATTTGACTGTTGGAGAGATGATTATCATATTGGACGATGTCGCAACTATCCTAGGGCTTCCCATTGTAGGCAAATCTATTAGTGTGCGTAAGTTATCAGAAAGGTGGGCCATTGCATTAGTAGTTAATACCTTGGAAATTGATGAGCAAGACGTCAGACATGAGATATGTAGTGTTGGAGGCAATTCAGTAAGGCTTGAGTGGTTGAGGGCACACTTTCATAATGTCACAGACAATGATTCAATGGAAAGAATTGCATGTGCAAGTGTCGCATACTTGCTATTTTTGTTGGGTTGTACACTTTTCAGTGACAAGATTTGTACTAGGGTTCCCGTTGTTTATTTGAGTTTGTTGTCCGATTTGACGACTGTATCTTCATATGCTTGGGGTGTTGCTGCATTGGCATACTTATATAGACAGTTGGGGTACGCTAGCAGGTTCCGGCGTGAAACAAATAGCCGGTTACATGACACTCCTTGAGGGATGGATTTATGAGCACTTTCGTGGATTCCGACCACACTTGAATATGAATTACACTCGAGAGATGCCACATGTTTACCGTTGGACTTCTCGGAGAGAGTTTGGTGAAGAGACACAGTTGCAAGCTTTTCGAGAGGAGCTTGATAGGTTGGGTGTACATGATGTAAGTTGAAAAGTCCTTCAAAATTTGAAACTCTATATCATACAAAATTTACAGTTGTCATATCTTACAGTTTGTATTGTTTGTAGGTTATTTAGGACCCGTACCAGAGTTGCAAAGATGTCCATCCATGTCATCTAGTTACGTTCTACCACGGTTGCCTAAAGTGTTTGGAAGTAGTTGAACCATATCACCCTGATAGAGTGTTGAGACAGTTTGGTAGAGTGCAAACAATCTCTAATCCACCACTTGGCCCTATGTGCACTTCTCGAGGAGCCACAACTCCATGCTACAATGTTATATATGCATACTTGGACATCATTTGGGAGGCATGGGACAACCATGTGTTATCTGATCGGAGGAGGAGTACACCGGTATGGCAACCTTGGGATTGTGTTCCTGGTTACATGGATTGGTATCAAACAATTACCCATATGTATGTACAAAACCCAGCGCGTCATTCTCAAGTAGACCCGAATATCCATCATTATCAGTATCCTAGCCAAGACGCACAGGTATCTTTTTTTTCATTTACATTGCAAATTATTTATGTAAACTATTACAAGTTTGTACATAATGTTATATTTGTTCTCGTAATGCAGCGTATGTCATAGATACATCAGATTACTCATCCTTTCATTGAGGCTGGCTATGAGGACAGTGTTCAACACCCTGATAGGCTTTACTACACGATTGATGCAATCGAACAACTTCTTCAAGATCAGCACATTAGTGAAAATGCGCCCAGCACATCCATTCAGGGTCGGTCTGCACCCAGCTCTTCCACTACACATCGTTTTGGAGCACATTACTATGAAAACCCACATTTTATTATTCTTAGAAGAAAATAAATAAATAATAACAATAATAATCTTGTGGGTGTTTAATATTTGATATTTATAAATTATTAAGATTTATTTTGGAATTAGAAATTAAGGGTCCAAATGGCTTAAGTAAGAACGCTAAGAAGTCGAATCAATTTAATCCTAATTATGGACCCATTTGGGAGTTTAATTAAATATTCGTTTTAGTTTAGTAGAATTGAGATTCAATTAATTAGATCCTAATTGGAGTTGATTAAGTCATGAGGATTGGGAATTTTGGTTATTATAAATTTAATTTAATTAGGATGTGCCCAATTTGAATATATAAATTAATTGACGGAAATTTGGAGTCCGATCAGAAATTGAAGGCCTAAATGATTTGGGAAATCAAAATTGATGATGGCAATAAGTTCGATTTAATATTTGGAGCCTTTTGGGAGTCTAACTAAAATCTGATTCAGATTGATATATTCAATTAGGCTCTAATGGAAGTCAATTTGACTAATTAAATTATGTGGGATTTGAGATTAGTTATAATTAACTAATTTTGTGTTAACCGAAATTTATTAAAACTAAGTGTTGCTTAATTAAATTAATCTTAGACAAAAATTGAGTTATGGACTAAATTAGAATTGGGGTGTAAATGGGTTTGGGTGTATTGAGAAATCTATGTATGGGTGTGTGCATGTGAGTGATGTGCTGGAATTCAATAAAAGAGTGCACGTGTGCTTGTGAGGTGTCAAGAGGTATAGTGTATGTTGGTATATCTATGCTAGTGAACACTAGAATATTCATTTGGGCTCAAAACACTTTGTAAAGAAAGAATGAGAGAGAGAGCATCGAAGGAGAGAGAGGAAGTGAGAAATAGACAGAGTTCAAATCAGCTCCTACTTGCTGGAAATAGGGAAGAAAAACTAAGGAAAAATATGGAAAAAAGGAAAGAAAAGAAAGAAGACTCAAGAATTTGTGACAAGGTTCAATCATTCAACAACTCTAAGTAAGATTTCTAACTCTAATCTTGTAGTAAATCCTTCCTTACATCTCAAATCATGTAATTAATAGGAATTAACAAGAAGACCAAGAAATCTTGAGTTACGCTTTAAGATCATGGATATATATTTGGAAATTAAATAGTAAGAGTTTGATTTATTTTTATTCTTCACAAATTAAAACCCATCCTTGCATGCATGTGGATGATCATGGAAAATAAACTAGAAATTAAATATTTTAAGCTTGATTTGTGTTTTCCTCATGAATTTGGGCTTCATCTTTACATGCATCAATGGAATTTTAGGAGATTTGAAGAATTAATTTCATGTTGGGTATAAGAAGAACAAGTAAAGATTATTGAAGATGTTTTTGGTCCCTTAAATCTGCCAGGAAGTTGTACGAATTTTTAGACAATTTTATACTCAAAATTTGAAGATGATTTCTTCTACAAATTTGTTGATAATGATGTCTAGTTCATCCACAAAATTTTTCAACAATTATTGAGTTTTGTACGAATTTATACAGATTTTTAACCAAATCTGGAGCCATAGACAGATTTTATTATGTGTTTGAAAAATCATTAAAAATTTTATATTAAACCAAATCTGATAATTTCTAAGAAAAAAATGAAATTTGAGAAGTCTAGTTTCATAATAAATTTTTAGATCATGGAATTAATTTATAAATTTAAGTATGGAATCAATTTAAGAAAATGTGATAAATCTGTGTCATAAACACTCTTGGAATTTTTAAGAATTATTTATAACTTATTTTTGGAAAATGCTTTCTGAAAAATGACAATAACATGTTTATTGAGTATTCTGTAGATTTATATGAATTTTAGAGTTGTATAAGTAATTTATTTATAATTGTATTTGCAAGACATACATTCTGAAAATTTCTGGACAGATTTAAGATCATCACTTCAATTATTTATTTGGGTAAAAATCAGTTATTGTGTTGGTCTAATTCATCAAATATTGTAAATTAGTAATCCATATATGGGTGTATTGTAGTTTATTTAATATTGTGCTAGTCTAATCTTGTAGATTAAAAGTCTATGCATGTGTGTAATTATAAATTATTTCTATTCTTTGGGTATCTAAATTATTATTTCATACCATGGTTTAAATAAATTGTTTATTTAAATTTTGTACAATTGTTTATTATTGTGTGACATGTGTAATATTTTATGTTCGGATTTTAATGAGTTGGTATAACATTATTTGTAATTAAAAATTTGAAATTTATTTGTGATTAATATCAAAATTAACTGAAATGGTTAGCGGCTTACACAAAGTTAACAATTGACGGTTAATACCAGTTGTTCAGGGTGAGTCTTGGTTTTAAAGAGTGTATGAAATTAAGGGTTGACGGTCAATACCGGTTGTTCAGGGTGAGCCCTGGTTTTGAGAATTCTCACGTAAATTGTGTTGCGAAACTCTAAGATGGCACGAGACTTATTTGAACCCTTTTCGGTATTCGGTTTTGGAATAAGGGTGGATGTGCAGGTGGCACACAGGGAGGTTACGTACCCCTGGCAAACCATTTCCTTGGGGCAGACCGTGATGTCACGACTCGGGTATGTAACCCTGGTGCGTAGGCATCATTGGTAGTTACTGTAGGTAACATTTAAATATTTGACCAAGGGAGGGTTTCAAATTAACCGTTGCCATGCTTAGTGGTTGGTAAGCTAAATCTCTTTGGTGAGATTTCGAGTGTCACCTAATTTATTAAAATCTAACTATTGTAATTTATGTTTACAATTATATTGTTATCTCATGTTTAGAAGCTCATTATTTTTCTCTTAAAAGGAATGGTAGGTTGGTTATGTTTTCTTACTGTGTTGCAAAACTCATGGCATATATTTTTGTTGCCCTGGCGTTTTATGCCAGGTTTTATGTTCGGATTCTAATGAGGGGGCATTTTTCTTATGATGAAATACTGCCTCTGTTTGTCATTCTATTTATTTATTATCTATTGTTATTATTTCAACTGATGGCATTCCTATTATGCTTATTAAATGCTACCTGTCATTCTGTTACTACACATTATTCATTGTGGGTATTATTATCGGGGTGGGTATTTCGGGTTGTAGTATCTTATTGAGCTCGTCGCTCATTGGCATCCTCGTTGCCCTGGCGTTTCATGCCAGGTACCGAAGAAACCGAAGGAAACACCGAGGTGTTGAAAGGCAACATTCAGCCCTGATTAGCTTGAAGCGTGCCAAAGTTCCATGAACCATCTTTCTGGGTTTTCTAGTTTTTCTCTACTGGAGTTGTAATTGAAGAACTTTTAGTTTTGGTGTTGTAATTAATGGATGATGGTAAATTTGGTGGCAACATTGATGAGGATTCTTAATTAAGAAAATTGATTTTAAGTTTCAAACCTTTTTATGATGTCCCAAAATTTTGGGGCGTCACAATTACACTCCCCGATCACGTAGTTAATAGTAGTTCATAATGTTACCACAAGTAGTTTCTGATGATGTTGGTGGATGTATAAGGAGACAAATATTATTATTATCTTTGGATTATGTATTTTTTGGATTATGTATAAGCACACATATAGTTTGTGATGGTGTTGATAGATTGAACTGCTATTTAGTATATATATATATTTTTACATACTTGTTTAATCTTATTACTTTTTAACAGCAATTGCACTTGGTTAATATTATTTTCATTACGTTTTGTGTTCAGACAATGTAAAAATAATATGACATCCATTTCATAAATTAGAAAACTATAACGCATATAATATTCTATTTTTTTTTTAAAAAAAAACTGACCATTACAAAATCCAATGGCAAAATGATATCTACCTCGTTACTCTATGCTAGTAAATCATAAAAACTAATGTCTTAAAACTGTCATTACTACTATGTAATACCTTAATCTATGTCAATTACATCAAATGTCTCTCGAGTAGCTACATTAGGTCCTATGTTGTCTTTGAATTTTTGAACGCAACTAACATATGTATTCTCCTATTCTGACGTACAAGGGTGATGGTGAACTCGCCACAGCATGGCAATGGGAGGAACTGGATGACCGGCTTCCAAAAACACCTGCACGTATATCCAAAAAATTACATATCTTTACCAAATACATAAAATTTGCAATTACACAAATATTAGACAACAATGTTTGGTTATTTTCATAACTTGTACCTGCACAAAATGATTTCCATTGACAAATCCAATGGCAATCTCACGACGATCAGCTAAGGTTACTAGCGGTGATCTCAAAGGTAAGAAAGTGAGACACTGTTGCAATGACAAGTGGTACAAGACTACATTATAAAATGATGCAATAAGATGCCCCATGTCAGGCATAGTCATCCAACGATCAAAGCCTGGGCTATTTTCAAAATATGAAAGGATGTGTATCAGCTCCTTAACCCTCTAATGTGACCCATATAGTACGACGCATTCATCTCTGTGATTATTCAATTTAAGTAGCAGATCACGCCTAACTTGCACCCAGTCATTCTCTACAAGACCAAGTAAACCTGCAAAAGCTCTAAATCCAAAATTCCCATCACCATCTACATCATTCATCAACTTTATGAATGGTATTAACATAGACGGGAAGTTAGCAGCATATGCACTCGGTAAACTTGTTCTTGTACAATATGTCTTTGTCTTCACATTCCGTTTCTTCTTATGCACCTTTGAAGCTCTCTTTTTCTTTGACTGATTGGAAGCTAATGTGCTCTGGCTATCATGCTCATCGTCAACCAACTCAAATGCACACGGGTCACGATGACAAGATATATCAATTTTCTTATGTCCTCGACATGGATTAGGTTTCACATTGGGCTCAATAAGAAAAGTGCTCGCTGGATTTGCAATTTCCCTCAACTTCTTCAACATATCCAATTGCGTGGCAATATCAGACTTTTCGAACCGCTTAAAAATCAATTTAAGTTCTGGGATACAAGTTAATTCCAACTTCTGTTCCTTCAGATTATGCACACATATAGTAAGGCGCGTCCAATGTACAATTATGCTACTGAGTGGAATAGGACGGCCTTGTCTCATGTAATCTGCAATCTCGTGAGCACAAAGTAAACCATGTGTGCGCCTAAGAACACACCCACATGTTGCAACATCAATTCCAACTGAATTTTCTCTCTTACTCTCTGCCAACACGTACTCCAATGCACAAATAGACACATTATCCTGGAGCTCTCTGAATTGAGAAGGTTTGAATTGATGTTGTACAGTTGTCAATTGTCAAACTCTTCTCGAATGATGCTTTAACTTGAATGTGCTGTAACTCAAGTAGACAATGTATTTTTTCAAATGAAACTTCAAATGTCGTTTGACTTGAACCTAATTGCCTCTTCAATATAGCATGAGTACTCTCAACCCTGTTCATATGGATGTAAACCAAAATAGTCAAGCATAATAATTAAAAATAACAATATGATTTATAATAAATTAAAAAAAAATAAAAAATCTTACCGATTGGTTGTAATATTGCCAAAATGCATACACATGTCTGTATGTACCGCAATGAATTTTTCTTTATACAGATTCAACCAACTCACAGTAACATACTTGATTGCCTCCGAATAATTACTGAAATCCTGATGTAGTGTTGCAAGGTGATCATTGTATTCCTCTTCAGTCGATGACAATATCAAATAGTTCCATACAGTGTTAAACTTGTCCCATTTTTCTTTTGTCTCAAACATTTTCTCGCATTTTGTCAATACATTCTTATTAATATGCCAACGACATAACAAATGTCGAGCATTCGGAAAGATGTTATCAATGGCATTCATCAAAGCAAGCTCTCTGTCTGTGACAATGACTTCAGGTAAAACACTGCCATCCATAAGATCACGCAATGTTTGTAACGCCCATGCATAATTATCAACCCGCTCAGTTTGCAAGTATGCGATAGCCACGGAGAATGTCATATGAGTTGATGTTACTTCCACAATTTCAAGAAGAGGAAGCCGATATCTATTCGTCTTATATGTGCAATCCATAATCAACACACGAGGGAATGTACGAAGCAAATCCAAACTCACTGGATGCGCCCAAAAACAAGTCCGTGACAGTCATAGAGCCTTCCTCACATCGATGACGCTCAATGTACTTATGTTTCGCTAATTCATCCAGCAGTTGTTACATCTGGGATCTACCAGCTTTCTGTAGAACCCTACATCAATGTCGTATATTGTAAACTGTCTTCATTGTGCTCATATTAAGGGCATCTCTCTGTTTGAGTGTAATGAGTATCTCTTTTGGTCTTACTAGGCTCTTTGACATATCAACTAATAGCGACTTTTCATTAGCTGACAATCTCCCTACATATGAATGTCCTTGGAGATGCTCCGCAGCTGGATGATTATGCAGCCCGCAAACTACATTCAATGTCCATTTATCGTTTGTTTTCAACTTGAATGCTCTCAAATCAAATGACCATTCGCACTTCTTCGTACCAGTTTGTCTCAATAAGTCTTTTGGGCCATCTTTCAACTTTTTACGCAATCTATACTTCCCACTCCGCTCACAAGCAAGATAAATTCTTGGTCTCTTACGACCGCCACCATAGTTTGACGTCCTTATAATAATAACAAAGCCATTTATCCTTCTAATGTCACATACCCAAGTGAGCAATTCATTTTTGTTGTCGAAAACCTATATACAATGTCACACAACTTTCATAATAACAAACTAAACAAACTAACTAATAAAAATTTATGAACTTACAAATTTTATGTTAAAAATTACATGTTTAGCTATAAAATGACTAGTACAATACACCATAATATCTGATCGAACCTCAGGTTCTTCAGTGCATGCCATCTAAAGAGAAGGGGGAAAATTTTATTTCAGTTCTACAGAACCAAAATAAATAAAAAAATTCGGCCATAAAAAAACGAAATTAATAACAAATTTCGGAACTCGAATGCTGAAAATATTAATTTTATTCGGAACTCTAAAACCGAACTAAATTAAAAAAATCATAATTAAAGTAACGAACTATTCATATTATTTTGGTATTTGATTTCTGAATTAATTTAACAAATTCAGCACTACGTTTCCGACTAAAAAATGCAAAAAAACAAAAAAAAATTACACGATTTTACCTTTTCATTACTAATTTTGCTGTCACCATTGCTTGAGTTTGAACTTTCATAGGTTTGTAACTCTTCCATATCAAAATCAAGTAAAATTTGTTAAATTAATAATTAAACGATGTTAATAATCGAGTATAAACTTAAAGATTAAAGCAATATGGAAGATGTTTTATTTACAAATAACATAGAGGAGTATAGAGTGTGTAAGAAACAACGTGACTATAAAAGAAAAATTAGGGTTTAATTTTTTTGTTTAAAAAAGTATATATTGAGATATTTTTATTTCTAAAAAATGTGTATAGAAAATTTATATATATAATATTAAGGGTATTGATCAATGACTATTATAATAATTTTTAATTAAAATATAATTATCATTAAATTAATTTTTCATTGTGTTCCCAATGGGTGCTAGAATTCCCCCTTCCTCTCATCTCAAGTGTTAAGTAAAGATCAGCCGACTGTCACTTTTAACTTTAACAGACTTTCGTTGTGAATTATCCACTTTCAATTCCCTCCGCCATCCACAACCAAATTCACGGAACTCGTCAAAAGCATCACCACCACGACGCCGCGGCGGCGTCTTCAGATTTGAGTCGTGGAATCGAAACCGATCTTTGCATGAACGGCGCTGGTTCTCTCCAATTCCCCTTGTACGCTTCTTACTCCAAAACCCTAAAACAAACCTCCATCAGACACTACCACCACCCGCCGGCGATGAAGGACCGGCCTCCACCGTCGTCTTACGGCGCCGTCTACGTCCCCCCGCACCACCGCCTTCGCTCCCTCATCACTTCCTCTGCTCCCTCCAATCACTCCTCTTCTGCTCCCTTTGTCGACTCAAAGACTGTCACCACTCACAACAACAACAACAACAACAACAACAGCTTTCCCAGAGGCAATCCCTACCCTTACTTGCCCTACCACCAACACCAGCACCAACAACAACACCGACACCAGCTGAAGAAGATTTCGCACTTCGATGCCGCTGCCGATGATTTCTCAGAAGAAGGTTCTGATTTTGACATCGACCCCCCCTCCAATCCTGTGAGTCTCTCTCTCTCTCTCTCTCTCTCTCTCTCTCTCCCCTTCTGTTTGTTCCATTTCTGTTGTAATTTTCAAAATCTTCCCCAAATTTGTGTTGTATATTGCCCCAGAGCCCACAATTTCGTTATTTTCCCTTTCTTGTTTGGAGCTTAGTAGAGGAAACTCCTAATTGGGTGATATTTCTCACTTTTAGATAGAAACTCTTAAAACATACAAATCTCAAAAGAAACAAAAGAAAAATAACTTAGATTATTTATTTATACTTAAAGAAAGATAATATGTAGTTTACATCAATCTCAAATATTTATTCATAATTTACTTCTATATTACAACAAAGTAGAAAAATATATTTAATATATACTCATTTCCATGGGTGCTTTCAACTTTGGAAACTTCTATATGCCTTTGTTGGCCTGCCTCTGCAGTCACTCCCACTAGGTGCAACGGTGAAGAGGATTGGTAAATTTGATTGTTGAGTGACCTTATCTGGGCTTCCACTTTTATTGGTCGTTCACTTGGTAATATTTGATAAAGTCAAAGGTAAAAAAGAGAGAAACTCTGTATATGAAGGGTGATTCTACTTACATCACTATTTAATCTCTTTACACCCAGCATCTCATTACACCACTAAAAAAAAATGTAATTCTCATTACACTCCCAATATATTATCAAAGCTAACCCTAAATTAATTATTTCATCTCTTTACACCACTAATTTTGGTAACACGATGCTAAACAATTTACATTATTCCGGTGTTATGTTGCCAGAAAAAAATAGATCTCTCCAGCATGTTGTTGCTATACATTTACAGAGACACTTTCTTCCAAACAATGGTTTTTTTAATTTGTGATGGGCCTGTTCGGTAATACAATGCTAATTAATTTGAATTATTCCAGTGCCATGTTACTGGACAATATTTTTTTCCCAGCATTATATTGCCGTCCAATTAGATGATAATAAGAAATTAATTTAGACCACTTGTGAAGTGCATACTCAGTGATACATTGTTATACAAATAAGATTACTCTAGTGTCATGTTGCCAAACTATAATCGAGTTGTCTAGTTCCCCGTCGTTGTACATTGAAAGATTTACATTTTCCTTGAAGCATCCATAAAAAAAATCGTAAATCAAACACACATCCATAAAATCATACATAAAAAGTATCTATAAAATTATTCATAAAAATATCAAGTGTATGAATATCCATAAAGCATCCATAAAATTTGTTATTGTTTGCATCCATCAATCAAACATGTTATCACAATTCGTCGTGATAATTTGTAGGTAATTTTTTCTCCTTAATAGAAATAGACATCCACACTTTTTAGAACTTGTCAACCTCAATCGTTCTCCCTTGATCTTCCTGTTGTCTCTACAGTAACCACTTTTTTTACAAGCAAGTATAAGTCTTGGTTTTCTGCCATTGCCTCCCGCATCGATGTCTTTATAACAATGACAAATGCATTTTTCTTCCCAACGTCAGAAGTCCATTTAATTAATGCTTCACGACTATGAAAAATCTAAAGATAATAAATACATTTATACGTCAATTTATTAATAAAACTCAATACAAATTAAAAATAAAAAAATTTGGGCTTGTTTGGTTTGTTTTTGGGAGAGTTGTTTTTGAAAAAATTTTTGGGAAGAGAGTTTAGAAATTTTTTTAGTTTGTTTGGTTGTATATTTTGGGAGAGTTGTTTTTTTGGGAGTTTGGGATGATTTGATATTTTGGGAGAATTTGAGTAGATGTGTGTGAGAGAAAAAGTGATTGAGAAGGAGAGAGGAGAGAGAAAAAGTGATTGATTAATGTGTAAGAGAGAGAAAGTGATTTTGAAATTTTTTTGAGAAAAACTCAAACCAAACAATTTTTTAAAATTTTTTTTCTAAAATTCATCTCCCAAATGCAAACCAAACATACCCTTTGTATTCATAAAAAAAAAACTTAACAAACCTCGTCTGTAATGAATTTATGACTAGAGTTCACTAATATTGCAGTACTTGCGTTGTTACAATGAATATAAGTATAATCCTTCTAGGCAAAAAAATAAAAAATATAAAAAAAATGAAACTAAAAATGCATGGTAATGAGAAGCCGAACAAATTGAAAAAATTCGGTTTGGGGTTACTGGAAATGTATCTTTTATTTAGTAGTTGGTTACTGCACTTATATTTTTTGTTCGGCAATGTGATACCGGACTATTTTATTTTGTTCGATTTCGAACCACTGAACGAAAGTCGAACACCAATCCAGAAAAATGAAACAAAAACCTATCAAATAAATGAAAAAGCTCACAATTTCACTTTTTGATGGTTCTTCACCACCGTTTCTTTATCTGTTGTTTTCTTTAATGATCAAAATACTGCGATTCTCACTTTTTGAAAAGAGATATGTAAGAGAAAATAAAAATTAAGAAACGAAAAAGAGGAGTAGGGATTGAAGACCAAGGGGTGTAAAGAGATAACAAAATATATTTAATTTTGTCCTGAAAGATAATTTCACACATGGATACAATTGGGGGGAAAAAAAAAAATCATATGGAGGGTGTAAAGAGGTAAAGTAGTGGTGTAAGTAGAATCACCCGTGTATGAACTTTATTTATGAAATTGTACAAAAATGCCTATATATAGCCCTAAAGTGAATAGTGTACCAGAAAAAATAAAATAAATGGAAATACACTGAAAATGGAATATATTATATAGAGGGAGGGAGGGAGGGAGGGGGGGGGGGGCTGAGGATATTAGGGACTTTAGGCTTATCAGTTTACTTGGGAGTGTATATAAGTTGTGACGAAAGTTTTGGCAAATAGGCTTGGAGGTGTCCTGCAGGATGTGGTGTCGAATCCCAGAATGCATTTGTGGGGTGAGGGGTTCATAGATTTTGGATGCGGTTTTGGTGGCTAATGAGTGTGTTTGTCGGATTCAGCAAGGGCATCTTGGTTTGATTTGCAAGTTGGATATTAAGAAGGCCTATGATAACGTAAATTGGGAGTTTCTTCTTTATATTTTGGATCGGATGGGTTTTGGGGTGAAGTGGTGTCGGTGGATGAAGTTTTGTGTTTCCACGGTGCGGATGTCTAGTTTGGTGAATGGTATGCCATCGGGTTCCTTCTTGACATATTGGGGTCTTCGGCAGGGGGATCCTTTATCTCCTTTGTTGTTTATCTTGGTCATGGAGGCTTTTGGTAGGTTGTTATTGGGGGCGGTGCATGAGGGTTTGTTGGAAGGTTTTACTGTGGGCTCGTCATCTGGGGTTGCTTTTGGTGTGTCTCATTTATTGTATGCACATTGTGGAGCGCTTAGGGTATTTGTGATGTGTTTTGCTTTGCTTTGAGGCGGTGTTGGGCTTACGGGTTAATTTGAGTAATCTAGAGTTGATTTCGGTGGGAGAGATTGGCAGGATGTCGACGTTAAAGGCGATTTTGGGATGTAAGGTGTTAGATTTGCCGGTGATTTGGGTTTGCCGTTGGGTGCTTGTTTCAAGGTGAAAGGAGTGTGGGATGGGGTGGTGAAGCGGGTGCATCATCGTTTGGCGGAGTGGAAAAGACAATATTTGTTGAAGGGGGGAAGGTTAACTTTGATCAAGAGTGTGTTGAGTAGTATTCCAACCTACTTTATGTCGTTGCATGTTAGTCTTGTTTTGTGGCACGACGTTTAGAGAAACTTCAGAGGGATTTCTTGTGAGGGGGTAAAGGGGAGGAGTTCAGATATCACTTGGTTGATTGGGGGCGGATTTGTCGTCCTAAGGAGATGAGTGGTTTGGGGGTACCAAGTTTGGTGACTTTTAATAAGGCATTGTTAGGGAAGTGGTTTTAACGGTTTGCTTGGGAGTAGGATCGTTTATGGAGTCGGGTGGTGGTTAGGGAGAATTGACCGTCGAGGGATGTGATGGCGTCTCATGGGCGGGGCCTGTGAAAGGGAATTTGGATAAGGAATGAGGAGTTTTGGGATATGGTGAACTTCCAGGTGGTGATAGGAGAGAAGGTATGATTTTGGAGGAATAATTGGTGGTGTGGAGAGGTTGTGTTAAAGGTGCGTTTCCCTTTAATCTTTGGTATTGCTATGGATCGGGAGACCACTGTTGCATCTTGTTTGGGGGGTGGGGATGTTGTGGTATCGGATATGCAACTTCGTTGCCAAGTTCAGGATTAAGAGGTTGATCAATTGGGGAAGTTGTTTAGTTTTTTTATAGGCTGGGGGTTTCGGGTAGGGGGAAGATGTGCTGGTTTGGAATGTTTCGGGTGCCAAAGGATAGTCTCTATTTCGCCGTTTTATCGGAGTTTGGTGGGGGAGGTGGTAGGGGTCCTTCCTTGCAGGAGTATTTGGGTGCTGGGAGTTTCTTCTAAGGTGGTTTTTTTCTTATGGACAACTGCTTTAGGACGGAACCTTACTATTAATAATTTGGTTCGTCGAAGGCATGTGATAGTGAATCGTTGTTGTACGTGTTGTGCTGATGCGGAATCAGTCGATCATTTGTTTATTCATTGTGCAGTAGCTTTGCATTTTGGGGGCTTACTTGTTCTCTTTTTGGGGTTTGATTGGGTGCAGTCAAGGTTTTAAAAAGCAGTGTTACATAATGGTTGCGGCGGTAGCCACTACTTGTTACACCCGCTTTTGCGGTGTGACGGAAATTCACATGTGTAATGGCCGTTTCGGTGTTACATAATTGCTGTAGTAGTACCTTAATGGCCCGTTACACACATTTATAACATTTTGAACAGCTTTCTTTCAAAAAAAAAAACTTGCAAAATATACATTATACACATTCTGCAATATTCAGTAGCTCAAAAATAATTTTTATTGATGTCTCAATTTTTATTTTTATAATCATTTCATTTAATAATTATAAATATTTTTTTATTTACTTAGTTCAGGTATTAGTCAAAAATAATTTTGTGGACATTTAAAATCAATTATTCTTAAAAAATAAATAAATATTAGAGGTACAATATGGATTTATGACATATAAAGTCATTAACTTTTGAAATAAAATGTAAAAAATTCCTTTTATAGTGATTTAAAAATATGAAATATATTGGATCATACTTAAAAACTAATAAAAATTGATTAAAATCTATTTTAAACCCTAATAAATGTGATTCTGGGAAAAAAAATATGCGTATCGGGTAAGTTCTTTTCAAATTGCGTGAAAAATAAAAAAGTTCACGGTTCTGGTTACTGCAACCGTTACACTACGACCTTTACACTTTGTAACCGCACCACCACAACTGTTTCAGCGACCACAACTGCTTTTTCAAACCTTGGTGTAGCTGAGGGCGATTTGGATATGTTGTGGAGTTGGAGGGGGTTCGGGTTGGGCGGCGTCGTCGTCGGATTTGATCGTTGGCGCCTTTTTGTTTGATATGGTTGGTTTGGTTGGAGCGGAATCGGCAAACTTTTCAAGAGATTTATCATTGTGTGTCATGGCTTGAGAATCGGCTACTAGTTACTATGTATAGTTGGTTGGAGAGTAGGGTGGATCCGGATTTGTTTGCTTTCTTAATTTTTTTGGACAATGTTATTGGTTAGATGTTTTTAGGTTCTCGCATTTTTGGTTTCCTTTTGTTCTTTTGCATATATGCCTTTTCAATAGAATCTTATAATTTATCAAAAAAAAAAAAAAAAAAAAACCAAAATTATATACATTCTTCTCAAACCCAAGGTGGTAGAGCAGAGACCAACTTATCAACTTGAGTTTAAAAACCAAATCATGAAAGCATACTAGAGGATGTGATTTGATGAGAATATCTACCATTTGATTAGTTGAAGTAAATGAATAGTTCCATGAATAACTTGTTAGCTCACAAAGTGACAATCAATCTCTATATGTCTAGTGCATTAATGGAAGACATCATTGTAAGCAATCTGGATAGCACTATGATTATCACAGAACAAATAAGAGGAGCTATGGAATGTGTAACCCCCATATCCTCAAGTAACCAACAAAGCTAGATGAGCTCTTGTGTAGTATCAACTAGAGCACAATATTCTGCCTCTATATTAAAGTGGACAGTCATAGTTTGCTTGTTACTATGCCAAGGTATAACTTGTAAGAGAATTGCCCAAGAAGAAGCAAAAATCACTAGTAGAATGCCGATCACTAGGGTCATTAGCCCAATCAACATTAGAGCAAGGACACACCCTATGAAGTACGGACACGGACACGGGACACGATACGGACACACAAATACGTAAATTTTCAAAAAATGAGGGACACGACACGCTGGGGACACGTTTAATATATATAATTAATTTTATTTATTATATGTCATAAAATTATTTATTTTATTTAATGTTATTTTAATAAAAAATAATTAATTTTATTTATAATATGTCATAATTAATTTTATTTATTATATTATATGTTCAATACATATTATTCAAATGAACAAAACTAATCAAATTTTTTTTTATATATAAAATGGAATTAGAAAAAAGAAAAAAAAAAGAAGAGAGATGTTGCACTGACCATTTAAAAGAAAAAAAATAAAATAAAAGTTCACTCAGAGGAGAAGAGAGAGAATGAATGACTGCGAGAGAGAGAGACACAACGACTAAGACCGAGAGAGAAGATCAGAGAAGAAGATTGCGAGAGAGCGAGAGACAACGACTGAGACCGAGAGAGAAGATCGGAGAAGAAGAAGAAGATCGAAGAGGAAGAAGAAGACCGAAGAAGAAGAAGAAGAAGAAGAAGAATGAAGTAGAGCAACGAAGGTGTACCTTAGATAATAGTCGACGAGCGACGGCGACTGACGAATGACCACCGAAAAGCGACCAGGTCTTCTCTATTTCGCTTCTGTTCTTCTGTTCTGTCTTTCTCTTTTGTTCTAAATTGATTTAGGGCAAATATTGTTCTGGTTTTGTTTTCTTACAAATCGACCCATAGAAGTTTTATAAATTATGAAATTGACCTTGAATGAGTCCTGAACGTGTCCGGCTGCAAAAAAAAAAAAAAAAAAGGGGACACTCTCTATTGCGTGTCGGACACGTGTCAACCGTGTGTCCGATGCGTGTCTGTGTCCGACACTGGTACGGAGCCCTTGGAGAGGTGTCCGTGCTTCATAGGACACACCCTAAGAAAATGAATTGAGAAATGAAGACTGTGAAACAAAGACCCTTTGATGTAGTAAAGACTGCGAAGTACTTCAATTGATCAGTGGAATGAAGCATTGACAAAATTGTCTGACTAGATGCATAACATAGGAAATGTCAAGTAAGTAACTGCGAGATAGATAAGGTCCCCAAACCAACTGTATGTAAAGAGTGGCATGTTATCTAGGGGAGTTAGCCTGGCATTAGGCTTAAGAAGAGTGAAAACAGTCTTGTTATTAGTGAAACCAACACTAATTAGAAGTTAAGATGCATACCTGTTCTGAGAGATGTAGTAACCATCTGAATCAGAAGACATCTCAAGATTCAAGAAGTAACTGAGAGAACTTAGATCCTTCATTACAAAATGTTGGCTGAGAAATGTTTTGAAATTAGAAATACCAACTGGATTATCTTCAGTAATAATCATGTTGTTAGCATAAAGAAGAATAATAGTTTCATGCTTATACTTACAAGCAAATAGAGTTGAGTCACAAGGACTAGAGGTGAATCCGAAATTCCCAATAGTAGTATTGAACTTGGCAAACTGTGTCCGAGGAGCCTATTTAAGTTCATTTAGAGCTTGATGAAGTTTGCAGAAATTGTGTGTGAAGGATAAGTATACCCCTAAGGAAGTTGCTTATATATTCTCTCATGGTCTCAATTAACAAATGCATTTTCAATCTGGTAGAGGCCCCACTTTCGAACAATGACAAGTAAATTGTGAATAGAGGTGAGATGAGTAACTAGGTTAAAAATTGTCTCATAGTAAATACCATGCCCGTGTGTAACTGAACGTGCTTTATAATGCTCAATAGATCCATTAAAATGGGTCTTGATTTTGGAGACCCACTTACATCCAATTGTTGTCGTGCCAGGAGGAAGATCAACCAAATCCTATGTATGAGTGTTATTCAATGCTTGCAATTCCTCTCCCATTGCTTGCTGTCATGGAGGGTTAAAACTAGCATCACGGTAGGGTTGAGGCTCAATGAAGCTGGAAAAGAAGAGTAGGAAAATAATGATAATCATGAAGATGAACAAGTAGTTCTCTTACCCAAGTTGAATGATGAAGATGCGGATTAGTAATGGGATCATCAGTATGTAAGGATGATGCAGGAGACTCAACAGAGTGGATGGCGGAAGGATCAATAACATGACAATCATAGATAATAAGCACCTTAGGAGAGACTGCACTTGTGAGCATAGAGGGAGAGTTTGTATCAGAATTATTAGGAAACAACTACAAAGAAGGATCAATAAAGAAGGATGAAGTAGAGATGAATGGTAAGTGGAACTTGGACATAGAGGAGAACATCTTATGTTCCCAAAAGATGATATGATGGGAAATGTGAAGACGCTTGAAATAGGGATGCCAACATCTATGGCCCTTATGTTGGATTCCATACCCCAAGAAACAGCGAAGATGAGCTCAAGGTTCCAATATAGTACGCTCATAAGGCTGAAGTAAGATAAAAGATGAATATCCAAAAAAAAATACTATAGTCAGGAGGAGTACCATATAGACATTCATTAAGGGATTGATTACTAATTGTGGGAGAGGGAATACAATTGTTAGTATAGACAGTAGTGAGAGTAGCTTCCCCTAAATCGCTTAGGACAAGACATAGAGATAATAAGAGCATAAGGAGTGTCTGAATATGCTTATGCTTACTCTTTGCATGACCATTTTGTCAAAAACTTGAAATGTTTCAAGACAATAACGATGACGGATGGTGCCATCTTGCCAAAGAAATTTTAGAAATTATGATTCTCCACATTTCATGGCATTATCAACTTAAAAGACTTTGATGGTACAGAAAAATTTAAGTTTGGACCATCTTTATAAAATCATAATAAATCTGTGGTAACTTAGATTGGTTGTGAATGAGATATAACAAGAGAAGCGAAAATAATCACTGATGAATACAACAAACTATTTAGTTAGATCCCCATGGTCGTGTTGGGAGAAGGCCCCCAAATGTCAGAGTGAATTAAATCAAATGGAGTAACAGAAATAAATTCATTTAGGTAATGCTGTTTGTTTAGCAGGTTGACAAGAAAGAGAATCAATATATGCTTATCTTCGACAGATCCTAGCTGACAACTAGAACCAAAATGTATAACGATTCGAAGAGATGTCACTCGATCGAGAATGCCAAAGACTAGAGAAGTAGAGGCTGATAAAAAATAAAAAAAAAGACATAGAGAAGTAGAGGAAGTAGAAAGAGAATAAGATTAGAATGACTCACAAAAGGAGTAAAATTAACATCAGATTGAAGACTTCTAGAAGATGGAGAGGGTGCCAAGGCAGCAGACTGAATTGATGAAGAGAACTGAGAAAAAATGTGAAGATTGATAAGCTCATACAGTTGTCCAGTCTTACGGTTTATCCCTAGAGTCTGTTTGGTCTATGGATCTTGCACATGACAACCAGTAGCAAAAAAGGTAAACATTAAGTCCAAGTTCATATAATTTCCTAACAAAAATGAGATTCAAAGTGAGTTTAGAGATTAAATAGGTATCAGAAAGAGACATTAGAAGTAGTGACCTAAGAAGCACGGACACGGACACGGACGCGTGACACGACACGGACACGTAAATTTTCAAAAAATGCAGGACACGACACGTTGGAGACACGCTCAAAACATATGTTTTTATATTTTTATTATATGTGTATTTTTAAATATTTAATATGTATTTTATGTCAAATATTTAATTTTACTAAATATATAAACCCTTAGGTATGCTATTTTAGTAAAAAAACTAAAAATTATAATTATTTTTTTTTTTTGAAAAAAATAGTACTCAGCATGTCCTTAGAGTGTCCCCAGCGTGTTCTCAGCGTGTCCCAACATGTCCAAAGTGTCCCAGCGTGTCCGGAGTGTGTCTGACGCGTGTCCGTGTCCGACACGTGTCGGACACCTGTACATGACCTCCGGAGAGGTGACCGTGCTTCATAGGTAGTGACTGACCAAAATAACTAATAAGCATGTCAGAACAATTGATAGTATGGATGGCTAGAATATGAGAAACAGACTATTTTGAAGAGAAAACCTTAAGATATGATGTCATGTGATTACAACTTGCACAAAAAAAAAAAAAAAAAAATCAAGAAATAGTTGAGGTGGCATATGGAGAAGTAGGAGGGTGATTACCAGAATTGGAGAGGATTTATTGAAATAAGGGTGCAAAATATCTAATATTCAGGCCTGTCTAAGGAGAATATTATTTGAGACTTTTCAAGATTCTGTGCATAGATCGAAAGATGGTAGATCGCTCCATAATTGGAAGTTCTGATGCATCCGAGGCTAGAATAACACTGTACTAGCATCAGCAAAAACAGAGGCCAAAATCAAGTTCAAAATGTCGAAAAACCTATATGAGCGAGTACAGAGCCATTCAAAACGAAATTGAACCAGGATTAAAAATGAAATAGATGAATATGTTTGGTCTGATTGAAGCAGAGAGTAAAGTGCGCACAATGCACGGTACAAGTGGGCGAGACGGGTTGGATCCAATGCGGAAAGATCAGGCAACAAGACGAATCCAAGTCGCACTAGTGAGCGTAAAAGAACTGATGTGTGCGGAGGTATTAACGCATCAAAAGTTGAGGTGGTGGGTGGCACTGCGTGAACAATTTGGTGTGATTGAGACCTATGTGCTCAATTGTTAGCAGCGTGAAGGCATGTGGTTGGTCTTTTAGGATGTGTTTGGCAGCTCTGATTCGAAATGAGAAGGCAAGGATTCTGATGATATCAAAATTACGATCCAATCACCTGGAGCAAGAAAAACAGAGGTGTAAGGTGGTTTTGATGTGGTGCTTGCAGCAGTGATGGTGATTGGTACATCATCAACAGTGACAACAAAGACTGACACAAAAGTGGTGGTGATAAAAACTAGATCACTGAATCATAGACTTTGATACCATGATGAAGTTAAGGGTAAAAGATGCGAGAAGAAAATGAGAGAAACTCTGTATATTCACTTATCTCTGAAATTGTACAAAAGAGCTTATATAGGCCTGAAGTGGAATAGTGTACAAGAAAACAAAAGATGGAAATACATTAAAAATGGAATATAATATTAAACAATATTACGTACACTAATATTGTTTTCTCCTCGTCCTCTTTAGCCTTCAGTTTGAGCCATGCCACATCTGCACCTTGACGCAGTCACCTCGGTTGTTTTTCTTCTCGTCTTGCCCCCAAGGGTGTTTACCTTCAGCTTGTAATGGATGTTCCATTTTCAGTTTTGTCCTCTATCTTGCCACTAGTCCATCTTAGTTTCCATTGTTCTGTGTTGCTGGTGCCATATTCAAAGGGTTAGCTTTATGCGTCTGTCTGTATGAGTACCTTTTTACATATGGTCTTTAAATCATAACACAAAAATTATAGATCATGAAGTCACCTCGATTAGTTTGTTGGTGTATTAGATATCCAAACATATAGTATCAACCTCTGCTCCTGCTCCCCTCCCTGAGTGGTTCTTTTACCCCACACTATGGGTGTGTCACTAGTCATCTGAACTTTCTACATGTTCTTCAGGGTGCTCCCACCTCAGATAATGTTGATGGGTGGAAATGGAAGTTAACTAAGCTCTTACACAGCAAACATAAACAAGAGCTGGTGTCAAGGGACAAAAAGGACAGACGAGATTTTGAGCAAATAGCATCTTTGGCAAGCAAAATGGGTTTGTATAGGTATCTATCTTCAACTAACTTTATGAAAACCTATTTTTTGTCATTACATTCCATATTGATTAATAAGTGGATTTGAATTTTTGAACTGCAAAACTTTGGCAGCAATCTGTATGTAAAAGTTGTCGTTGTTAGTAAGCTTCCATTGCCAAACTACAGATTTGATCTGGATGATAGGCGGCCACAGAGAGAGGTGCTTTCTTGAGCTTTTCTCCACTTAATTCTGTAAATTCTTCTTTGACCAGATTCTGATTTCCATATCATAGTAATGCTTTGAGTTCTCTTCAGATGCTATAAAATAATTCATCCCTTTTTTTTATGTGAAAAATTTGATATATATATATATATTAATTTTATTGTTGTAAAATAATCCCTTTCTTTTTATCTGTCTTGAAAATTCTCTCCGTTTTTTAATATTTTGTTTATTATGCAAGCTGAATGTTACTGCTTCCTCTTGCTGATTTATGTTAATTTATTTCAATACTTATAGGCTAAGACGCACGAACACGTGACACGACACGGACATGACACGGGCACGCGGACACGTAAATTTTTAAAAAATACAGGACAGGACAAGACACGTTGGGGACACGTTCAAAATAGATATTTTTATATTTTTATTATATGTATATTTTTAAATATTTAATATGTATTTTATGTCAAATATTTAATTTTATTAAATTTATTAATCTTAGGTATGCTATTTTAGTAAAAAAATTAAAAATTTTAATTTTTTTTGAAAAAAATAGTACTCATTGTATCCCTAACGTGTCCCTAGAGTGTCCTCAGCGTGTCCAACTCTTTCTAGCGCGTGTCTGTGTCCGACACGTGTCGTCCTGTACGCGACCTCCGGAGAGGTGTCCGCGCTTCATAGCTTATAGGCTTCACTTATTGGTAATGAACATTTAACCTATGCATGTTTTTCTAATTTCATTGGCCATGGTTGGTTTGGTTTTCATAAACTTGTTTCAAGAAATTTTTCTAAAAAATTAAAAATTAATTTGGTGAAAGAAATAAAAAAAATAAAAAACACTTATCATTGTTACAAAATTCTGGGAGGCCAAAAATAATCTTTAAAAATTTAAAAATGTATTTTTGATATTTATTTTATCAAATGATTCTGAATTTTTTTTTGAAAAAGAAACCAAACGAGGCTAATGTGTTTGTTTCCCCCACCTCTTTGGAAAATACTAACAAATGCTCCAGGGGCATTCTTTAATATTGAAATTTGTGTAAAAAGTCTTTGGAAATGGTGAAAAGTATTTTTGAAATCATGAAAAGGGTTTTGAAATTAGTGAAAAGTGTCTTGTGTTCATTACTTTTTTTCTTTTTCTTGTGACTCGGGCACTTTTTTTTCTTTTTCTTTCCTGGCCCTTGCTTCTCAAGCAATTAACCAAAACTCTCAAGGATTGATAGGTGGTCTTACCTCCTAGTTTACAAAGGAGAGTGGATTGTTATCTTGAAGATCACCTTTCTCAAAAGTCTGGGAGTATGGAGAGTATTCGGGATAATGCATTTTCAAGATCAAACAGTAGCTGTAGTATTGCCACTGACGAGGGGCTTTTTGAGCAACCAGAGCCACTGCCACAGAGTAAGGCTGTCATGGAGAAAATCATTTGGAGAAGAAGTATGCAAATGCGCAGTCAGCAACAAGCTTGGCAGGTTCACAATACCTTAACAAATATGGAATAGCATCCCTTTTATGTATTATAATTGAATGTATTTGTTTTGCTTTGTCCTTGTGTCAGAAGTTGGAAGTGAGCACATCTTTATGTATGTTTCCATATCTGGCGTGTTCTTTGTATAAATCAAATTATTCACTATTGTGATAGAGTTGAACAATTTTGGAGGGAAAATTATGTGCATGTTTTTTTCTTCTGCATTTTCATATATGTCATTTTTTTGGGGAGAGAATTACGTAACTTTTTGTACATTTAGCATATAAAACTGTATAGGAAAAAATATGGTGTAATTACATTTGTTCATTATACAATTACTAGTTTGATCGTGATAATGGACTTAGCAATTGAGTTGTCAAAAACAAGGAAACAAGAAACAAACAAAAGAAATAAGACCACTGAATTGATGTTGAGAATGAACTAGCAGTCAACAACTGAAGTCTTGTACCTGATTGCTACCCTAGCAAGTTTTATTTGTAATAATAATAATTTTTGTCTTAAAAGAACTTAGAACTTTAGGAGTATAATAATTGATATCGATCATACAAAGATAAATAACGATATAGGCTGGTTGTCAGTGTCCTGATGGTTGAGCGTTGAGTAACATAAATAGTCTTTCCTGAAATGGGGGTAAGGTGACCTACATCTTTCTCTCCCTAGGCCCTGCTTTAGTAGGAGCCTTGTGCATTGGGTCACCCTTCTTACCAAAAAAAAAAAAAAAACACCCAATTTTTGGCCAAAAAATAAAACACATACACATGAAAGACATGAGGAAACTCTCCAAGTGAAATAGTCTCAACTTTACCATGATTCGGGAAGGTGAGAGTAGGCCTTCTAAAATCCGCAATCTTTAAAAGCTCATCACCAAATCAATATGATTTCTCATCAAGTCCAAACCTAAGTTCTTATGCTTTCTTTTTTCCAAACAGTTTTAGAAATCTGCTAGCATGATGTTAGTTTTTATCTTTTGGGGTCACATGAGGTTTGTGATGTTGCTTTTCATTCAAATTTGAATGATTGTAAGGCGGAGCAGTTGGTAGATCTTCTCAGCTGGCTTTATGATACACTCCATTTCCAGTACCACATGAGCCATGGCACGACCTAAGCATAGACTTTGCCCTAGGTCTGCCACATACTCTTAGGGAGCATGCTTCCATTTTTATGGTGGTGGATTGCTACAAAAAATGGTGTTCCTTGTTCTAGGACTTACGATGCCATCCATATCGCTAAGAAGATCTCCTTTATAGTAGTTGTCCAAATTCATGGTTGGCCAAAAGAAATCATTTTGGACCATGATGCGAAGTTTATGAGTTAGTTTTGTGTACTTTGTGGAAAATGCACAATAGAAGGCTGAAATTTTCTTCTTCTTTTGGATGGCCAAATGGAGGTTGTTAATCGAAGTTTGGATGACCTTCTTCAATGCCTTTCACGCGACTTTGTTGGTAGTTGGGATCAAGTTCTTCCTATGGCCGAATTTGCTTATAAGAGTTCAGTAAATCGGACTATTGGTTGCAACCCCTTTGAGACTGTAACAGGTTTACTTCCTTAAAAACCAATTGATATGGTTCCTTGCCTGTAGAGGAATGTCCTAGTGTTGAAGTGGATGCTTTTTGTAAGCATATTTGTGATATACAAAATGAGGATCAAAGTTGGTTTGTTATATAAGCAATGAGGGGTATAAAGCATATGCCGATTTGACATGCATTGGATGATGCACAACCACTCGGGACCTTGGATATTTAAGCTTTATGGGTCTTATCTTATGCTTATTTTTACATTATCTACATTGGTTGAAGTTTTTTAGTTTAGGGGTATTTTGGCAATTTCCAAATCGCCCATGGGTTAAGTTGTGTATTACAGTACAACATACAAGGGCTTTAGGAACCAAACTTTTTCGTCTTGAAAGTGAAAATTTTGTTGTAAAAAATATTAGGAGACCAATTTCATTTGTCATGTGAGTCGTCACTAAAAGGCCTTCCCAAAAAGTCAAAAAAAGGACAACGACACAATTTTGAAAATCTCACTAATAAATGCACTTTAAGGGACAAAACACTTTCGTGCCAAAATGTTTACTTTTGAGACGAAAATTTTGCTCTCAAAATGATAGTAATTCATTACTAAAGATCCAATTTCAATGCTAAAAATACAACAATGACACTTTTGACAACTAAAATATTTTGTCTTTACAAAGTGATTTCATCTCTACATTTGTCTCTAAAACCATAATTTATTGTTTTGTTAGGATTTTTATTTATGGATGTTATTTAAGGTTTTGGGAATTAAAAGTCATAGTTTTCTAATTGGAAATCAATACCTATTAGGTTAAGAATACTTATAAAAGCTATGTAATTGCTTCTAATTTGGAGAGAATTATTTCCATCTAATATGTTATTTTAAGATTGTATGATCAAACCCTATATGTGATGCTTAAGGTCTCTAGGAGTGATTTCTAGAACTATCTTCTTCTTCTTCTTCTCCTTTTTTCTTTGTTAAATTCTTTGTACTTTAACTGCCAACGAGACATTTTTTATCAATATATATTTCAACCATCACATCTATTTCTATGAGCACAAGTTTTTCCTCATTTCAGCAGCCATTCCTCGTCCAACATAAGAGGGCTGAATAATGACTTCTTTCACTGTTTTGAGTTTTCCGAAAACCTTTTAAGACATCTGAAAATTTGGCTACAATAACTAATCCAATTCTGGTTAGCTTGAAGTATGAAAGATAGTGGTTCCTTTGTAGATTTTGTGGAGGATTTGATTTGTTAGTTTGGTCGGGCTTTTGAGGCCGTTTTTGTATTCTTTACATCATCTTGATGCTTTCTCAATAAAGTTTGGTTATTTATCAAAAAAAAAAAAGAAGAAAGATAATGGTTCCTTTGTGATCCCATCTATGCTAACAATTGATAATTTTTCAGTATACCATAAGATTTGAGTTTCAATCTAGCGCCTAAGATTTTCAGTATCATACAACTAATGAACATAGTTGTGTGGATTGTATTGCAATATGAATGTAGATCAATTTTCTTGGTGCAAATTAACAGATATTTAGGGATTCCCTTGCACCTTCATTGCTTTATATACTTTGTTTTATTGGAAAAAAATTATTTTTGCTTTCTTGATTAATGTTGAGTTCATGTTCCAGTTTATTGTTATGGTAAATAGAGAAGATTGTATTACTAGTTGAATATGGTAGTAAATTATTAGTGATTTATGTTTTCTACTGATTTAGCTTCCTAGTTTTACATGTCATTTAGTGTCAATTACTTGTGGGTGTTTTGCTTTATTTACTTTAGAAATCATGCAAGTTAGGTTATCTTCTCTGATTCTGAATTCAGGACAGAACGGTACAAATGTTGTAATAAATTGATTTGTTATAGGAATCTCGAGAAGGTAGAAAGATGATGAAATTTCGTCAAAGTCTCCCTGCTTATAAAGAGAAGGATGCTTTATTAATGGCCATTTCACAGAATCAGGTATGTCAGGACCTGCCTGACCTGAAGTTGCTGTACTAATTACTCCTTTTGACTGAAATGATGGATAAATGACCATTGTAATCACTAGAGAGGCATAAATGACTGTTGAAATCTTTGTATCATTTGACTCTATAATAAAGAGGCTTTACACCTTAAACAATTTGAAGTCCTCACTTGTTACCGCCACCCTCATTGTATTAATTTAATACTATTTTCTAGGGTTTTAATGCTCCAAAAGTTTGTTACTGGATTCTATTATGCATGTAGTGTGGACCTGCTCAATCATTTTGAACCAATAGAATGGTAAATGATTTCGTTTCACTGCAACTCCAAATGAATAAACATGGCTTTTATGTTTGATTTGGGACTTAGGTGTTGTTCCCTTTGGCACCTTCGTATCATACATTTTTGATTATCAAGATTTCTAACTTTACAAATGATACAACTTATTGGAGAATTGGATGTTTAAAAAGACAAACTGGTTTCTAGTAGTGTTAATGTGCACTTTTCCCCCCCACCTTTTTAATTTGATTTGATGTAATTCTATAATAGGTAGGATTTTGTTACAGGTTGTTATCGTCTCAGGTGAAACTGGGTGTGGGAAGACAACGCAGATTCCCCAATTCATTTTGGAATCTGAGATTGAGTCTGTTCATGGAGCCCTATGTAGTATTATCTGTACTCAGCCTCGACGAATATCTGCTATGTCTGTTTCTGAAAGAGTTGCTGCAGAGAGGGGAGAGAAATTGGGTGAAACAGTGAGTTTTCTGCTACAATCGCAACCATTTATTGGCATTTTCCATCCATCACCTTTGTTGGGGGTTTTATTTTTTTATCCTAAGTAATATTTCTGTTTCTTGGTTTCCTTCTATGAAGGTTGGTTATAAAGTTCGGTTGGAGGGTATGAAAGGAAAGGACACCCACCTCCTCTTTTGCACCACAGGCATCTTGTTGAGAAGATTACTGGTCGACAGAAATTTGAAGGGCGTCACTCATGTTATTGTCGATGAGATTCACGAGCGTGGAATGAATGAAGGTAACATGTTGTCTTAATGGAGGTTATTATCCTTGGGAATGTGAGATGTAATTTCTAACTTGATGCATATTCAATTCTAGATTTTCTACTTATTGTCCTCAAAGATCTTCTTGCTCGTCAACCGGAACTGAGGTTGATTTTGATGAGTGCAACCTTAGATGCAGAGCTTTTCTCTTCCTACTTTGGTGGGGCTCCAATGGTTCATATTCCGGTGAGATTCTCATGAATAGTTGTTCTACTCACAAGTGAATGCAGTCACTTGTTGCCATTGTTCGATAATAATGATTCATGTTATTTTGTTCTGCTGTTATATACGCTGCTATGTAGTTTTACCTGTAATTAGTAGTATTGTCCATTTTTAGGCACACATTTTTATTTAAGTTGGCTGCTACTTGTGCTACAGCATGTCTAGTTTCATTTGATGCTGTAGATTTTCTAATGATATGAGGCTTACTGATAGAGCAACTGTTGTTATATGCATAATATATGCTTGTTATTGGATGTCATATTCTGTTCTACCCACACAGATTTGAAGTTACAAATATCCTTTCTGATTCTTGTTTTGATTTTGTGAGGGAAATATTTCACTTTGGCAATGGTTTAGCCTCTTGTATTATTATGTGGTTTGGTTTTTGCTTACCTTGGAGCTATCTCACTATTTCCATTTACTTTAAATTCGAGGATGTGGAAATGAGTAAATCTGGTCATGCCATAATTTATGTTTGAGTTCAGTATTAACATAACAAATAAATTACTTGTGCTGAGCCAAAAAAATTTAAAAAATGGATAACTTGGTTGAGGTTGTCCTTAAAATACCGGATGATCAGATTGGAGAGAAATTGTGGAGTAGAAATGAAAAGGTGCATTATCTTTTGCTAATTTGAATTGCTTAATACATTTTATGTACTCCATTTTGCATAAATGAAGCTTAATAATAAATGGAAACCTAAACTACCCAATTCTCCTTTCATTGAAAGTCTAATTTTTCATAGATAAGGAGACTGGTAGAAATGAAATAATGACGAAGAATTAGTTGATTAAGGTAACAAATGAGCAACCTGGTACAAAAAGAAGCACTAGGAGATGGCATAAATTGCCCCTCATCCAACCTGGCATAAAACAAAACATTGAATGATCACATGAATTCCCCTCTCAATCAAGCACTCCAACAATCAAGTTGGATAGAAGAGGACCTAAAAATCTCTTTTGCTTCCTCCTTTTGTGTCAATATGTGATGTGATGTGGTCTACAGGGAAAATGAGCCTGATTAGTTATATTTTTGTATGAGGATTATTTTGGTAATTTTGCATTTTAGGGTTTTTGAAGAGTCTATGAATAGGACTCAATTGAGTCAGTTGAGAACTTGAGAGGGGGACAAGATGTGAGAACTCTGTGGGTTTGTTAAGGGTAATGACCATGTATCTTTCCCCCTCCACCCCCTTCTCTATTCCTCTACATGTGGATTCAAGCCCCTTAGTGGACTATAGGGTTTTCTTCCATATCTTTCTCTCTTTATACTCGTGGATTCAAGGCCCCTAGTGGACTCTAGGCTTTTCCACTTTTTTGTCTCTCTCTAGCCCCAATTTATTGCCTAATTGATCCAAAACATATCTATTTCAATGAAATAATACACTACAGTTTGTGTTTATTGTTGTGATTTTTCAGATTACATCAATATGTTAGCCTCCTTGTTTTCCGTACCATGTATCTCTTAATTTTCCAGTTGAAGAAGAAAAATGCCAATGATTGGAGTGAGGAAGGGTAACTGTCCCACCACCGAACTAGAGTTCCTTTTAACCAAGATGCAAACCTCATAGCTCCTTTGATAACCCATTCTGAATAGTTAAAATTTCACTTTTGATGAATAACTAGTGCAGCGCAGTGTTTTGAAAAGCGTGCCTAAGCTCGAGGCGAGGCGACATAGAGGATAGAGGAGGCGCAATTGAGGCGATGAGGCAAGCGATTTATGTTGAGGCTTGAGGTGAGGGCCTTATGCGCTTCGCGTTTCTTTCTCTCGTTGCTGCTCATTGCTTTCGCTGGTCTCTGCTTGCTTGCTGCTCATTGCTCTCTAGTTGCTGCTTGCTGGTCAGTGCTCGATTCTCTTCTTCTTCTTTTGATCTTCTTCGATCTTCTTCTTCTTCAATCTTCTTCTTCTTTCCTCTGTCTCTCAGTCACTCTCTCTCTTTCTTCTGTTCTGTCCTATCCTCTCTGACTTTTCTTTCTTTCTTTCTTCTTTTTTTCTTTTCTTTTATGCTGGCTGATTGTAACCCCCCCTCTCTCTCTCCTATTTTATTTTTTATTTTTCTTCTTCAATTTTTTTTTTGGCTTTTCTGTCTTATTTATTTAATATATATATATATGTATATATATTGCTGATTAGTTTATAAGAACAATTTTTTTATTAATTCTAATGATATGTGTTTATTAATTTTATGTGGATGATCTTAGTACATAAGGTTTTTGGTGGATGCGAATGTGATACTTTATACCTTTTGTTAGATATTATATTTTTAATATACTACCTATATTTGTTATGTTAAAAAGTTTGCCTGTTTTATAATTTGGCTTTGCTTTTACTACATGCGCCTCGCCTTGAGCCTCGCGCTTAGGCTATAGGAGACCTTATCACCTCGGTGCGCCTGGAGCCTTTTAAAACATTGAGCGGTATGTTGGGAGAGTAAGAATTGTGTTTCTAATGAAGTCTCTAAAATTACCTCCAACCCAAGCTTGTATGGTATTTATTAAGAGAGCATTTGTAAAAATAAAAATTGATTTTTATGACCTGCCGTTCAAGTTCAATAGTTCATTATGGAGTCACCACAATCTAGTTACTCTAGTTGAAACTGTGAAAGCATCTGTTAATTTGTTTTTTTGATAAGTAAATAATATTTGTATTAGAAAAAGTTCCAAGGAGTTACCACCCTTGTACAAAAAGTTGAAACAAAAAGAGAGAGAAAAACAATAAAAACAAAAAGGCATTTCTTTCACTTCTTCATGTGCTTTTTCCCCCCCTTGCCAAAATTTCCATTGAATGCAAGCCTCTTCAATTTTTTTTTAGTTTTTTGATAATTTCTGTCAGCTTCAAAAAAGGCAGCTGTTTAAATTCTTCAATAGGCAGTTCGATAAGAACAATACTTAAAAGATCATTGGCCAGCAATTTACATTCTTGACTGCTTTTGAATTCGTTTCTGTGCAAACAACCTGAAGTAAAGCTGTAAAAAAACACAATGCTAGTGCCCTTTAATTCTATAGTAGCTTTGCAAAACCTCCTAAATACATCTTGAATTAGGCGAACTTGAATGGGAAAGACAAATCCTTGCTAGGGTAGAGAGCCATTGCCATTAACATGGAGGAATGTAACAGTAAATATGAATATGGATCACTACTCTTACAGAGGAAACATGTGTTCAGACCGCGAATCGTATGATACAAACAACCATGCTCATAATTATGAGAGACTAAATTCTGTCCCTAGAACATCATTTTCAAAGGATATCATTATTCCTCCCAGCGCACTATAAAATTGCCAATAGATCTATGCTTCACCTCTGAGAAAAGTGTGGAGGAAGAAAATCACTTCCAAATGTCCCTCTCCTCAGTTCTATGGAAATCCTTTGTCTTCATACTTGTTCTTTGACAGAAATCTTCCTTTTCTTAGAATTTCAATTTTTTTAGACATCTTAATATACAAAATTGATGGGCTTCCATCTCCCTTTGCATGTGGTGTAGCCATCACCCTTATATAGCTACGGAATGTTTTGGTTCATCTACTCCAAGATCTTGTTCCTGCTTCCCGTCTATGAATAATAATACACTTCCTTCCTGTCAGGTAGATTGAGTTGGATCACAAAACGAAAGGGAAGAATTTAATGGCTTTGTCATGTGCATTCATACGATATGATACGAGTTTTAGGCTTCACGATACAAATCGCTATCTGGAATCGCAAATTTCTTTGAATTGTGCGATTCATTTTTTGAATCGGTTTTATCACATCGAATCGTGCAGTCATGCGATTCTGTGCAATTCAAATATATATATATTTTTAAACCTTTTAAGGCACTGAACGACATTGTTCATCAGAAAAAAAGGAAAAAGAAAAAAGAGATTGATTAGGGTTTTTACTGAAATTGAAACAATTGTTGTTTCTTACCTCGATAGAAAAAACAGAGATTGATTAGAAGGATTTTTCTTACAATCAAACCACCATTGACCATTATCGGAGATCATCGAACCTCAAAGACCATTGACCCTTTCTCATCGATGGTGTGGGTGTGTTATTCTTCATCTTCGTTCGACTTCTCTCCTCTCAACCGACCTAATTGGAGTCCTATTTAGAGACTCAGATTCTTAAAAAATCCTAAAATGAAAAATTACCAAAATAACCATCATACCAAAATACAACAAAAAAAATCTAGTCATTGTTATTTACCCCTCAGAGCACATCACATCAAAAACTTGGCGTCTAAGGACAATGTCGCTGAATCCTAAATCACTTTCTATCATAAAAAAGACAAGGTATCAATTAATCTATTGATAAGTAGAATTTTTACAAAAGTAAACTCTCCTCGAGTTTGCTCACTCTTGTAAGCCAACTGTTTTGGGACTAAGGACAAACAGTTTCAGATAAATTGGGTGCTCTAACAGGCTCAGATACCTTGTTAGCGCGGAAAAGAAGGGACAGTTAGTGGTAAATGTGGATGCTCTCCAAGCAAGATTGGGTAGGAGTAATTTACTCTTTTTTTTCACCCCCTCAAAATGGTCTCCTTGTCGATGTTCCTTGAATGTATGCTTCCACATGATGCTTTTGACAAGCTGACACAATCCCTCCCTCATCATCTACAATTTTTTTTTTTTCCTAACAAAAATGTATAAAACACATGTTAATGCCTAACCAAAGCCCTTGAGGAAGAATGAGAGTTTCTTGGATGATTTTGTGTAACCTCTCAAAGCCCCCAATCACTTATCTTCTAATGACAAAATTTAAATTATTTTCAACTTTGTAAAGAACAAAAAAAAATAAAAATAAAATTGAAATCTTCCTAAATTTATGAAAACTACACTTGTTTCCAGTAATACCAACAGTAAGGGTAATGTTTTGCTTCTTAATCTATCTACTGTTTTATTTATAATTTTCTGTACTTCTTGTAGTCACACTTCTCATGTTCCAATTGAAAGGTCTTGTCTATACAAAGGAAGAGGGTGCTCTGCACTGTCTAAGAAATTAGATAAAATATTCATTATCATTTATGGCATATCTTTGTATAAAAAAGAGATTCTAGAGGGATTTATGCAGCACCACCAGGTTGGAATACTAGTTGATTGGGTCTCAAATGATTTGATTCTCCTAATGAGAAAATTGATAACAAATATACAATTATGAAAGCACACCAGACTAATCAGTACTGGCATTATTTAATGCTTTCCATTTTTTTAAATTTTTTTTATATATGCTAGGTATGTTATAACTTCCCTCCCCACAATGATATTGAGGGAGGTAATCATAGTGGTGGGCATTGTTATCCTTAATATGTCACATGGACTCGGGTATGAATATCTGGTGCTTGTGTGTCCAAATGTCAAACTTTCATAAACTTAAATCTTAGGATATTGGGATAAATATCCAAAGGTTGGATATGTGTATGGGGACGTGTCATGAGCACATATATTTCACAGATAATATGATGTAAATTATATAGTAAGGTACTTGAAATTGAATAGGATTTAGAAAAAAATATGAAATTTCTCTCTAATCCATGTGAGACTACAAATGTTTCTTTACTAACAAATGTGAGTTTCTTTTTCATCAAATATCGTAAAAAATTAGAGGATCTAAGTGTCTAAATTGGATGGAGGTGTCGGACACATATTCCACACCCTTACCTTTGTTATATCCAGTGGACACGGATACTTTGGGAGAAATAGAAGAGTCCATGTAACACATTTCCTTGTTTTGTTTATGATGATACATATTTTGTGTTACTAGTGAAGGTTTTCCTTCAAGGTTCATAGGTATCAACTTACTTTTGTACAATAGCAAGTTTATTTCATTTCCTGACATCAATTTTTGTTAGAATGCAAAGGTTGACACTTTCATACAAAGTGGGAAACATATATTTAAATTTTATTGTTTGATAATGTTGCTTGTTGATTTAATATGACCTTGCACCCAACTTAATTTTATATTCTGGTTTAATTAGGGCTTTACCTACCCTGTTCAAACTCATTTCCTGGAAAATATTCTGGAAATGACTGGATATCAATTGACCCCATACAATCAAATCGATGATTATGGTCAGGATAAGATGTGGAAAATGAACAAACAAGCTCCAAGAAAGAGGAAGAGCCAAATTGCTTCAGCTGTTGAGGTATATTGAAATGTTGGCAGCTACTTTCATAGCATTCATGTTCAGTATTTCCTGTGCTAATATCTTCTTTTGGAAAAATGTTATTAGGATGCACTCAGAGCTGCTGATTTTAAGGATTTTAGCTCAGAGACACAAGAATCTCTGTCCTGTTGGAATCCTGATTGTATTGGTTTTAACCTCATTGAATATCTTCTATGCAACATATGTGAGAAAGAAAGGCCTGGAGCTATTTTAGTATTTATGACGGGGTGGGATGACATAAGCTCTCTGAAGGATAAGCTCCAAGCTCATCCTATCTTGGGAGATACAAGCCGAGTTTTGTTGCTTGCATGCCATGGTTCTATGGCCAGTGCGGGGCAGGTAATTTTGACATATAATAGTTGTTTTGTCTGTGGTTCAGCTTTGTTCTTTCTTGTATGCTACTTTCCTTCCATGTATTTTGGAGTATTATCAATCTATCCATTAGTATTTCCCTTGGCTATAATTAGAGTATGCTTGGTTTTGCTTATCAATTGGTGTATGAGCCATTTTAATATCATTCTTTTAGTTTAGTTCATACCCTTTTCATCTTTTATAGTGAAGTAGTTAATTGAAACTTATATAATAAAAAGGACATGCCTAAGCCACAACTTGGCTTTGTGTTTGTGGTAAGCAGCTTGTTATTTCTCAAATGAGGTATTTGGTTCAATTCTTGACATCCCAAAGTTTTTTTCACCCAGTTTTTTGTTCTCATACAAAAAACACATGCATCACTGTGAACAAAAAGTGACAGATGGTCAATCAATGGTGAATTAAATGCAATGTTTGTAAATCCATCATAAAATGGTGCAATAGCTGTATATATGATAAAATTTGAAATTCATTGCTCCAAAAAGTTCAATCTAGAATGCCAAGCACCATGATATTTGCACGGATTAGGTGACTAAGGTTGTACAACAGGCTATTCCTGCTTTCTTTATTTCATAATCTTTGGTCAATTTGATTATTAAAAAAAATGCATTCAATGTATGAATCTGCTAATCGGTGTTGTATCTGCCTTGTATGAGTTTTCCTTTTGTGTTTTCACTTGCGTATCTATTTTGAAATCATTTTTCCTTTTTATTTTTACTTTATCTTCAGTTGAAGGAAGTGATTTAATGTCGAGCTTTTTTTATTGTCATTTTAAATATTTATTTGAGGATTAAATCGGAATAGCTATATATTATTTGTTGATCTTTTGTAATTACTATATATATATATATTCTTATGTGAATGCATACAGAGGTTGATATTTGATGAGCCTGAAGATGGAGTGAGGAAAATAGTGCTAGCTACTAATATTGCCGAGACAAGTATAACAATTAATGATGTGGTTTTTGTTATCGACTGCGGAAAGGCAAAAGAGACATCATATGATGCACTGAATAACATTCCTTGTTTGCTTCCTTCCTGGATTTCAAAGGTTTCTGCTAAACAAGTAAGTTTATTTCAGTCGAAAAATCTTTTAGGAAGGGGACTACTATATTTGTTGTTCATGGCTTACCTTGTGATTTTTTTCCCCTTTTTTCCCCTCTTCCTCAATTTGTTTTTGCGCATCTTTTATTTTATTTTATTTTTGTTTGCTTAGTTCTCCACACATGAAATATCTTTTATATTGTCCGGCGAATGGAATTTTTTATATATTGTTATAGGCAGAGAATTTTCTTTTCTGCAAGTGACCTCACAGTTATATTTGCACTCTCTTCGATGTGATTTAAATCCTTGCTAAACATGAAAACTTTCCAATCTTTAAGTGTGGGTATTTTCTTGGTTGAAGTGTTATAGACAAACTGTAAGCCAGAAAGATTTAAGTTGTAGCCATGACAAAAAAGCTTGATAACTATTTATTGTTCCCACATTGATCTCAATACTTAGTACCCCTGAAAAGACCACATGAGATGAAAGCCACATAATTTTCAGGCACATGCTGGAGGCTACATGGCAGTCTTCCATGTCTTCAACCGAGGGCTCATGATCCCCCTGATCGTTTGGCCTGCATACTTCATCCTTAGCAAAGGAATTGCATGAAAGGTGAGCAATTCTTTAGATTTTCTGTACTACAGACTTAACCAATATGGAAGAGGTGTACAGACTACTGAAACCAGGCATTTATTTGGGATAAGTCATGCCTCACACACGAGGCATGAAATTCAAGTTTTCAAACTGAGATCAAAATTGTCGTCTTGAATGACATAATTCTTGCAGAAAAATGATGACGGAAATTCTTATCCTCTGTAGGGACCCTCTATTAAAAAGTGATCCCCCTTTTGAATTGGGGTATTTTTCTGAATCTGTCATCTTCTACGTTTTAAACTCTTATCAAGCCTCTAAAAGCTCCCCTATGCTCAGCACTTTAGCTTTTGTGTTGGTATAGCCATGCAGGTATGAAGTAGCTGAGATGAAGTGTTCCATTTTTGCTTCATGTAAAACTGTAATCAAGTCCAAGTCATGGAGTCAAAATGTGTTAAACGAGGGTTTTAGTTCCCCCACCTCCATGGTGGATATTATTATTATTTTTTTTTTGGGATAAATATGGTGGATATTATTTTTGTTTTGTTTTACTTTCCTTTTTTTCATAATCAGAGATTTGCCTTTCTAGTAATTGAAATTTTAATTCCCAGAAAATTAGAAATATTGTTCCTTAATATAACGTATTAAATGCTGCCTATGGTAACCTATCTGATTAATTATGTGTTTTTTGGACTAACACATTTTTTTCCAGAAATGTATCTTTTTAAGAGTTTCGAAGTTAAGTTATTGATTGTGCTTTCCTTATGATCTAGATATGGCTTGGATTGTCAGGTTTCATGTAGACACAATTTTTTAAAAGTTACTTGATTTTAGACAGCATTAGTGATGATCATTTAGACCTTTAGTGGCTTTTTTCCCCAGTTATTTTCTTTTTTATTTTTTTATTTTTTTAATGAGCAAAAAGTATTGCCTTCCAAATCAAAATTGTTAAACTTCTACATTGTAAAAGCACTATTTATGTGACTGCAAGGAAGGAAATGTCAAGTTGTGACGGTGCTCTCGTCCATGCTACTTTAGGGAGTTCTTGCTTATGTGGTGTTAAAGTTTGTAATGGTTTTACTGTCTTCTTGTGTTCCTTCTCTACTTGAGTTCTGAATGATGGTTGCTGTTGATTCTATGTCAAGGTTTTGATAATTGTTAGTGTTCTATATATTTGCAAGGCGTTGTACATAATATGTTTCGAAGTTTATGGATATTCAATTAAAAGTTGCAACTTTGGAGGTCTTTTTTTGATTAAATGAGGCACCAACACAGAGATGGCATCAAGCAGGCTTGCTGACATGGTTAATTTTGGAAAATCATCACATCGGCACAATGAGAATGCGGGAGAATATATATATATATATATATATATTTATGATTATATGAATACTCTGTGACAAATAAACTTAATACATGAAAATAAATAACAAATAACATATTAGTTCAAGAATGCATCCTCAGCCTAAAATATTATCTATCAAGGAAGTTTTTTTAAAAAGAAGGAAACTAAAATCCTAATGACATCAAAACTTATAAATTAATTAGAATTCCTAAATAGATTTAAAATTTCTAATTAATTATTCTTCAACCAACTCCTTTACATTCCTCATCATTTCTCCCCGACTAAGGAACTCCGGAGAGTTGTGGAAGTAAAGTTCCTTCATCAATTGTAGTCCACGTTCGTGAAGTACTCTATGCAAACAGTGAAGTATTTTCTCAAAAGATGATCTTGATAAGCTTCATGCAGGATAATGATATCTTGATTCTAGATAGCACCATTAATGTGGCATCCAACAAAATGACTAATTTGAAGCAGACATGAGTTGTTGGTGGAATCATAAAAACTCCTGCAGAAACACCAGAAGGGAAATTATTAGGTGATTCATAATGTTACTTACGGTGCACTCGAAAGTTGTCAGCTTGAATCAACTTAGAAGTATCGATATTGTGGTTGAGGGATCAAATTTGGCACTTTTCCTTTTTTTTCTTCTTCTTCCCTTGAGTCTTTATTCAATAACCTATTGTTACTGATTATTGTCTTAGAATTGTGAACTCCGTTATATGCTCTTTGTATTTCGTTGATTATGACATATGTGGTCAATTTGGTGGAAGCTACATTCCAGATGTTACCCAAAGGGTTTTTTGCATCAAGCACAAAAACCTTGTACAAGAATTTTTACTTAATGTGACAGTTGGATGTCATTCAGGAACCATAAGAAGAGTACACTACATTATCAATCTGGGCGATTTTTGAATTAAGTAATCCCAAGCCAACTCAACTGTGAACACGGACAAATTAGGGCTGATCAATGTGGCTGGACTCTGTCATCTCCGTTATTAATTTTACTTGATACGCATGGTCTTGTTTTTTCCCCTCATTTGGGCTATCAGTTACCTGATTGAAGTAGACCCACATTTGTCCTTTGGTTGGCTGCTTGTCCAGTGTTAGAACTTGGATGAAAACACAAATACTTTATTCTTCGGTTTTCTAGAAATTGAATTTGAATTATTTGGATGCCTATCCTTGTGTAAGTGGCAGCTGCTACTGTGATCTTCAAGTTATATGTTTTCTTTTCTACTAAGTTGATAAATGTGTTTTGTATGAAATGGCCATAGAGGAAGACGTGAAAGATGGAGATGACAAAGAGTCCATCCACATTGATCATTAGATTGAGTTGCTAAATTTATCAGCATGTTAGTTATATTTTGTATAAATTTTAGATTTTTACCTACATTTTGTGCTTGTTAGAATCTTAATTATTTTTATTTGCTTGATACAGAAAATTTACAATATTTTCCTTCTACTGGGTGTGTAGTTGTAGTGGCATTTCTGTTTTTTGCTATGACATTTTTTTTACTATCTTGTTTAATTATATTTATACTAATATGCATATATACATGTAATTTGCATTTTATGGAAAAATCAGAGAAGAGGAAGAGCTGGCCGCGTTCAACCAGGAGAGTGTTTCCATCTTTATCCCAGATGTGTATATGATGCTTTTGCAGATTATCAGTTACCAGAAATTTTAAGGACACCTTTGCAGTCCCTTTGTCTGCAAATCAAAAGTTTGAAACTTGGAAGTATTTCTGAGTTCTTATCTAGGGCTTTGCAGTCACCAGAATTATTAGCGGTAATGCTCATTGAGATTTCAGCTTATAAGTTCCATTTGTCGTGCATACTTCTGTGTCTGAAGTGTGCATGTTTATCACTTTTTTTCGTCACATTCATGCATGTCAGTTATTTGACGTGCATAACTCTTTGATATAATTTTATTGTAGGTTCAAAATGCTATTGAATATTTAAAAATCATTGGGGCATTAGACGAGAATGAAAATTTGACTGTATTAGGTATGTAAATATGTTTTATCTCTTCATCTATTTTTCTACTTACAGATTCTATGAAGTTTTAAGGATTTATTGTTAGAATTTGGAATATTTAGCCTCATGTGGTCTGAGCCCTTGACAGGACACTACTTGACAAAGCTTCCAATGGAGCCTAAACTTGGAAAGATGCTAATACTTGGTGCTATATTAAACTGCCTGGATTCAGTATTGACTGTTGTGGCTGGTCTTAGTGTCCGAGATCCATTCCTAACACCATTGGATAAGAAGGATGTAAGTTGAGCTTTCTGTCTTTTATGGTTTGGTGGTCGTCATATGCTTGGCCTTGTTTCTACATAAATCTTCAAAAATATTTATCCATACGTTTTTGGCTAGTTTATTTTGGAACTTACAGCTGCTAAGGTGTGATGCTTTGCTAATATTAAACTTGTTAGTATAACATTTCGTTCTACGTAATATTTTCAAGATATTTTTGTGAATCCACCTTTTGTCTTGTAAATTTCGTTGTAGAACTTTGTTTTGAGTGAGGCCTTAACCCTCTTGTTCTCTTCTCTTGTATGTTGGTGATGCCCATTTTGCTCATTTAACTCACTTAATAAAAAAATTAATAAAAAATAAACTAATATTTTCAGTTTATAAGGCCAGTTTTTGGCTGTAATGACAACATAGAATATTGGCAATTGTGATGCTAATATGCTATGCTAACCCTAAAATTTACAATGAAATAAATTTTCATTTTCACCTTGTAGGTTCACTTGTTCTTGTTCTTGTTGTTGGCACTTGGTGCGTTCTTCTTCTTCGTCTTTTGTGGGGTGTGGGGGTTAAGAGAGGAATGGGTGGTTCGATTAGTCGGGTTTACCCGGATACCCAATTATCAAAAGAAGGGAGGTGAATGGGTGGTTGGATCTGAGGGTTGCAACTAATTTTTGGAAGTAGACTTTTCCATGATACAAAATTAGTGAAACTGACTACAGTAATGCATGTGTTAATAGATTGCAAGTTTTTGTTTGTGTATCTTTGGCAATGTTTCATTTATGTACGGGTCTTCCTCTTTGCAGCTAGCCGATTTAGCAAAAGCACAATTTTCACGTGATTACAGTGACCACCTTGCTCTTGTCCGTGCATACGAGGGCTGGAAAGATGCTGAAAGAGACCTAGCTGGATATGAATACTGCTGGAAGAATTTTCTTTCTGCACAATCAATGAAAGCTATCGACGCTCTACGAAGGGAGTTCTTCTCCTTGCTCAAGGACACTGGCCTTGTTGATAGCAATACAACCACCTGCAATTCATGGAGTTATGATCAACATCTCCTTCGAGCAGTTATTTGCTATGGCCTGTATCCTGGAATTTGTTCTATTGTGGTAAGCCTTGGCATCCATATCTTCTGTTTAGTTCATAATTTATTTTGATTTCCGTTTGGATCAGGGGGTGAGAAAAGAAAAGAAAAGTTTGTGGACTCTCAGCTAGGGTTGAAAAGAAAAGAAATGATCTCAATATCATCTTTAGATGTGTAAGAAAGCAAAGTATGTGATATAGGGACATGGGTGGTATTTTTTATTTTTTATTTTCTTTCTTTGTATTTTAATGGGCTATCTCGATATTATAAAAAAATACAACCAATCAGCTTGTTTCTCACCAAATTTCAATACTTGTGGTGAGAAATGAAACCTACAAAACAAGAGAGTTCTTTTTCTCATCATTTCTCACCTAACTTGTAAATCAAATATGAGAAAAGAATTCTCTCTCTCCCCATTTCTGATCATTTCTCACCAAAGCACTTTATCCAAACGGGCTGTAGGAGTTGAGGTGTATGATGGAACTCTTTGATGCTTGATCCCCTTGATTTATCCCTTGGTGTGCATGTGTTATGTTGAATTGGTATATGAAAGATAAATAATGATTTAACTTTACTACTCGAAACATAATAGATGGAATGATTTGGCAAGATCTCTTTTTCTGTTACTTTAAACGAACCAAGTCTAGAGTTCTGTGCAAAATTTTATTTCTTATACTTCATGTAGTCTCTGTGAGTGCTGACGTAAATGTATTAACAGCACAATGAAAAGTCATTCTCTTTAAAAACAATGGAGGATGGTCAGGTGCTTCTGTATTCTGTGAGTTCCTCTCTGGAGAACACTTCAATTTTTATGCAGTAACAATTTGTTCTTATTATGAATTGAGAAAGTTCTAATTGGGTGCTCTGATTCATTTCACTCTAATTGCATGTTCTTTCCTTGTTATTTATTATCTGCCTAGAACTCTGTCAATGCTCGGGAATCTAAGATTCCATATCCATGGCTAGTTTTCAATGAGAAGATCAAAGTGAATTCTGTTTTTCTTCGGGATTCAACAGCTGTGTCTGATTCAGTATTGCTACTATTTGGTGGAGCCATTTCAAGAGGGGATACTGTAAGTTTTAGTTTTTTTCCCCCTCTCTCTATGTGATTTACTTAAAACCTTCCTCTGTCTTTGTCGCACTCTTGTCGGGATAGATATTCATGCATACATTCATATTTTTATTTTGCGTCCTGCTAAGGGGTAATTAATGTCATATATTTAAATTTAATACACTTTAATTACATTGTAATTAGTGTCAATTATTATTTTAAAATAAAATGAATAGCATTTGAAAAGGGTATGTTTGGTAGTAAAAAAATTTAGTAAGTGATACAATAAGGGCGATTCTATTTGCACAACACTCCTTTTCTCAGTATCACCATCTTTCAATTTTTTTAAGTACAGTTTTGTCCCTCAAGCAAATTACACTTATGGACAAAAACTTACCCTAATTTCCTACCTGCCATCACCAGCCACCACTGCATTTCCAGCTTCGGCGCCCCTCCCCATCCCTTCTGACACCACCTCCTCCCATCCCAGCCCCTGCTGCCCCTCCCCAACTCCATGTCCTCCCCTTTCTTCTTCCCCGTTGGCCAAAACCCAAGATCTCTCTCTCTCTCTCTCTTTGGGGTGGAGCTCAGGGACGGGGCAGTGGATCTTGATTGCTCTCTCTCTTCCTCACAGGTTGGGGGTCGCAAGGGGTGGAGGTTGCAGTGGTGGTGCGCCGGGGGTAGGGTCTGCGATGGTGGCTAAGAAAGGGTCATGGTGGTTGTGGCTGGTGATGGCGGCTGGAGGTGGAGAATGATGGAGGTGGCGGGGTGAAGGATAAAAAGAAGTGGCAGCGACCGGAGGGGAAAGCTGGGCAGGGGCGACTGGGTTGGGGGGGGGGGGGGAGGTGTTGCGACGAGGAGGAGAGGCAGCTGAGGGGCTGGTGGCAGTGGTTACGGTTATAGGGTTTGTTGGAGAAGAGGATAATTTGGTATTATTTGAAAAATGGTGGTTTATTGCGACAAAATCAGAACTTTCAATTTGGGTGTGGTGTGAACTAAGCAAATAGTGAGGAGATGGTGTGTACTTAGACAACTAGTGGTATGCAAATAGAATTTCCCCTACAATAAACTAAATTGGCTGGAATCCTCGCATTTAATGGTAATAAAAAATCAATATTTTATTTTGCTATTTTTGGGTATAAAAATAGATCATTAATTACACTTCAATAAGTGTCCCGGGGGCATTTGTTAGTATTTGCATTTGCATTTTATTGATTTTTATGCTGATTTTGTGCGATCATTTCCTTGATTTAACAGGATGGCCACTTAAAAATGTTAGGAGGATACTTGGAGTTCTTCATGAAACCTGCCATAGCAGAAATGTACCAAAGTTTAAGGAGAGAATTTGAGGAGTTAATTCATAACAAAGTAAGTGATCCCTTTAACAGGAGCCATTTGTTCAGAAGTAGTTTTCATTCACATCAGATCTGTTATTCATGTCATTTTGCAGAAATTGGATAGGTGGCAACTTGCTGTTGTGTTGCATGCCTACTGAATATGTATTAAATTCAAGGTTTTAAAAGCGGCCGCAACCGTTACGTAACGGTTGTGGTAGTTACCGCCACCCGTTACGGCTGCTTTTGCAGTGTGATTGAGATTCACAGGTATATTGGCCGTATCGGCTGCTATAGTGGTCGTAACGGTGCCGTAACGGCCGTAACAGCCTCTTACACACCGTTACGTAACGGTTCCGAATTGCTTCTTTCGAAAAAAAACACAAAAAAATAAAAAAAAATAAAAGTTGAAAATGGGGGAAGAGAGATAGAGAGAGAAGAGGGAAGATGAAGAGGAAAGATGGAGGAACAAGAGATAGAGAGAGAGAAGAGGGAAGATGAAGAACATGTTATTGATTTGTTGAAGCTGTAAGACCTATGTTATTCTATTCAGTTGCTATCACTCAACCATTTTGTTTGTGTGTGTTTATATATATATTGTTTGAAAATAATAATAATAATAATAAGTGTGGTCATTATCTATTTGGCTTGATTAATATATATATATATATTTAGGCTTTTATTTATTCTCTTACTTTTGTCATTGTTTATCTTATATATAATAGTTAGTGATTGATTTTTTGTATAATATAAAGTCATTAATTATTAAAATAAAATGTAAAAAACTCAGTTTATAGTGATTTAAAAATATGAAATATATTGGATCAAACTTAAAAATTTATAAAAATTGATCAATATTTATTTTAAAGAGAAAAGTTAGGGATCATGAAAATTTTTTCATGAAAATGATCATGAAAAAGTTATGATCCTTGGATTACCTTAATTAGTGTGTGGTGCTTTATTCTAAGTGTAATCTAAGGGTCACAAAGCTTTCATGATTATTTTCATGAAAAGTTTTTCATGATACCTAGCATTCCTGTATTTTAAAACCCAATAAATATGATCATGGAAAAAAAATGTGCGTATCGGTAAGTTTTTTTTAAATTATGCAAAAAATAAAAAAATTCACGGTTCCGGTTACCGCAACCGTTACGCTACGGCCTTTACACCTCGCAACCGCAACCGTGCCACCGCCACCGCCACCGTTACGGCGACCGCAACCGCTTTTCAGAACCTTGATTAAATTTGTTGTCTCTTCTTCTGCCTAATTATAGTGCATTACATATTTCACATTGGTTTAATTACACTTAACACCCTGGCATTTGTACTGAAATCTCACTTTTTGTCCCTACACTTCCAATTGTGACAGTCAACTCACTTTAGGTTAAGTGATATTCTCATCCTGCCGTCATTCTAGCATTGTTAAATGAAGCTAATGGAAATGCATTTTTTTTAGTAATTTTATGTCTAACACCCTTTTTCAGTTCTCCCTCCCAAAACCATGTTATATACATTTATATATCTCTGTTATATACTCTGTAACAATGATATATACACATTAAATATCATGGTTCATTGAGGAAGACGCCCAAAAAAAGGCTCGTTAAACATGAAATTAGGAAAAAGTCCATTTTTGTCAGCCTTATTTAACGCTAAATGAACAGATGAGAGTGACACTTGACCTAAAGTGTGAGTTGGTTGACTGTAACAACTAAAAGTGAGGAGACCAAAGTGAGATTAGGTGCGAGTGCAGCAGTGTTAAGTGTAATTAGCCCTTCACATACTTGTTTATCATTAAGTCAGATAACTAAATTTCTATTTGCAGCTGCTGAATCCCAGGACGGTACACAAACATAACAAACTTATATCAGCTGTAAGGTTCCTAATCTCCGAGGATCAAAGCGATGGCAGATTTGTGTTCAACCATCAGGTGCTACAGCCCTCAAAGCTGCCTCCTATTACAGCAAAACCTCAAGCCTTGGTTTCAAGAACAGATAGTGGTCCGGGGGGTGATAATTCAAAGAGCCAGCTCCAAATGTTGGTCACACGGGCAGGTTACGATGCACCAACGTACAAGACAAGGCAACTACAGAACAACCAGTTCATAGCCACTGTGGAGTTCAACGGAATGCAGATCATGGGGCAACCTTGTCAAAACAAGAAACAAGCTGAAAAAGATGCAGCGGCCGAGGCTCTGGAATGGATTATGGGAGGGACACGTAAAGGCCATGATTATATTGAACACATGTCAATGTTGCTGAAGAAGAGCAACAGGGATCATAGCTAAACTTCGGATGAGCTCAGAATCATGTGAAATTCCCAAACAGCCACAAGCACGATCAGATTTATTCCATTGCGAAAATAGTAAGAGGTACTGGTCAAAGGTAAGATAATCGAGTGGTTTGGAATGTGAGTGCATGGTTGTGGTCATGGACCTGCAGCAGGCAAAATGAACAGTTGAAGTTTGGGAGACTAATAATATTGGACTATTTTTGTGCATGATGTTGGGGCTCTTAGTGAGTAAGGCAGTTGGTAGTGACTTTGAAGTGTTTAGGGGGGGAGGGCTGATGGTGCAGCATATTGAGGTCAAAGGTCGCATTGATGAGCTTTATTCACCCAAAAAAAAGGTCACATTGATCCACAATAGTCTGTCTCTATTTTTTTTTCTTCTTTTTATTTTTATTTTTATGTATATATATTTATCATCATGACATTCAAGAATCATTAGGATGCAAAAGTTGTTAGGCAATGTGCTCGTAATTCTTTTCTCATCTACTGCTCTAGTATTTTGGATGCGGTAGTTTAGGGATTTTCTATAGTTTTTGAATATATATATATATATATATAAAACATAAAGATTTTCGAAAATGTCTTTCTATTACAATTGGTTAGAATGGCTGAGTTAACCTGTCTATGGAATTGACGGTTGGATTTACTTGAATCAAAATAAATTTTGCCGCCCAAAGCAACTTCCTAGGTATATGGCCCCGTTTGGTACAGCTTAAAATAAGCTTATTTCAGCTTTTGGCTTAAATTAAGTAGTTTTTGAGTGTTTGGTCTAGCTTAAGTGATCAACTTTTAGCTTAAATGAAGTTAAAAAAGTGATTATTTTTTGAGTGGGGGTGGAGATGTTTTTCTCAAACAGCTTAACTGGGAAGCTAAAATTGAGAGGCAAAATGACTTAAATGCTTCTCATCAATCTCAAATATTACCAAATGGTCACTATATAAACTACAATGCAAAACACTGTTCACTCCTCTTAGAGAGTGATTGGCGATTTCCGGCGATGTTCTCTCTCTTGATGAAGATGAAGATCTGGGTTGGTCGTCGATGAAGATGAAGATCTGCAATCGACACGACGGGATACAGATCGTTGATGAAAATGACGATCTGTGGTTGGGTCGATAGGGTTTGGAAGCTCGTTGATGAAGATGAAGATCTGGGTTGATCGTTGACAAAGATAAAGATTTGTGTTTCTAGAGTCGTCGTCATCGCGATCTCAAGGCAAAACCCTACGCATCGCTATTTGAACCAGATCGCCGTCGTCTCTCTCTCTCTCTCTCTCTCTGTTTCTCACGAACCAATTCCTATCTCCGGCATTGTTCAGGCGGGTGAACGGTGACAAGCGACAACACTCCCTCTCTGCCGTTCTAGATTGCGACTGTGGCTAGGGTTGCAGACCACCGGCGGCGTACGGATGGTTCAGGAAGGAAGAGAAAAAAAAAAAAAAAAAAAATTAAATAAATTAAACAAAATTAATAATTAAAAACAAAAATTAAAATTAAATAATAAAACAATAATAATGATTAATTGTAATGAATTAATAAATTAAACAAAATTAAATAAATTGCACAATTTTATTTCAGTTAATATCAATATAAATTTATTACAATTAAATAACTTCTTTGGTATTTTCTTTGGTATTGTAATAATAATATAAAAAAAAAACAATTGTTCTAATTGATATTAATGAAAACAAAACAAAATAATAAAAAAATGAAATAACTTCTATTAAATGAAAAAATATAATTGACAAAATAAATGACACTAATTTTATAATGAAAAAATGAAATAATTTTATACTAATTGATACTATTAATAAAAATAATGATTTTTGTAATACTAATTATATTAACTTTTATTAATGAAATAATTTTTTTAAAATTAAAACTGAAAAAATGACAAAATAATCATTTTTATATCATATAAGGGCAAAATGGACAATTACATAGTAAATAATATTATTAGTATTTTTAGTATTATTAGTATTTTTATATTAATTAGTATTGACACCTAATTCATTTGTAATGAAAAAATAAAAAAAATTATACTTATTGATACTATTATTAATTTTAGTATTAATTGATGGTAATTAAGCCATATTAATTGACACCTAATTCATTCATAATGAAAAAATGAAAAAAATTATACTAATTGATACTATTATTAATTTTAGTATTAATTGATGGTAATTAAGCCATTAATTGACACCTAATTCATTCATAATGAAAAAATGAAAAAAATTATACTAATTGATACTATTATTAATTTTAGTATTAATTGATGGTAATTAAGCCATTAATTGACACTAATTAATTTGTAATGAAAAAATGAAAAAATTTATACTAATTGATAGTATTATTAATTTTAGTATTAATTGATGCTAATTATATTAACTTTTGTAATACTAATTATATTAACTTTTATTAATGAAATAATTTTTTTAAAATTAAAACTGAAAAAATGAAAAAATAATTATTTTTATATCATATAATGGCAAAATGGACAATTACACAGTAAAAAATTATTTTACAGCTTATTAACCAAACACTACTCTGCTGCTTAAATCCATAATTCTACAGCTGCACCAAACAGGTTAACAGCTAATGTTCACAATTTCAAGCCATAATCTGTTAAGTTATAATTTATAGGGGAACTTACTGATAAGTCCCATGCAACAAGTTCAAGATCCAGCTAATCCCAAAACAAAATATTTGCACCAATTAGTCCACACATATTTTTAATTGTTACCAAAAAATCCTTTTTTTTTTTTTTTAATTTACAGACACTGTTCACATCTTACTATCGTCGGACTTCCGTCAAATGGTCGCCGGAGACTCGTCGGAATGTTCAACATCGCCGGAAAGTCGTCGGAATGTTTAAAACATGTTATGAAACTGTAAAATTTTACAGTTCTAAAGCATGTTATAAAACTGCAAAATTTTACAGTTTTAAACCATGATTCATTCCAGCACCCAAAAAAAAATTCAAACTGCAAAATTTTACAGTTTTCACCGCCTGTAACTAAAACTCGAAAATTACTTGTTCAGAATTCGAAAATTTTCTCATTACAAATCTGTGTGATAGCTGTACAAATCTAAGTCATTACAGATCTATTTCAATGATATTATAGATCTATTTTATCATCAACAACAACAACCATAGATCAACAACTATCCCCAAAAAAAATCTGTAAATAGAGAGAGAAAGAGAGAGAAATTGACAAAACCATATTCATGGCAGATTCTTACAACAGCTACAGCAAGCTTCGTAGATCTGCTGTGGGTACTTCACAGGCACGGCCTCATCTAGCTTCTGGTTGATTTCTTCTATCAGAGTCATCCAATAGGTTCGAAGATCGAATTTCGTCGACACTGACGATGATGGTGTCGATGATGAAGAAGAAGAAACAGAGCATCGAATTTTGGGATGCGAAATTGATCTGAAGAACGCATTGTTGATGAAAAACGCATTGTTGATGATGATGAAAAATCTGCAGAAAATTTCCAGATCTGAAAATTTTTTTTTGTTGATGTTGATGAACCCATTGTTGATGATGAACACGTAACAAGAGAGACAAAAACCAGAGAGATAAAGGAAAGGACTTTTTGGGGCACTCAAAAAGTTTTAGGATTAAATGGTCACCACATGTTTCACATGGGACCTCCCAGTAATTTCCCCTAATTTATAATTATTTTTCCACAGTTCTACTAAACAGGGCCTATATATATATGATGCACCGCTTGTTATACGGTACACACTCATAATTAAGCTCTCATGTCACCTTGGGTAAGATTAATTTACATGCACTTGTAATGTGATCATATTAGGTTGTAATCAAATCATATATGAATTTAGTTATGATTTAATATAATTTTATCAACGCAGTCTTACTTATTAGTGTGTCCTATAAACATATTTTGAGAGGTATTATAGAAATTGTCATACATTTGTAAGAAATAGAGAGTGCATGTAGATATGGTGCAGATCACACCGGCTCACAATATTGGATCTAGATTCTTTGCAATACTTTCTTCATTCAGTCATCATCTAGTACTTGATCTAAAGATGATAAACCATTGAACGCTAGGCCTTTTGCTGGATTACCAATCACATTGTGATTCTGATGATTCCAAAGACAACAATTCAATAGTCATTCAATATCACTAGCTGTTTGTGGCTTCTGAATAAACTCTTGGATGATGGTTGGATGAAAAAAGTGTTAATATATTTTCACAATACCTAGGTTTAATTCATAAAAATTTGACCAAAACATAGTCATGAATTTCAGTCTACCAATATTTGTGGGTTTTGGTAAATGTTTTTTTAGTCGTTTTGTGATTTTGTTCGTCTTCCATTTTTTTAAAAAAAATTTAAAAGAAAAAAGAAAAAAAACTCTAAAGAAATTGATGTGTTTAGTAATTGTTAAAAAAGTTATGGAGAAGTATTGCGAGTGTTTTCAAAATTTTGTTTTATGATAAGAAATCATCATATTAGGCTTATGATATTGTGGATCTCTTGTTAACGTAACTAATTACCTTAAGGGCATGTTTGATTGGATGGATTAGAGTATGTGATTGAGATTATTAATCCATGGGCCCAATTATCCTATGTTTGTTTTAACATTTTGGTTTATGATTATTAATCTAATGGATAATTAATCCAACAAATTTATAGGATTATTAGTAATGGGGTAGGGGTGAGATTATTAATCCAATGGATAATTTATCCTATTAATCAAATTGGATAGTGAATACCACACTAATTTAATAGGATTATTAATACCTCACTATTAGTCTTGTGAATCAAACATGACCTAAGAGTAAAATCATCTTTACACATTTCTGTTGAGTTTATTAAATATATATATATATATATATATGCTTTTTATAAAAAAGTTATTTAGTCAATCCAAACAATTTATTTATTTTTCTGACTTGACACTTTTGATAGCAAAAAATCATTTTTTTAAGTTACATCTTGGTTATTTTATACATCCTCTTCTCCAATTGATCACTGGATCTTTCTCATTGTTCTCGGACCATCTCTTTGTCACCTATTACTTTTGGGAAACTCTATTAAAATGTAAATAAAAAACTCTATTTTTGTCACTCTATTCTAGATGTGGCAATGTAATTTTCATAAATAGGAGACATCTTTTCAAAGTCAAATATTTACATTGAATTACATCATTACGTTAAAAAACTTTATATGAATTTTTGTTTGTATAACTTTATCCATTACTACATATCATCTTCACGTGGAGAAGAAAAAAAAACCACTTTAATATAAGATGTGTTTGATTTTCTTTTCTTCATTTTTATTATTATTATTTTTTTTTATGACAAAGAATCTCTTTAACATAGGGTCATTGAGTACTCTTGCATAATAAATTCCAAATACTTTGGCACTTGACTTTAAACTAACTTTGTTAGTTTAAAATTTAGCCCACAAATAAGCTATTACTTAAATAAATTAATTTGTTTGGCATATTAATACCTTGTGGTTTAAATTTATTTTACATATAAACCGTTCACTATATAAATTTAATTTTCACCACACAATCACCCATCCAAAAAAATCTGAGTGGATAAGTCTGGATTCCTAAATTTACTGTTTAGGCTTATAAGCCTTGTCAAATGAAACATTAGGTCTGTTTATTTTCAGAAGTAAGGCTTGAGATTAGGTTTTATAGTATGCTGAGATTATTAATACCTTATTTGTTTTGAAATTATGACAATGGACTATGAGTCCGAAAACCATCCAATGGGCCGCTTACCATGGGATTGGTAGGGAGATAGAAGAGATGGTATTAGAGCTTATACTTTATTTGTTCCAATAACAAGGCTATTTTCCTATTGACACCCCATTATGTATACTAATCGAGCACCCTTCCAATTTCATATTTGAAGTGATGACTGGCACTAATACATTCGGTAAACTCGTCATTAGAAAAAAGAAAATGTTATGGATTTGAAATAATTTATTAAATTTTTTACTAAATCTTTCACATGTGTGTAGATTCTATAGAAATTTATATGTGTGTGAGTCTCATACCCATATGAGAGGTTTATTAAAAAATTTGATAAATTATTTAAGATCCGTAACATAATTCTTAAAAAAAATTGGTTGCAAAGTGACTTGTATTCACAATTTCACAAAGTCAAACTTATTTTGTTTGACTGTGACATCTTAGCTTTTATTTGAAAGGTGAGTTGATTTTTTTTGACCTTTTAATTATTTTAATTTGGGTTATAAAGTTTTATTTGGGATAGATTTTTTTAAATTTTTTGACTTTTGTAAGAAAAAAAATAAAATAATTATGGGTTAGATGTGACATTTTATCTTATTAACTTTTTAACTTATTTTATTTTTTTATGACTAAAATAACCCCAACTTCACATGCCAAACACAACCTTAAACTATCTATTATTACAAAATATTGAATATATATACATGGGTAATATTATGATACATACAGTTATGATATTTGTGAGATTAATTACCACAAATGTCATAATTTAATCCTATGAAATTCATAATTAAAAATATAAATGAGTTATAACCAAACACTGGATAAGGTATAATTAAAAAGCTTTTAGATTATAATAAAAATAATGTCATAATTAATATCACATGAGTCATAACTAACATAATATACTAATATGTACAATCAAATCATAATTATAAATTACAAAGATAGTAATTAAGCCTAAAAAAAAAAATAAATCCCATATTATGACTTTATTTGGTCAAGTGATTAAAATAATAACAATGATTGAGATCACTTTTTTTTTTTTAGAATTTCACAAAATCTTTTGGATCTCAATCATTGATGATGTGGACTTCACACATACATGAATGAGTCTTACACATATATTAATAATTGAGATCTAAAAGAAATTGTGGAGTCCCAAACAAAAAGTCCTAAAATCATCCAAAAAAAACAAAATAAAACAAAACAAAATTTACAAATTATCGTACACTCTCGCTACTTCTGATCCAAGTTGGACATTGATGTGGTTGTGGGAATCATATATTATTGAATATTAGGTAAATAATGTTGAAAAGATTGGAATCTGATGACCAATCATCTGGTTTGAAACAGCTGGGGAAGGGTCTGACCACCTCTCCCCTCCCTGTCCCCATCTTAATTTTTGGGCAAATTACATATAATTTCTTCGAGATTTAGCTAAATTACAAATACTTCTTTGAGATTTCAGAAATTACAGATACCTCCCTGAGATTTATATTTTCATAACAAATTGCCCCCTGAGGTTTATATTTTCATAACAATTTGTCCCATAATTTGTTATGCAAATAGTACGTTCAGGGAGGTATCTTAATTTCTCAAATCTCAGGGAGGTATCTATAATTTTGCTAAATCTCAAGGAGAATATATGTAATTTGCCCTTAAATTTTTTTTTTTAAAATTTTTTTAAGCCATAAAATAAAGGAAAAATTATACGTAGCCGGAAGAATGAGAAAAAAATTATAAATATATAAGAGGTGTAAATATATTTGTGATGAATTATAAGTAAAAGAGTGTAGAGTACAAGTGCTACTTACACCTCTTTATAATAAATTATTATTTTTTTCTCCCACCGGTACGTAGTTACTCATAAAATACCCAATTCATTAGAGTTGTTGGGCATTGGAGCAGAGACCAAGATTGAGATCAGACATTGTTTGTCTGCCAATACATTATCACCAGCAATGTACATGTTTGTTGCATCTTTGTACTAGTGAATAGTTAATAATTAAAAATTAAAAATATATTTCTCTTAATTTTTTAATTTATTTTTATCTCATAAATTATGAATAAAAAAATACACCAAATATTTTAATACATATTTTCAAAAGAGCTATGCTACAAGCGCAAGAAATTTTTCACATAATCAATCACTACTTTTCATTTTTCAAAAATCTTTAAAAAAAAAGTAAATTATACTGATATCTTTTAAAATTAAAAAATACATATAATAAATCTCACAAAATTAACATAATTACATTGAACTATCTTAAAGTTTTGATTCATATGTAACACTTGGCTCATTTTTCGTAAGAAATTCATTAGTTGTATGAATGAAAAAATAATGTTATCTTTTTTACATTAAAATGTATATTTTATCTTATTTATCTTTGTATCTTCATATAATTTGTATTAGTTTCAATCATTTAACCTTAGTAAAAGGGACATTGATATAATTATGTTAAAATTGTATAATTTACTATATTTTAAAAAAAAAATTTAAAGAAGATCAATATAATTTACTAAAAAAAAAAAAATTATAAACACCTTCAATAATTCGCATCAAACAAAAAGAATATACCTTCTACAGTCAAATTAAAAATGAGTGGTCTGAGTGAACCAACAAAGCCATGTGGGGCTATTGGCCACAATTGGGTCAAATTCACAATTCATTTCTTTAATTGAATTGACAGTAAAGTTAGGAGACCCCCTCCTTTCTTTTTTTGGGTGGGATACAAGTGTGTAGATTCTCTTCATGGAGAGCCCCTACTCTTTGGGCCACTTGATTTTAACTTTGCTTCTTTTTTTTTTGGGCTCTGGGCCACCATGTTGTTGTTGAATCTAAGATTTGTGATTCTCATAGCAACCTTAAAAAAGTGGCAAAAGAGTACGAGGACAAATCTCAACATATGAAGGGGTTGGGTAATGGAAAAGATTGTATATGGGGGATGGAAAATTCTATTGTACATATTCTTATAAAAGATGCAAATTATATGCATTTTTACTTTCAGTTGTTGGATCTAAACAAATGAATCATGTGATTGATCATAAATTAATTTTGTTAGATTGTAACTGACACCACTTTGGAGTATAAATGAAGATCATTTTAGTCATAATCAAAACCATCCATCATTTCATAATTGACAATATACTTCAGGAATAGAGGGATGTTTTGCGAAATTGATAAAAAGTTGGCTTTTTGACTTTTTTGACGACTTTTTTGAAAGAACTTGGTAAAAAGCCAAAAAGTTGACTTTTTACCAAGTTCCCAAATTGCTCCACAATAATAGAAGGTATGTAGTTTTGATTTGATAATTTGCTAGTTCAACCATTCATAACGGTCCATAGATGGACAATATATAACTTACATATGATATAAGCAAAAACCATGAGTAATGTTAGGAATACTAAATTTTTTACCCCATACCCATGTGAGACATTTGATCATTCATTTGGTAAAAAATTTAGGACCTATACCATTTTCAAAAACCATAATAGTTTATGAGCAGGACTAATGTGAACAATAACTTACGTAGTATGATATATATTGTGTATTGTAGCATGATCCATGGAGGATATACATAACTAAGGGTAGGTGACAATAGGTTATATTACTATACACAATTATTTGTTTTTTTGGTACATCATGACCACAGTTTGGGATGAGTCTTACTTGTGGTAAGATTTGAACTCTTGACTTCTTAGTGTGATGCAAAAGTTCTAATCAATTGATTTCTTATATACATATGTAAGTTTTAAGATTGTCTTTCTGGACTAGATTAATACAAGTTGAGATTCGGTATCTTTTCACGTTAAGCTTGTTTGTGGGTAGTTTGTTCCATTGTGTTTGGTAGCATAAAGTTTATAAATTAGATTAGAAGTTAGGAAGGAAATGGGGGTGCTTGAGATGAGGGGGAAATGAAGTGTTAGAAAGAGGACGACACTAATGGTGGATATGATTAAAAGAGCAAGAGAGTTACAAAGAGCGTGAGAGATAAAGAGATGAGAGAATTTTTATGAGATGAGAGATGAAATAGGCCAACCTTACAATAATATTTAAGGGAAAAAATGTCAATTGAAATAGTCTAAGAGTAAAAATATAAATTCACATTGTTTGTTAATGGTTTAGTGATCACATGGTGTTGGTATAATTATATTAAAAGTACAGATCTATTTGTAATATCTTCATACTTTGAGAGAGGCCATTTTAAGGAACTTTTATTTAGAGAACAAAAGCAACTCACATTCATTTTGTAATTACACTCCTTTTAAAAGTTAAAAATTTGCATTTTATATTCTTACACCTTTAAACATAATTTTATTTTTAACCTTTTAAATCCTAACTCACATCTATCATAACTTCCTCCTTCAACTGCCACAGCCAACAATTAGGATACCTTTTTGACTACCCTTTAGCCTTATCTCACACATACGACCACCCCCTACAACCATCCTCTACCTTGAAACCACCACTTCTGTAATTTCCCATTCTTACAACCCTTACCTCACCTTTACCTCAAATATAGGGTTTTCAAAGGTGAGAGGTGAAGAGGTGGAAGTGAATTTTTAGATTTAGGATTTTCAAGAGAATGAGAAGAAGAAAAAGAGAGCCCTACAACCATCCTCTACCTTGCAACCACTACTTTATAGTTTCCCACTCTTACAACCCTTACCTCACATTTACCTCAAATATATGGCTTTCAAAGGTGAGAGGTGAAGAGGTGGCAGTGAATTTTTAAATTTAGGATATTCAAAAGAATGAGAAGAAGAAAAAGAGAGATTAAGGGTGAAGGAGGTTGCAACAATGGATTGCAGGTGGTGGGAAAGATTTACATAGATGGAGAAATTAAGATTTTCTTTCATTCGGCTACCAAACAATTTAGTAGCTAAAGGTACCTCTACGGCTACTAAATTTTCTTTTAGTCGCCAATTGTGATATGTTTAGCTACTAAAAATTTTTTTAGTCGCCAATTGTAATATTTTTAGCTACTAAATTTATTTTAGTCGCCAATAATCAACATTCCCCTACTAAAAAAAATTAGTAGCTAAAAAGTTGACTTTTGCCGACTAATATTATTTTTGGTAGCCAATTTCGTGACTTTTGGCGACTAAATTTTTTTTGGTAACTAAAAGTGGTCGGCAAAAATGCATTTTCTTGTAGTGTACTCAACTTTATAAGTTAGTTTATTAGTTTAAAATAAACTCAAAAATAAGTCAGTACTTAAAAAAATTAATTTGTTTTACATATTTAAATTTTTTAAACTTTTCTAATGCATTTTTTAAATAGTTTATGGATTTATTTTACAAAAATAAAAGTAGCCAATTATAATTGAGTTATTTCAGCAATTTGGATTTATAAGTTGCCCAGCTATTAAATTAAAGAAAGTGATATATTCTATACCTATTTTTGAGGCTTGATGATGTGTAAAGAGATAATTAGCTGATGATTAGAAAAAATGAGAGAGAGAGAGAGAGTTATCTTAAATATTTTAATAGATTGCATCATTGAGTTTGAAAAATGAGTCACAGTAGCACTACTCATTTTGCATATTATTTTTTTGGATAAATTATACATGCACCCCTAAGTTTTGCTTAGAATACAAATTATCCTTTGTGGGTTTAGAAATTATAAATATTCTCTCATTAGAATTTGTCATTTAATAGAGTTTACTGAAAAAATTAAATTTCTAACTACTCTTCTACATATCAATGAAACTATGAGAATTGGAAATTGAAATATATTACTAACATTGTTAAAAACTCTTAATTAATTTAATAATTAATTAATAAAAGAGATTATTTATTATGTGATTAAACATTTTAAAACACAAAATGTCATTTTCAAAATTACATGAAACAATTTGTATTTTAAAAAAATTGAAAAATTTGTAAATCAACGGTATTTTTACAAAATATTTACAAATTTATTAAAAAAAATTATAACTTTAATTATTAAAGTTGATAAAATTTTGCATTGATTGTAATTTTTTTTAAAAACTCTACACTGAAATGTAATTTTTCAAAATTTAAAGGATTTATTTGTAATTTTACCTTATTTTTTCTTTTGGTCTAAGAGTTAAGACTGGTCAAACATCAGTTGAAACTTACAATGTTGAACAGAAACCCATATGGGTACTGTTCCCCAGAGAGAGGGAGAAAGGGAGTGATGCATGTACCATATGGCCTATACCCAGACTATAGAGTAATGTTAAAAATATTAAAAATTTTATATAAATGTGAAATTTATATAGTGGGAGTTTCATATTTATTAAAAAATTTAATAAAATTTTTGAAATTCTTAATATTATTGAAAATAATATGAGTCCGGATTCTCGGCTGCCCTACCCGGCAGCCCCCCAAAACGACGTCGTTTTGGGGTTTTTTTGTTTTTTTTTGTTTTTTTTTTCTTTCTTCTTCTTCGTTCTTTTTCTCTCTCTTCGAACCAGAGGGGAGGGGAGAGGGAGAAGAGGGAGGAAGGAGAGGAAGAGGGAGGAAGGAGGAGGAGGAAGGGAAGGGCCGGACTGGAGGGGGCCATAACCAGTGGGGAGGAGGAGGAGGAGGAGGAGGAGGAGGAGGAAGAGGAGGCGGAGGCGGCGGCGACGGTGCAGGTACTGCGACGAGGCGACGAGGCGACGGCCGGCGGCGAGGCGGCGAGGCGACGAGGCGACGAGCTGCGAGCTGCGACGGCGAGCTCGCAGCGTCGGCGGCGATGGCCGAACGAGAAGAGAGAGAAAGCAAGAACGAAGAAGAAGAAAGAAAAAAAAAAAAAAAAAAAAAAAAAAAAACCCCAAAACGACGTCATTTTGAGGGGCTGCCGGGTTGGGCTGCCGAGGATCCTGATTCAAATAATATGCCTGCTCACATAACATGCAAGTCAAAAAAAATATTTGGTGATGTACTTATTAAACAATATATTTATTGGACTAACAACATGGCTGTAACGTACAATGGTGACAAAAAAACAGCCACTTCACAGACAAACCCCACACACATTAATTAAAAAAAAAAAACACAAAACATAGAAAATTTTATTAAATATTTTTTAAGCAATATTTTACGCGATTTATCAATTGAACAGTTCTTATTTTATTTTTTATAATATTAATATTAAAGTAATGAAGTATATTATCTAAATCAGCAATTTTCTCTAAGATTTATTTAAAATATAGATTACTCCGTATGGTTTCAAAAATTAAAAATATTTTATTGTCAAAATTTTTTATTTAATAGAAATAAAATTTCTAACTACTCTCCTATACAATAATAACATTATTTGAATTATTAATTGAAATAAATTTTTGATATCATTAAAAAATGTTAATTGATTTGATGATTTATTAATAAAACTGAAAATTTGTTGTGAAATTAAAAATTTTGAGGGACGAGATGTAATTTCTACAATCACAGTGAATAATTCGTATTTTAAGTAAATTTTAGAAGATATATTTATGATTTATTCTTGAATTAAAAATAAAATATAATTGTACTCTAAAAATTCTAAATGATTTACAAAGAGAAAAGTAGAGAGATTTAAAAGTTGACAAAAACCACAAAAAGACAACAATATATTGGTCAACTCATTGTATCATAATATTCTTATTTTCTTATAACTAAAAAATTAAAAAAGAAAAATTAATTAAATAAATAAATTCTCATCCTGAAATTAATAACACAACCAGTTTATGAGTTTAACATTTATTATGTGGACTCCCCCCCTACCTACCCCAACTCCAATGTGTATAGTACACTGTACATTATAATCAAATCAAACCCATAGAGCTCTCTAAAAATAGTTTTATTGAGCTGGCAGTGCCCAAAAAAAACAAGAAGGGAAAAGGACAAAACATAGGAGGGGAAAAAGACAAATTAAAACTCTTTGCATTTCTAAAACATTTTCCTATCCTCCCATATGGTGTAATGAGTATGATTTTGTTTATTTGTGACGGTGCATGGTATTTTTGAGATTAGTACATAATTATTTTTTGAGAAAATTATAATGATTTCTTATGTATGTTGAAAAAAAGTACATTTTTTTTTACAGTTTTAGTATAATTACATTAATCTTTCTTTTAATAAAGTTAAATAGACCAAAATTAATACAAATGGTATGAAAATACAAAAAAATATATATATACATTTTAGTGTAAAATAACATTCATTTGACTTATGAACTATTGATAAAAATGAGACTAAATATTATATAAATTAAAATCTTAAGAAAACTCAATATAATTATGTTAAAATCACGGGACTTGTTATATTTTTTGCAAAGCTCATGAGAGGTCGATAAAATTTACCCTTTATTTATTTTATTTTTTTATGTGATTGGGTTTTTTTAATGGACTAAGTTTAGATAATAAGAATTTATTATATTTTCTGCAAACTTCAAGAGAGGTCAGTAAAGTTTACTCTTTATTTTTTTTTATGTGATTGATTTTTTTTACTGGACTAAGTTTAGATAACAATAATTTTGAGGAAAAATGGAAATGTGATTTCAAAGGCTTAATTCTCACTTTTAGAACGAATTGGAATAAGAAAGTGATTCATGATTATTTATTTTAACAAAAATCGAACTCCCAAACTAAATAAGAATCCGATTCTTCTATTTTTTCATGAAAATCTTACATTCGTAGACAAAAGTAAGTTATTTAATTAGGCTCATAATATTTAAAATTTTATTATTTTTCCTTTGAGAATTCGTAATGAAACTAATATCTGAATAATATTGACACAAATTTTATTACAAGTAATCTCATAAAAGTATTTGGGATGTTACTTCTTGATCAGAATAATCAAAATGTCAAAAACAAGTTTGACATGTCCAAAAAAATTAGAGAATCTTTATATCAATTTGAAAAGACCAAATTACTCTCGTAAGTACATATGTGCTTACAGTTTTGAACGGGTGAAACAAAAAATTCAAACAAAAAATAAAATAGGGTATCATCCATTCATAGTTTTTCATATAACTAAAACAAGCCATTTCAAAACGTAGTCATCTTTTTTATCACTTGAAAAAGTAAAAAATCAAAAAATAACTAAAAACCTAATACCATACACATACAGAGATTTTCAATCCCCTCAAAATTTATGTCATCCAAACGAAAATCTGTATGGTGTTATAAACAATGAATTTCAGTTTGAAAACCAATCACATGAATAGCTAACAGGACTACGCAAAATACCGTTGCTAAAATTGCCCAATTTGCATTGATATGTTTGCTAATCATAGGTCTGTTTGATCTGCGGTTTGAAATTTATAATTTGCCTTCAAAACTATTCTATTCTGCTATAGTTAATATATATATTTTTTTAACTTTTAATGAAATCTCAAAGTAAAAATCAATGTGAGAGAGATTTAAGATGTAAAATTTATTATAAATTGGTGTTATATATATATATGAAAATTAGTATTATATATTTTACAAATAATTGATAATTGTTTAAAATTATTCTCCAATCAATTAGCAAATTGAAAACGCCCCAAACTGCCCAAGCCGTGGTTTGGTTATTTGCTAATCTACCATTCACGATTTGGTTTATAGTGTTACCCTCAAACCACCTAAATCACACCGCGCACCCCTAATGAGTAATATTCATTCACTTGTTAGATGGGTGAATGAATTTATTTTCCAATTGTATAGCGAGTATACATTGGTTTATGATCAAGTAATAATTCTTTTAGAGCTGTTTGATTTGATGAATTATAACATATAATTGAGTTTATTAATCTACGCGACTTATAGTCAGTTTTTAGTTACAATATTTGTTGTTCGGATTAAATTTTGATAGACAATTCTATCCAATGAAATTGGTGAATTTTTTAATCATACAACTAATAATACAAAACAAAAAAATATGTACAAGAGGGGATTATTTATCCCACATAATCAATCCTATACTAATCTCATAAATTATTAATTTTTTCACTATTAATCTTGCTAATCAAACATAGCTATAATTTTTTAGGGGAAGTTTGGAATTTGAATGTTTGAAAAAGTGTCTTACTAGTTACAACCTGACAAAATCATAGCGAATGAAAAATATAATAATAATAATAATAGTAGTAGTAAGGGTTTTTTTTAAAATTTTTTTATTTAGCTCTCCACAAAATATTTTATATTAGTTTACGGATAATTGAAATATGTTTATTAGTTTAAAGACTCTTACTCTTCTTTGGACAGATCAAATTTTACTATTCCACCACCTCTAATCAAAATTGTCACTACGATTTTCAGTCGCCACCACCAATTGTCAAAGACCACCTCCGATCATCGGTGACAACTTTTCGGTGACCATTGCTAGTTCATTTTCGACAACTCTCCAACAAAGTGAAATTTCACTGACAATACAATTCTGATGACTCTCCAACAAAGTGAAATTTTATCGTGACAGTAAAATTAGACCCAAAGGGTGAAATTTCACTTCTCTGAATAAAATTTTATTCCCACGTTAAATTCCATTGTGTGATAGCAAAATTGAACTATTTTGAGCAAAAAAAAGAAATAGAAAAAGAGTAGAGAGAGAGAGAGAGAGAGAGAGAGAATAGAAATCAAAGATTTGGACTGTTATTACAAAATGTGTGACTCGTTTCAAATCTCAACAACAGTTGTAATGGATCTAGAAGCGGTGGTACTAGATCTAGAAGCAACGATAGCAGATCTGGAAGAGGCAATGATAAGTTTATAATTGTGAATGATACTCAGTTCAAATATGGATTGTTATTGTGAATGGTGGTGATTCATTTTAGATTTGGACGGTAGTTGTGAATGGCAGCAACAGTAGTGGCAGTGACCAAATGATGGTTGAAGCGGTGTAGGGAGAGAGAATTAGAGATGTACCTGTTATAGTGTTTATAGGATTGGAGGGTAGTTTTTATCTCAAAACTTTTCCTTATCCTACTAAAATTTAAAATTTAGGGACTTTAATTTTAACTAGTATGCAATCTTTTAATATCATTTGACTCTTATAGAAATACTAGAATTAAAACTCGTGCTACGAATGAGCTTGAATAAATAATAAAAATTATTTCAAATAAAATAATAAAAAAATATTATAATACATACAAATAAATTAAAATCAAATAAATTTTAGTTATTTTCGTCAAGACTGTAGTTAAAGAGTTTTTTTTTTTTTTGGTTCCACTGTTAATGGTTTGGTTTGAGTTTTAAATAACAAATACACATATTATAACATAGTCATAAAAATTAAAGAAAAAATTTAGTAAATTATAAAAACTACACTTGAAATTATACGTGTTCTCTGAAATGTTTAATAATTTTAGTTTGTCTATATCAAAGTTCATCCTATGATATTGGAAACTATTTGTTAAGGAATCAATATTCTTTGTATTTTTTCTAGAACTGAATCAGTAAAAAATTATTTAAATCAAAATTAAATTAGAGAATAAAATGGAGAAGACGAAAAAGCAAGTATCAGTGATTCCTATCCCCAAGTCACCGTTAATGGCTCTATTTGGTGTAACTGTTAAAATAGATTATAAATTATAGCTTAACAGATTATAGATTATGACTTTAATCAGAAGCTGTTAATCTGTTTGGTATAACTGTTAGATTATAGATTTAAATTACCGAGTAGTGTTTGTTAAATAAGCTGTGAAGTAATTTTTTCAATTAACTTTTATTTTTTATTATTCACTATTTGTCTACATTTCTCATAAAAAATAATAATAATATTTTATAGTCTATTTGTGTCTTTTTCTATTTTTAAAAAAATAAAAAATAAAAAAATCTAAGAGTATAACCGTGAATTAACATGTCTACAGCAGAAATTGATAATCAGAAGTAAGGGGTGAGCAGCTTCTCAGAATCAGCTTTTTTGACTTAAAATAAGTTGTTAGAATCAGAAGCTGTTTGAAATAAGTTTAACCAAACAGTTCAAAATAACTTTTTAAAAGTGAGAAGCATAAATTGGCTAAAAAAAACCTACCAAACATCCCCAATAACAGTCTCTAAGGTGCTAGGCAAAACCTTTAGATTTTCTCACAACCCCTAACACTAATTAATCCACATTGGGCCCTTTTTGTAGTTCTTCTCCCCCACCTTCCTCCCTACTTCTACCACCTCAATTAAGCCTCGTTTGGCATGCGAGTGTTTTAACTTAAAAGTCAAAAAGTTATTAAAAAAATCAAAAATGTATAACTTATACAAAAAAGTCAAAAATTCTCTTTTCTCTCTACTTTTTTCACATCTTTTCGTAAAAAATTAAAAAATTATTCCAAACATACTAACTTTTTTTTATCCATATTTTACTCAAAAAGTCAAAAAATTACTAAAATAATCTGTTCTCAAACGGAGCCTTAGTCTCTAACCCCACTTCTGCTAGATATCTTCATTCGTGTTCACTTTGAGTTGTTGCGTAGTCTCCAATTTTTTGTAAATTTCTTATGCTTGCTTATAAATTTTGTCATTGTTTTCAAAACAATTATATTCATTTTCTCTATCTCTTATTTTTGTTTCTCTTTACTATTTTATATTTTTATTAAAAGATTTGACAAAAATGTAAGAATTCAGGCGCGAAATCTAAAAAATTCGATCCGCTTACGTACAATGTGAAAGGAAAAAGAAAATTATATAAATCAGCATAAATTAACAAAAAATAATTTTAAAAACATATGATAGAAACATACCATAATTGAAAACTAATAATCTATCATGAATTATGCAAACATGCACTATACATGTATCAACGCCATTTTTTTGAGATTTTTTTCATAAATCATTTGGCTAAAAATGATTTGATTATTTCACAATGATAGAGAACCATTCACACAAAAAATGAAATCTTACACCCAAGTAACTATATTCATGAAATGATGTTGTGTGTGTCAATTTCCGACCACACTGCCAATCAAGCACTCAGCTGGAGAACACTGACAGAATAGATTAAGCCCGAACAACCTGCAACAGAAAGAAGAGATTCCGGCGGTGGTTCGTCTACCCGGAGGCACTCCGACAATCAAGTCAGTTATCTCTCAAAGATAGCAAAAAGTGCTTAACTCACTATTCAGAATATAAATTGTGTACCTTAGACCCATGGGAGTGCCTTTCTTTTATAGCCAAATCAATCCTAGTCCCAATAGAAGCCTAGCTTCAATGGACTTCAGCTTAGTGCTTATCTTGGACTCTCCAATAGATAAAGATAAATTCCCTAAGAGCTTTATCCTTATCTAGGCTGAGGTCCTTCCTCATTCTAGGACTCTTGTTCCTTATCCGCTTATCCCGGACTCCGATATCTTCGGAGATACCCTCGGCCTATCCGAGATCACCTCGGCGTCACGACCAGGACATGTGGCACATCGGCTGACACTTCGGCATCACCTTGGCCACGTGTTGGCACTCAGAAATATGTCCCCACAACTGCCCCCTAGGTTCTATTACCTCGGCATTCTGAGGTGATGGAACCTATATTATTCTTTCCATATTGCACGTCGATTAAGCTCGTTTCAACATTTTATTGCCGAAGTCAAAACTTGTCGGCTTAATATGTCCAAGACCTATAGCCTGCTTTCACCAATGTCTCGGAACCATTAACCAGGTTTGTTCTAGTTTCTCAGCCGAGATCATTCTCCGAGCCGAGGTACTACTCCATTAAATCTAGAACTCCAAGAGCTCTCTTACGCGTATGAGCTGTTACGCATAACAACCCAACCATTCTTGTCACGCGTCCGTCTCTTTCTGGGCTGTACCTGATACGCGCCACTAAGTCGCTTTGCTTTTTGCATGGGCCGTTTGACACGTATATCATCTTAAGCACATTAATTGCCTTTATGCCGCCATTTTGAATTTTCACAAAACCTTTCCCCCTCTCTTCGTCGCTTCACTTTTGCCTCTTCGTTCTCGCGTAAAACTCTCTCTCTCTCTCTCTGATCTACCATTGTTCAAGCTTCTTTAGCTCTGCAACTTGCTCCGTTCACCTCCTCCGGCATGATTTTCACCGCTCCGTCACTTTTGCAACCATCGTTGGACTTCGGCGATCCTTACACCGGCCTCACTTTCTCTGGTAAGCCACTATCCCTCATGGTTTTTAGTTCTTGATTTCACTACGAACTCTGTTGTGTTTTGCAAACTTGCTTATGCCTTTGACCATTTTAGTCTGTACCTTGATTTTCACCATGTGTTTGAGTATGTTTGCTTCGTGATTCTGTTTTTGCCCAATCCGTGTCTTAAATACACACACACTGTTCACAAATTTGTTCACTTTTGCCACTGTTGTTGGCCTCGCACCATTGTGCACACTTTGTCATAGTGTTCTTGATAGTTCATCACTGTTCTTGATTCTGAAACATGTTCTTATTTTCTGTTTTCTGTGTCTTTTCCAGATTCGTGCCTTCAATCTTCGTTTCCATAGATCTAGGTTTGGGATTGGCTTGTAGAACTCACAAATTTTACGAAAAACTAAAACGAATTCCCCTAAAAATCCCCACAAATTCTTACCCCAGCTCATATTTAGGTTTTAGCCGAGGTTCTTCAAAACCGTCACAAAACACCTCCTTCTGAAACCCTACACCTTCCCCTCAAGCCGACATCATGGGTATGTGGAAGCATAGGGTAGACACCCCGACCAAGTTAGAACACTTCAAGCAGGAGTTTGACATCCCGGCCGACGTTCATCTGAGGTTGGCCCGGGAAAACGACTCCATCATGCCCGATGAAAACCTCATGCATTTCTCTATTGTTGCCTTTATTGAGTACGAACTTAGGCTCCCACTCAACATCCTCTTCCGTGAGATACTCCATTACTATAAATAGAACCCAATGCAGCTCATTATCAATTCCTACCGAGTCATCAATGGTATAATAGCCTTAGCCAAACAAGAGAATGCTAGGGTTACCTTAGCCGACATCCAATACTGCTACACCATGTGTGACCTTAAATTAGAGAAAGACTATATTTACTACCTCAAACCGAGGTCCACAGAGTACAAAATTGTTGCCGACCTCCCAGACTCCAACAAGGGAGCCGGGGATGATTACTTCATTATCTCGGGGAACTGGGAGTTCGCTCCAGATGAGGACCTCCACCTCTACCCTCTTTCTCGAACAGTTTTTGTAGAGGGTAATGGTAAGAGCCCAGTGTTTATACTTACTTGTTTTTAAAGTCTTCAATATTTCGTTTGTTCTAATGTCTGTTTTTCTTGCAGCTCTTCCCTAGCTAGAAAAAAGTTTCCGCAAGTCCTTTTTCCCTAGCAAGGGTTTGAAGAAGTTGTTGGATTTGCCAGTCCACAAATGGAGAGCCCCTCTGCTACTCAACTTCATTCCTACTTATAAGTCGGTTCTTTCCGACGTTCCAAAGAAGAAGAAGAGTCAGTCTCCTCCGTCTGCCACTACTCCTCCCACAGCTTCATCATCTCGGCCAGATTAGGAGTCAACCTCTGATCCAGCAGAGCAGCCATCTATCTCAGCTCCACAACTGATCACATCGTCTCAACGTCGTCGACGACGCCGAACTGTAATTCTTGCCAATATAGGTCGCAAGAAGGCAGTCGCAAAAGATCTTCTAGCCGACATCCCCGACACCGTCAACGCTCAACCAGCATGATCCCAGCCTCAACCAATACTAAAGCCCAAAAGAGTAAAGAAGGCCCAGCCTAAGGCAACGGCGACTCAGATTGACACTGAGGACACCTTGCCAATTTCAAAATTGACCTCGAGCGAGAAGACCCCATCCATCCCCGAGAAGAGGCCCGCCGAGGCCGAACCATCCCAATCCACTCGGTCAAAGAGGCCGAGGTCTGAATCGGCAACAGCTTCGGGCTCCATGAAGTCTGACTCCCCCTAGGCCCCCCAGATCACCATCGAGGACAAGCCGGTCAGAGCTGGCGACAGTGCGACTAACCTTGAAGTCGGTGTCGCCCTCTCAACGGCTTTGCTCTTTCCAAACGACCTCAACCGAAACGCCGAGATGAGCGAGTACGAAAACTTCACTCTGATGCTCTAGCACTCTGTTCAAGTAAGTCTTTCACACTTGGTATTTTTCTTTCTCTATTCCTTCATACTCAGAGAATTCTTACTAACTTTTGTTATGTTCATTTTCTTTCAGGCGATCCAGCACGCTTACTCCTTCTCAATGCAAGCTTTTGAAATGAGGAAGGAGTTGGCCGACAAGATTAGGGAGGTCGCTGGATTGCAGAAGACCCTAAAGAAGGCCGAGGCAAAAATGAAGACTTTGTCAAATCAGGCTGCAGCAGCTATTAAAGCCAAAGACGTGGCCGAGGAAAAAACAGATGCTGCAGAGGCCATCAAGAAGGTTCTTGAGGCCGAAAAGAAAGAAGCCGAAGAGAAGACGGTTGAGGCTCAAAAAGAACTCCAAGATGCCTTAGCCACAAAGTCTGCCGAGATCAAAGCTGCAGATAAAAAGGCATACAATGAGGAGGTAGCCGATGTCACGGCGGACTATAAGCGTCAGGTGAAGCAGGCATGTAACAAGGGTTTTACCCTTGGTTAGATGGCTGCTCTAAAAAAGCTTGACGTCCCCGAGGACTCCCCCCTCAAGAATGCCGACGTCCTTGCCTTGCCATTCATCCCTACTCCAAGCCAATCCGAAGACGATTCTAAGTCTGAGGAAGAAGCTTTAGTGAGGAAATCGAAGGAAGCTGCTGGGGCCAAGTCCCCTACTCCAAATGAGCAAGTCCTGGACTTGACTCAGGATGAGGAGGGTGAGGAGGTCTCCAAAGATGCTACTCCTGAGAAGGCAACATTGGACGCGCCTATTGCCGACAAGAGCCTTGACCAAACCCTTTAAGAAATAGATGCCGAGCTCGCGGCTGAAAAGGCCGTCGAGATGTCTTCTCAGCAGTCTTTCGAACTCCAGATCCAACCAGCCGGAGGCGCCGAAGAGTCCTAGTTTGATGTTTTCCTCCTTTTTTCTGTACCTTGTACTTTTTTCTTTCTTTGATACAATGTAAGCTCTCCATGTAGCCGACATGCTATCTTTTGACTGTAAATACAACTTCCTCTTTTGAATGCTTGTATGTTTGTCTTCTTTATACTGTCTTGTATGATTCTATGCTTAGAATAATTTGGATGTCTTCAAAATACACCTTATCTGTGCTATCTTCCCGGGGTGATATACCTCGGTTATACCCACCAACGGTTTATCCCGGCCTGGACTTAACACTTTAAACCAACATCCTTTAATATGACATCGGTTTAACTTCAATTTGTAAATCTAAATTTCAACAAGCGTTAAACATGACTTCGGTTTAACTTCAACTTGTAAATTTTTCTCAAATTTCAACAAGTGTTAAACATGACCTCGGTTTAACTTCAACTTGTAAATTTTTCTCAAATTTCAACAAGTGTTAAACATGATCTTGGTTTAACTTCAACTTGTAAATCTAAATTTCAACAAGCGTTAAACATGACCTCGGTTTAACTTCAACTTGTAAATTTTTCTCAAATTTCAACAAGTGTTAAACATGATCTCGGTTTAACTTCAACTTGTAAATTTTTCTCAAATTTCAACAAGTGTTAAACATGATCTCAGTTTAACTTCAACTTGTAAATTTTTCTCAAATTTCAACAAGTGTTAAACATAATCTCGGTTTAACTTTAACTTGTAAATCTAAATTTCAACAAGTGTTAAACATGATCTCGGTTTAACTTCAACTTGTAAATTTAAATTTCAACAAGCGTTAAATATGATCTTGTTTAACTTCAACTTGTAAATCTAAATTTCAACATGCGTTAAACATGACCTCGGTTTAACTTCAACTTGTAAATTTTTCTCAAATTTCAACAAGTGTTAAACATGATCTCGGTTTAACTTCAACTTGTAAATCTAAATTTCAACAAGCGTTAAACATGACATCGGTTTAACTTCAACTTGTAAATTTTTCTCAAATTTCAACAAGTGTTAAACTGATTTTAGCTTGTACGTTCTACCTTTCCAGGAACCATTTTCCAACTCTCTGCCCCCTAATGTGAACTTAAGTTCTACTTGGGTTCTCATTATGCATGTATTCTAGAAACATCGTCCACTATCTTATCAGTCACAAGTGTAAAAAATCAAGCTAAAACTTTATTTATTACTTCGGCTAATAACAAAGAACAAGAAAGTCTAATGATAAAAAAATTTCAGATTGCAAGTATTCCTGGGCCTTGGCAACTCTTTGCCTTAATTATCTTCAAGTCGATATGCCCAATTGCCCAATACCGAGATGATTCTATAGGGTCCTTCTCAATTTGGGCCAAGCTTGCCTTCTCTGGGATTCTTCTTATTGTTGACGACCTTTCTCAGGACGAGGTCACCAACTTGGAACTCTCGTGGGTTTACCTTTTTATTGGCAAGCTGCTGCTGGTATGTCCCCAACTGAATTGCTGCTTTCTTCCTTCTCTCTTCTAGAAGATCTAGATCTCGGGCTAAAAATACATCATTAGTTCCATTCTCCACTGCCTGGGTTCTGATCCCTGGATGCCGACCTCCAGCGGAATGACTGCTTCTGTGCCATAAGCCATGGCAAACGGGAATTCTCCAGTTGATCTTCTTGGTGTAATCCGATATGCCCATAGTACACTGGGCAATTCATCTACCCATTTTCCCTTTGCTGCTTGCAGCCTCTTCTTAATCCCATCCAAGATAACTTTGTTGGATGCTTCTGCTTGTGTAATAACCCTCACCACTGATTACTAGTTTAATCACTGTTTACTGCTAAACTGAAATCAAGTACGATAATTGACTGACTGACTGAAATCTGGAACCGAATTGATTGAGTATGTTAGTTAAATTGCATTCCTATCTGTTGCCTGTTTGATTATATGTTCGTGTTTGTATGTTTAAACTGCAAATTGAAGGCCTTATCGGCGGCCGAACCGGAAATTGATTCGTGTTTTACGCTAATTGAGATTTATATGATTTTATGGTGTATTTATCTGAAATGTGATTTAGTATGATTAAATTTGATTAAAATAAGCTAGATTGCATTGTTGGCTTAAATTACCATTTTGCCACACTAGTGGCCCACTACCTAAACCTATTTGAGCCTTCCTACATTCAAAACAAAACATTTCCTCAGCCAATTCCATTGCTATAGCCGACTAGAGAGAGAGATAGGAGTGAGAGCTTGATTTCATCTCATATTTGCTTGGAGACTTGGGAAATTGTAGGAAGATTGCACGAATAGAACCTCCATACCTTAAATTGAAGACTTAGGTAAGGAATTCAACCTCTTAATTGTGTCTTTAAGTTGATTCATGCATGGTTCTTGTCATTTTGGAGAGCTAAGTCATGAATTGGTCTCTTAATGTTGAACTATAGCATATATCATGCATGCATGTCTACATTGTTGCATTTTGAGGTTGATTACATGGAATTTGGTACATGCATGCTCATATTATTGTTAGAGTCCATGTTTTCATCTTGGTTTTAGGAAGAATTGGCTCATTTGAGCTAGCATTTGAAGCTTTGAAGTGTTTGAATCCATGCATGTTCCATGTTCATCATGTTCATGAAATTGGGTTTGAAAATGGATTTAATTAAACTACCTTTGGGCCTTGATTTTACAAATTGAGCTGTGAATCATGTAACATTATGGGTTTTGAAGTGTTTTCCAGGAAATTAGCCCAAGAGGAGCGAAATTTATGTATTAAAACTTGGTTTTGAGCTTGAGATTCAAATCTGGAATTTCCAGATTTTGGACCCACGCTCGAGCGAGGAACTCCACGCTCGAGCGTACACTCTGTGATCACGCCTTCCGCTCGAGCGAGTAAAGTGACGCTCGAGCGTGAAATGCGTGCATCCAGTACTTTGCATGAGCTTACAGTCCGCTCGAGTGAGAGAATTCATGCTCGAGCGAAGACTTGTGTCTCACGCTCGAGCGAGGGTCGAGCGCCCGTCGAGCGTGAATTTTGAGCATCCAGTATTTTCACTGTAGCTTGCAATCCGCTCGAGCGACGAAAGTCACGCTCGAGCGGAGATCCTTTGTCTGCATGTTCGCTCGAGCGTAGAAAGCTATGCTCGAGCGAGACCCCTGTTTTCTGAAAATTTTGAAAAGTGTTTCTAACTGCAACTTTGCATCCTCTTTCCATCCTAGGCATTCCTAGGGCATGTTTAAGGCATCTTAATGAGGATATTGATTTAGAACCACACCAAGGCAAATTAGGGATTAAGTTATTGTTTCCCAACTGTATAACTTAGTGTGTGTTCATCCTGTAAACTGTGTAGGGTTGGCATCTGGGGACGCGCTCTAGCCTAGTTGTAGCCCAGAACTCTGTGAGTAACAACTGTGTAAAAATATGTTCAACTGTGAATATTTCTGACTATTTAACTGAACTGTTTTCTGAACTGATATTGTTAATCGAAGGAATGTATGTCCTATATTCTGAACTATATTGTGGCATCCATAGCAACTACTGTTACTGTTACTGCTACTGTTACAGAGATGTCTGTCGATTCCCTTGGTGGAACCACTACTGTTTACTAATTGATGGCCATCATTTACTGTTCGGTCTTTTAAGACCTACTGTTTACTGTACTGCTATGCTAATGGATGTACCACATATGACTGTTATGACTGAATGACTGTTATACTGAATCAACGAACTGTTTTCATTACTGTAAGGACATCCATTCTTAACCTCTTTACGCATTATGTTATTCACTGGGCTTTAGCTCACTGTTTATATATATATGTAGGTGTTCAGGCACCAGACCGGAGCTAGGAGCGTGGGTTAGACTCCCCTTTTTGTCAAGCCAACCACTGTGCCTCACTGCGAGGTTCCGAGCCTACCAAGCCATGGCTTAGGGGTGTTTTAATTTCCCCCGTCTGTCTCTGTATCTGTTTTGGGTTATTGTATAGACTAATAGCACTGTTACCGTACTGTTTAAATAGGGACTAAGTCCCTGTCCTGAACGATTGTAAATGTTGTATATACTGTTTTGCACTGATTGTACATATGTATGAAAAGTCTTTTTGTATACAGACTGTCACAACTCATTGGACATTGTTTAATTACTGTATTGGCTTCCGCCATGCCCCTGTATTCTGTATTATTGTCTTACTGTTAAGCAGGCCTTCGGTAATCTCGGATTACTGGCTGGTTACGGTACTAAACCCATAGGGGTGGGTTTGGGTCGTGACAGCTTGTCCATTGCTTTGAGGAAAACTTGGGGTGGAAAAATAATTCTTGATTTTGAACTTGACACAGAAGCTCTTGATGTGCTTACTGTCAAACTACGTGCCGTTGTCAACTATTATTGCTCTTGGGATTCCAAACCTGGTGATGATGTTCTTCCATATGAAGTTCTTCACATCCACATCCCGAATCTTGGCAAGGGGTTCAGCTTCTACCCACTTAGTGAAGTAATCTGTCGCTACCAGCAGGTACTTTCTTTGTCCAGTTGCTTGAGGTAGTTTTCCGACAAGATCCATGCCCCATTGGGCAAATGGCCAAGGGTTGGATACTGGGTTCAAGTCGGCTGCTGGCTGATGTATCGAAGGTGCAAACCTTTGGCACTTCTCATATTTCTTCACATAAGCTTCGACATCTTTCTGCATATAGGGCCACCAGTATCCCTGAGTGATGGCCCTGTGGGCAAGTGACCTGCCTCCAACGTGGCTTCCACATATTCCTTCATGTATCTTGTACAGAAAATCTTCAACCTGTGCAAGATGCACACACCTCAGAAGGGATTCAGTAAATGATCTTCTGTAGAGGTGTCCTTTTGGGGTCAAACTGAATCTTGCCGACTTCAGTCTGATCTTGTGTGCTTCTTTTCGGTCATCGGACAGCTTCTCGTCTTTAAGGAATGCTATTATTGTATCTATCCAACTTGGTCCCATCTCCACACACATTGCTTCGCGCTCTGTGTTCAGTGGTTCCATGCTTGGACTGGGCAAGTAGTCAACCATTATCGTCCTTGCCTTTTCAGGTTGTATTGCACAAGTTGGCCAGGGCATTAGCGTGACTGTTATCATCTTGGCTAACCTGCTGTAGTCGGCAATTCTGAAATAGGGCCACCAATCTGCCGACCTCCTTTACATAGGCCGACATCCTTTCGTCTCGAACTGCGAACTAGCCTGTTGTCTGGTTGATTATAAGTTGAGAGTCACAAAAGACTATCACCTCATCTGCTTCTACTGCTACTGCCAGTTTCAGTCCAGCAATCAGTGCTTCATATTCTGCTTCATTGTTTGAGGCCTTGAACCCCAAACGAATGGATTGTTCTAGTATCTATCCATCTGGAGATACCAGTACTACTCTTGCCCCCGCTCCTTGCCGGTTTGAACTCCCATCTACAAACAGTCGAAAAGAGTCGCCGATGTAAATGCTACAGTGCCTTAGTTTTTCTTCCTTCCTTTGTTCCGTTGCCCTCGGTTGGGCTCCTCTTTGTTCGTTTGGACATCGTTCACCTCGGCTCAAAGAAGCCCGATGTATGATGGCTCCTGGTGTGAACTCGGCCACAAAGTCGGCCAAAACTTAGCCTTTGATTGCTGTTCTGGGTCTATATTCTAGGTCATACTGGCCTAAGGCCACTACCCATCTGGCTATTCTGTCTGTCAGATCTCCCTGCTGCAACAGGGACTTCAAAGGATGTTTAGTTAGCACCACAATTTTGTGGGCTTGAAAGTAGTGGTTCAGCTTCTTTGAAGCCATTACTAAAGCCAGTGTTAACTTCTCCAAGGGTAAATACCTAGTTTCTGCATTAGCCAGGGTTTTGCTTACATAGTAAACAGCCCTTTGTTCCCCTTTTTCTTCTCGGATTACCACTGCACTTACCGCATGTTCCAAAACTGCTAAGTACAGGAATAACTCCTCTCCAGGTTCTGGATTTGAGAGAACTGGGGCCGTGGTCAAATACTTCTTCAAGTCGGCCAAGGCGACTTTGCACTCTTCTGTCCATAAGAAGTCTGTGGCCTTCTTCACTAAGCTAAAGGGTTTGTATTTGTCAGAACTTCTACTTATGAACCTATTCAGGGCTGCAGCCCTTCCAGTCAACATCTGTACTTGCTTCACCGATGTTGGGCTTTTCAGTTCTAGGATGGCCTTGATCTGATCTGGGCTGGCCTCAATGCCCCTTCTGGTCACCAAATATCCCAAGAACTTACCAGATCAAACTCCAAATGCATACTTCAATGCATTGAGTAGGAGCCGATATGTTTTTAGGATGTCAAAGACTACCTTTAAGTCTTCCAGATGGTCCTTAGGTTCCCTGGTCTTCACGACTATGTCATCGATGTATACCTCCACTGTTCGGCCAATTAGGTGTCTGAACATCTTGGTTACCAATCTCTGGTAAGTTGCTCCTGCATTTTTCAACCCAAAAGGCATCACTCTGTAGCAATATAGCCTTTTTGGGGTAATAAACGCAATCTTCTCCTCATCTAGGGGGTACATGGCTATCTGATGGTACCCCCTGTAGGCATCTAGGAAGCTCATCCTTCCATGCCCTGAAGTGGCATCCACCAGTTGGTCAATCTTGGGTAATGGGAAACTGTCTTTGGGACAGGCCTTGTTTAGGCTGGTAAAGTCCACGCAGACCCTCCATTTACCATTCTTTTTCTTCACCACCACGGTATTTGATAGCCATGTTGGGTAATTTACCTCTCGAATGGCTTTGGCCTCCAGAAGTTTGTCTACTTCCTCTTCCACTGCCTCAACATGCATCAACATCGATCTTCTTGCTCGTTGGATTACAGGTTTGGCCGACCTGTCTACGTTCAGTTTATGGCAAGTGACCTCAGGGTCAATGCCAGGCATCTAGTAAGGCGTCCAGGCAAATACCTCAATATTTGCTCTCAAGAAAGCCTCCAGTTCTTTTTCCTTTTCCTCGGCTAGGCCCAAGCCGAGAAGGAAGAAGCGTTCCTCATCTCCTTGCTGGACAAGGATTTTCTTCAGGGCTTCTTCACTCTTCTCGGCTGGCTCTTTGCTGACGTCATCTAGGACTTCCACGTCCTCGTCTTCGATCTCTACTGTCTCCGGTTCTTGTATGCTGCAGGTGGATTTCATCGCTGCCATAGAGCAGTTTTTTGCCTGCAGCTGATTCCCTCTGACCTCCTCTATCCCATGTTCTGTTGGGAACCGCAATAGCTGATGCAACGTTGAGGGAACAGCCTCCATTGCATGCAGCCATGGCCTTCCCAAGATAGCATTGTAGGGGGAGGGTGTGTCGATTATGGTGAATTCTGTTTTTATCTTTTTGGTTCCAGCCTGCACCTCCAAGCTTGCTGCTCCCAGTGGCCATGTCAGCGTTCCATTGAACCCTACCATTGGGTTGTTGGACTGCTCCATATCGTCTGGGTGAAGGCCAAGCTCCTTGTAACACCTGACATACATGATGTCACAAGAGCTGCCTTGGTCAATTAGGATGCGCTTCACTTGGCACTCCCTCAACCTGGAGGGATACTACCAAGGCATCGTTATGTGGGTGCTGCACCATCTCAAGGTCGGCTTCAGTAAAGGACACTACTGGTCCCTGGCACTCATCGGCCCGAGGTCTTTTCTCCCGAACCTGGTACACATGCTGCAAGTGTTTTACCTTCTGGGTCTCCCTCCGTATTTCGTTTTCGTTGACCTTCGAGTAGATTACATTAATTACCCGAGGTCCGCCTGCCTGCGGTTGCTGTGCTAGGGGAGGTGGAGCTGCTGGTGCCTGAGGCAGTCTTGCCTGCTCTTCCCTTACCTGGCTTCATCTACAAGGTCCCTTAAATGGCCTTGTCTTACCAGGTCTTCCAGGTGTGATTTCAGGGCTCTGCAACCCTGAGTCAGATGCTCATCTTCATTGTGGTAAGCACAATGCTTACCAAGGCTTCTTCCCATAAACTCTCCTGGTACCCTTCCTGGTGCTCTGAAATAGGGCTGGGTTCGGATTTTATCCAGGACTTTGTGAATTGGAATTCGGAATACAGTTGTGACTGCCTGTGCAGCCCTTAGTCTTATCTCTTGCTTGTTGGATCCATTGTTACCTCGGCCTCACTTCGGCGAGCCGTTTCCTTTCTCTTGCTTTGTCTCCTTAGTCCCTGGCGTGTCTTCCTCGGCTTTGGCATATTTCTCAATTCTAGCCATGAGCTCTTCCATGTTTTTTGGCAATGTTTTTGCCAATGAATTTCGTAGTGGACAATCATCTTTTAGGCCGTTCTTGAAAGACACGACCGGCACCTCTTGGTCGCACTCGGGTATTCAGTTGAATACCTCATAATACCTTTTGGCATAGGCTCTCAGGCTTTCTTCCTTGCCAATTTTCAGAGCCATTAGGGCATTTACCCTTAACGGCTGTAGTTTGTTTGTCACAAACTTGGCCACAAACATCTCGGCCAGGCCTTCCCAGATTTTCACAGTTCCTTTCGGCAACTTGTGAAACCAGTCTGATGCAATTTCTCCAAAGGATGAGGGGAACACCTTGCAAAGTAACGGCTCGTTCCCGGTGTACAACGCCATCGAGTTCAGGTACAAACCGACGTGAAAGTTGGGGTCCAACTTCCTGTCGTAGATCTAGAATCTCAGTATGCTAAACCTCTTCGGGGCTTCAAATTTGTCCAATTCTACCGAGAATGGTGTTCTCGGCTTGATCGGGGAGGTTACCTCGGCATCTTGTTGCCTTCTCTGTAGATAATCCCTTAGGTCCTCCTTGGTGCGACCAGGAGCTCGACTATCTCCTGACTTCAGCCTTTTAGGTACACTACTCTCAAGTTCGTTGTGAGCCCTCTTCGACCTTTCTCCATTAGTTGCGTCGAAGCACAACTCTTGCCTTTGAACATGCCGATGTTCTTTGAGGTCTGCTTCCTTGGTGCGATGTGTCCTTCGAGATTCTTCCCTTCTCGACTCTCCTCGCCCGACCTCTCTTGAAGGCCGGTGAGAGTGTTTTTCGCTCCTGGTGTGCTGGGGAGCTACATGGATTGTTTTCTGCCCGCCCTTCTGGGCATTGGCCGCTGGAATCGGCGTGTCCTGCAGCGGAAATGGCGACTGCATGACATTGTTTTGCATCATGAAATTGACAACCGATTACAGGTCTGCAAATTTGTTTGCCATCCCCTTCATCTCATCGTTCCTCCGTAGGTATCTATCCTTCCATACCTGAAGGTCGTCCTTATTGTAATACCCGCTTTGGTTCGTTTTCTTTGGTACGTCGCCTTCTTGGCTGACGTCTTTTCCTCCGTGATTCTTATCACGAGTCTCTTCGTTGCAGTTGTGTCCTTCGACGTCAAGGTCAATAGGTTTTCCACTCCCAGTAGGAGTGTCGTCCCCAACCTTCTCTCTTTGTCCGTCGTTGGCCAGCTATTCTCTTTTCTTTCCCACAGGCGGCGCCAAATTGTGTGTGTCAATTTCCGACCACACTGCCAATCAAGCACTCAGCTGGAGAACACTAGCAGAATAGATTAAGCCCGAACGACCTGCAATAGAAAGAAGAGATTCCGGCGGTGGTTTATCCACCCGGGGGCACTCCAACGATCAAGTCAGTTATCTCTAAAAGATAGCAAAAAATGCTTAACTCACTATTCAGAATATAAATTGCGTACCTTAGACCCATGGGGGTACCTCTCTTTTATAGCCAAATCAATCCTAGTCCCAATAGAAGCCTAGCTTCAATGGACTTCAGCTTAGTGCTTATCTTGGACTTTCTAATAGATAAAGATAAACTCCCTAAGAGTTTTATCCTTATCCAGGCTAAGGTCCTTCCTCATTGTAGGACTCTTGTCTCTTATCCGCTTATTCCGGACTCCGATATCTTTGGAGATACCCTCGGCCTATCCGAGATCACCTCGGCGTCACGACCAGGACACGTGGCACTTCGGCTGACATTTCGGCGTCACCTTGGCCACGTGTTGGCACTCAGAAAATATGTCCCCACAGATGTAAATAAACCAAGGGATAAACCAAGAGATTTAAAGTATAAGCTGTGTAGATTAGCATAAATTTTACAAAATGAATGGCTAATAACATGATTTTTCTTTACAGAAAATCATTTAAAAATACAGAGAATGAACAAAAAAAAAGAACTATTATTATGAATTGTACAAACCTAAATAAGGGGACACTGGGAGGGAACATCGGGAGAGAGACAGAGGGTGTGGAAAAAAATAGACAACAATTTGAAATTGTTTCCATTGTGATATAATTAGTAATAACAATTTAAATAACTAATATGATAAGTTAGCCAATAGGATTTTTTGTACTACTTTTAAAATTACAAAAAAGAGTATTGTTATTAGCATCCGCTTAATTTTTTTGAATCCCCCAATTTTCACTTTTTTTTATTACAATTATACCCTAAGGTAAAATTACATTGAAAGATAACTTTTAATAGAACACTCACCTACCAAATGAAAACAATTAGAATGACATTATACAATATTATACACCCACCTCTATCCCCATCTATACATATTCCTTACCAACCTAAACCCTAACCGTATTCTTCTTCATCACCATCCTAAACCCACATATTTATCTTCAATGAAAAACAATTGAAACCACCTAATCAGTTAACATTTTGTTCGATGGTTTCAAATGTGTTCAATGTTTTGAATTAGTTAGCGTTGCAAACAATCCTATTACAGACTCCGAATTTTTGCATTTGTAGCTGTTTTCACCATTCGTTGATACTTATAGAGCAATGGAGGATGATGAAAACTCTTATGAGGTTGGCGTTGCATTAGTAAGTTTATCTATCTTGCATTTACGATTCTGGGTCGTTTTCGATTCGGTATTAGTCTGTCAACTATTAAAGTTATGTTCAGTAATACAATGCTGCACAAAAACATTTAGTTTGGTACTATAGTGCTGAACATAAATATTTTGTTCGGCATTGGAATGCCAAATGGTCCATTTTGTAGGATTTTTTTCCTATTTCTGTTTTTTCTAAGGGTTTTTCCCTCTAAAACCCCCTGTATCGAGGGATTTACCCCGAAATAATAATAATAAAAAAATATCTATATATGTGTGATGGGAAGTTGGATGTTACTTGAGAGGATGAAAGAGACCGTCGAAGAGATTTCTGAGTGAGATACTGTCATTCACGATAATAAGGAGAAAAAGACCATCGTTTATGAGAGAAGGAGAAGAGAGAGACAATCCATTCTTCTCTCAATTGTTTGTTGTTCTCAAACGTCTCTCAATCGTTCATCGTTTACTGAGAGAAGAAGAAGAGAATGTGTAAAATCGGGTGGGTGTTCACTTGGGTGTAGTAATTTTATGAATATGGGTAAAATTGATATTAGATGGAGTGTTCAAATAAATCTTATTAAAATTTAGGGTTTAGAGTGAGGGTTCAAAGAAATTGAGGGTCCAAAGAAATTAAGTAGGTGCTAATAGTAGCCCTCTTACAAAAAATAGGGTAAATTATCCAAATAGTCCCTGTAGTTTATACAATGTGTCAATTTGGTCCCTGTTGTTTCAATTTGCTCAATTTTGTTCCTTAATATAATGGATTGTGTCATTTTAGTTCAATAAATAACGGTGGTTAAGTTTGGTAGACGGAAAGTCAAACTATGTATTAATTTGGTCTCTGTAGTTTACACAATGTGTCAATTTGGTCCATGTCAAAAATGAGCAAACTAAAATAATAGGAACCAAATTGATACATCAAGTAAATTATAAGGACCAAATAGACACATTGTGTAGACTTTCTGTCTACCAAACTTAACAACCGTTATTTATTGGACTAAAATGACACAATTAGGGGTGTGCATAATACCGCCGAAACCGCCGAAACCGCCAAAACCGCACCGAGTCGCACCGCCAAGGCAAATTCATTATTATTTGCCAATCGAACCGCCGATTTTTGGTAAGAAAAATGGAAAATTCTAGTGACACTTTTATCAATCCGCCGGTTTCTATTTTTCTTCCAAACCACACCGACCCGCACCGCTATTAAATCATGTTTTATAAGATTCTAAAAATTCTTTTTTACTTAAGTTTGCTTGTTGTTCTATACCTTATAATATAGTATTACATTACTGCTCGAGAAGAATTCAAGATGTCAGTAATCCAAAATAAAGTTGGATTCCAATTCACTTTTCAATCTTTTTTTTTTTTTTCCTGGCCATGTTGCAAACTTGCATCAGCTCACTTTTCAATCTAAATACTTTTCAACAATAAATATTTTCAATATATTGTAAACCCTGAATGATATTAATTTTATGTATTGTATTTGATCATTGTAGCTTCCACAGATGCTTGTAATGAACTGATGGCATAGTCGTTGATATTATCATGTTGTTGCTACACTTGCTGCATCAGAAGAAAGCTTCACAAGATGCTTAACATCACGGTATCTCTTGTCTTTTTTTTACTCTTTGATTTAAGTTTTGTAATTTGAATTATATTTTTTATAAACCACCAATCCGCCCGAACCGCCAAGGCAAATCCGCTATTATTTGCCAACCGAACCGCCGGTTTTTGATAAGGAAAATGACAAATTCTAGTGACACTTTTATCAATCCGCCACCCGCCATACGGTTTCTATTTTTCTGTCAAATCGCACCGACCCGCACCGCGCACACCCCTAGACACAATCCATTAAATTAAGAGGCAAAATCGAGCAAATTAAAATAATAGAGACTAAATTGACACATCGTGTAAACTAAAGGGACCATTTGCATAATTTACCCAAAATAATAAACATTTAGTAGTTAAACCCTAAACCAACACTGACCAATACAATTTTTAGTTGCAAAAAATTGTACTTTTTACCCACCCAAAAAAAATTTATACTTTTGGCTATTAAATTCCTTTCAGTCGCCAAATTCAATCGCCAAAAGTGTAAATTGTTGAAGCGCAACTAATTTTATCCCTTAAAATCTTTCATTTCCTCGTCACCGATCAATTCAAACAAAATTTGTTTTTCATTGTTTTTTAATAAATAATTTATACTTACTAAGTCTACGTCTTGTTAAACCTTCTTTTGATCCATAAAGACCTCAAATGCAAAAAACCATCAAAAGCCATGATACATTTTTATTTAGACTTAAAATAGAAAACTACATATATTACTTTAATATTATAAGAAACACATATGAACCCATTATTAGATGTTCTTACTGTAAGACAAAAGAATACAAACTGGCTATATTACAACCAAAAAAAAAAAAAAACCTTTCAAATCACAAACAATCATCAACACAACCTTTTTAAATTACAAAATAAATAATTATCACCATTAATCTTCATTTAACAAAGACTAATGCAATACATCTCAAATAAATAAAGGGGAACTTACTGATAAGTCCCATGTACTAAGTTCAAGATCCAGCTAATCCCAAAACAAAATACTTGCACCAATTAGTCCAACACATTTTTAATTGTTACCAAAAAATCCTTTTTTTTTTTTTTAATTTACAGACACTGTTCACATCTTACTATCGTCGGACTTCCGTCAAACGGTCGCCGGAGACTCGTCGGAATGTTCAACATCGCCGGAAAGTCGTCGGAATGTTTAAAACATGTTATGAAACTGTAAAAAAAAAAAAAATTTTGCATGTTATAAAACTGCAAAATTTTACAGTTTTAAACCATGATTCATTCCAGCACCAAAAAAAAAAATTCAAACTGCAAAATTTTACAGTTTTCACCGCCTGTAACTAAAACTCGAAAATTACTTGTTCAGAATTCGAAAATTTTCTCATTACAAATCTGTGTGATAGCTGTACAAATCTAAGTCATTACAGATCTATTTCAATGATATTATAGATCTATTTTATCATCAACAACAACAACCATAGATCAACAACTATCCCCAAAAAAATCTGTAAATAGAGAGAGAAAGAGAGAGAAATTGACAAAACCATATTCATGGCAGATTCTTACAACAGCTACAGCAAACTTCGTAGATCTGCTGTGGGTACTTCACAGGCACGGCCTCATCTAGTTTCTGGTTGATTTCTTCTATCAGAGTCATCCAATAGGTTCGAAGATCGAATTTCGTCGACACTGACGATGATGGTGTCGATGATGAAGAAGAAGAAACAGAGCATCGATTTTTGGGATGCGAAATTGATCTGAAGAACGCATTGTTGATGAAAAACGCATTATTGATGATGATGAAAAATCTGCAGAAAATTTCCAGATCTGAAGATTTTTTTTTGTTGATGTTGATGAACCCATTGTTGATGATGAACACGTAACAAGAGAGGCAAAAACCAGAGAGATAAAGGAAAGGACTTTTTGGAGCACTCAAAAAGTTTTGGGATTAAATGGTCACCACATGTTTCACATGGGACCTCCCAGTAATTTCCCCATAAATAAATAACAATGAAATTGTGAAAGAAACACACAACTGCAATAAAGTTGGGAAAGATTCACAAAATTGATGTAGGTTATGCTGTCATTACCTCTACTTTTTTCTAAAATAACATATTCTTTGACAATCGAATCAATAATCTTTATCCTTCTTTGAAACTTTAATTCCTTTTACAACTGTAAGTCACCAATGATTGTGTTGCCATGACTTTGAAGGTGAACAACTCAAAGTACAATGCTCAAAGGAGGAATATGAAACTGTGCTCATCATAAGTGAAGAAAAATGAGAATGCTGAGATTTCCTCTACCTACATGCCCTTTTTTATAGCCTTTTTTTTTTTGTGGAAGTGATTTGGTAATTATGAGTATATATTAGATAAGATTTTGTTGACTAAAATTTAAGTTTCAAATTTCAAGAGAGAATGGGTTTTTTTTTTTTTTTTTACATTTTAAATTATAAAAATAAAAAAATTTAGTTTGGAAATTTAGATCTTCCATAAGCCCTTTTATTAGAAACCTCCTTTTTTTCTTAATATATATATAGACGTAGAGGGGTCTATTCCTAATTCTTTTCTTCTAATAAGAAAATAGATAATTCTATTTACACATCATCAACTCTCTCAGTACATATATACCATCACTAAATTTATATAATAATAATATGATCAAGTTAAATGACTATTAAAGACAATATGAGTGTGTATATACTCATTTCAACAATTCACATATGAAAACACAAATATCTTTATATACACCATCACCTTGAACAAATCTCTTTTATATTATTTTTCAAACTCAAAATATTATTGTTATGGAATATTTAGGGTTTTAAAACATTAAAATCAATTAATTTTAAAGATTTATATATTATGGATGACATTGATTTAGAATAAAACAACAATGAAAATATCAGTTTATTTCGTTATTTATCTTGTTCATATTGATTTAGAATAAAAGATCGTTGTTCATCTTTACAACAATGGTTTATTCCTTCTATACGCAAGCAGAGTTGAACATTTCTAAAATGTTCAATTATTTATATTTGAATAGAATCATTTTGTTCATATTATTAAAGTCGAACAAGTATTAAACGTTCATAAATAAAAAATTTGAACATTTTGATTTAGTTTGAATATAAATTTATAAACATATTAAGTTTTTTCAACACTGTATTTATGAACAATACTAAAATTATTTTTTTGTTTAAATCTTTACGTAATACCACACCGATTGCTTCGTCGCCGTAAAATTTCAATCCGCCATTTGGTTCTCACCATTTGCTTTCATGTTACTTTCATAGATTCAACGTAAATTAGGGAGAGAAAGAGAGATACACATGAATATAAAATTGCTCTGAATTGTATTTTAGTCCTTATTGTCTTTTCAACTTTAATGGTATGTACATCATCTTGTGTTAGGGTATGTATTGTGTTGTGTGGGTTAGGCTAAAATAGTAATATTATCGTGTGCGTTGAGTGAAAAATCAAAAGTTTAAAATATTATTGATGTGAATTAAGTAATGGTGTATACTGAGAGGATTAATAGTGTGTAGATAGAATTACTCTAAGAAAATTTTATGGTACACATCTTGTAAAATATGTTTATCATATATATCTTGTTACGTTTTTTTTAATACATATTATATATTTTTTTAGCAAATATCACGTATTACATATCAAAAAAATACGTAAATTTTGTTAAAAATATATAACATACATTATAAAAATATACAACATGATGCACAAGAATTTCCCATCATAATAATGATAGTCAGCCTCTTCTACAGGTTATGCTAAAGTAATGGACTCCATTTCTTACTTTTAAGCCACTTTAGAACATCCAATGATTCTACACCAAACAAACAAACAAAAAGAAAAAAACAACCAATGATCTCCTCATAAAAGAACAACCAATGAAAAAAGTAGATAATATTTTCCATCACGAGTTTTGTTACTTCCTCTATTTTATCACTTTTAATTATATTTTTAATGAGGTAATAAGTAATTTTTTTTTAAAAAAAAAGAGAAGAGTTTTAAAAAAATTGATTGATTAATATTATTTGTCAATTAAAAGTAATGAAATGAGAGAATGAGACATTCCTCTTACTATCATAGAGATGAGTGAATAAAATTATTTAACTTGTTTGTTTTCATTTTTCAAAAAATACTTTTTAGAAAATTCTATTTTTTTTATTTTTTGTGTTTTTTTGTTTTCACTGAATTTTTTTAATACTTTAAGCAATTTTTTTACTTTTTAGACACACCAAACATAAATATACCTAAAAAGTAAAAAAATTATAAAAAAAATCTTTTAAAAATTCACTAAATACCAAAAATACAAAAAAAAAATACAAAAATTCAGTACATTTTTTGTATTTTTATGTATTTATTAATTTTTTAAAATATTTTTTCACAATTTTTTTACTTTTTAAATACATCTAAGTAAGGTGCATCTAAAAAAGTAAAAAAAATATTTAAAATTTTAAAAATATTCACTAAAAACAAAAAAATACGAAAATCAAAAAATTCAATTTTCAAAAAACTTAATCCAGAAAATTCAAACCAAACACACTGATTTGTATTTAACTACCTAGATGTTTTCCTTGAATTAGCCAGGCATGACGTGATTTTACTTGGCCTTATTGCATTTATAAATACATAATAAAGTTATAAAAAAATGTACAAGACTCACTCCTAGTACACATGATAATAATAAATTGTTATAAAATTTATAAATATGTATGATATTTTGTGATAAAGTTAGTAATTTTTATTATGACATTTTGTGGTGAGAAAATATTATAATTTTATGATAAATTATGATTACAAATTTTAATAATTAAAATGTTAAATATTTTCATAAATTTAAAATTATTTTGAGAAGATATCACTAATATCTTGTTTGAGAATTAACTATCATAGTTGATTTTTTAATTTTTTATAAAAAGATATGTAAAAAATAAAAAAGAGTGATATGACAACTTGTGAGGTCCTGGGTATGTCACCACTTTATCTTTACTTTAACTTCGTTTTCTTTCATAATTTCAGCCTTTTGATTTCAATTCAAGGCCTTATTGGTTGTGTGAATTCACCACTCTCAAAAACTTTCTTGTGTTTTGTTCTCGGAGTTGAGCCTTTCGTGTTTTGGGCGTGGAGTTGGAGTCGTGGTTGGAGGTTTCATGTTAAAGCTTGCAAACCAGAGTCGATAAACAAAATTACACGTGCGTAGGTTTGAGTCATAGGTCCGGGGGTGGCGTCGCACGTGTAGGGATGTGTGCCGCACGTGCGGTGAAGGGGTTATTTTGTGAGTTGCATATTGACATAAAGGCAGGTGTGGGGGGCACGTGTTCGCCGCACGTGCGGTCAAGAGTTCTACATGTAAGGAAGAAAGCATGTCGCATATGTGGATAGGGTGTAACAACCCTTATCACTGATCACTGATTACCTACCGATTACTACTAAACTGAGACTGATTAAGATTGATAATTGAATTGATTGAAATACTGGACTGACTGACTGGAATCTGAAACTGAATTGATTAAGTATATCTGTCATATTGCATTTCTATTTGTTGCCTGTTTGATTATCTGTTCATGTTTTTATGTTTGAACTGCAAATTGAAGGCCTTATCGGCAGCCGAACCAGAAATTGATTGATGTTTTAGGACCATCATAATTTATGTGATTTTATGGCATATTCAGTTAAAAAGTGATTTGGTATGATTAAATTATATTAAAATAAGTTAAATTGCATTATTGCACTTATTTACATTTTTGTCACATTAGTGGCCCACTCAATATAACATAATTGAGCCTTATTACACTTGCACAACACATTTCATCAGCTCATTTCCCTTGCCTTAGCCGACCAAAAGAGAGAGAGAGGGAGAGAAATTGAGTTGTTCTTGGTAGTTTTGCTTGGTGACTTGAAGAAATTGTAGAGGATTTGTGCAATTGAGCTTCCATACTTGTAATAGAGGACCATAGGTAAGGATTTAACCTCTTAATTGTGTCTTTAAGCTTGTTCTTACATGATTCATGTCAAATTTAGTGGGTTGAGTCATGAAATAGCTTCATATGTTGATTTGAGTTAGAATTCATGCATGCATGTGTTTATCCTTGCATTGTGAGGTTTGATTTCATGGAAATCTTGCATGCATATTCATGTTTATATTATAGACCATGTTTTTATCTTGGTTTTGAAAGAATTGGCTCACTTGAGCAAGTATTTGAAGCTTTGAATTGGTTTAAATTTATGCATGTTCCATGTTCATCTTGTTCATGAAAATTGGTTTGAAATTGAGTTTAATTAAACTACCCTTGGGCTTTGATTTTACAAATTGATCTTTGAAACATGTAATATTATGGGTTTTGAAGTGTTTTCCAGAAATTTAGCCCAAAAGGATCGAATTTAGTACATTTAAACTTGGTTTTGAGCTTGAGGTTCAAATCTAGAATTTCCAGATTTTGGACCCACGCTCGAACGAGGAAGTCCACGCTCGAGCGTACACTCTGTGATCATGCTTTCCATTCCAGCGAGTAAAGTGACGCTCGAGCGTGAAATGCGTGCATCCAGTACTTTGTATGGGCTTACAGTCAGCTCGAGTGAGAGAATTCACGCTCGAGCGAGGACTTGTGTCTCACGCTCGAGCGAGGGTTGAGCGCCCGTCGAGCGTGGATTTTGAGCATCCAGTATTTTTACTGTAGCTTATAGTCCGCTCGAGCGATGGAAGTTACGCTCGAGCGGAGCTCCTTTGTCTGCATGTCTGCTCGAGCGTAGAAAGCCACGCTCGAGCGAGACCCCTGTTTTCTGAAAATTCTGAAAAATGCTTTTAAGTGCATCTTTGCATCCTCATTCCATCCTAGACATTCTTAGGCCTAGTTTAAGGCATCTTAATAAGGATATAGATGTAGAACACACCGAGGCAATTAGGGATTAAGTTATTGGGCTCGTTTGGTTTGTGTTTCCCAAAAATTTTTGAGAAAAATTCTCTATAAATAAGTTTTCAAAAGTAATCAAACCAAACAAATTTTTCCAAAAAAATTTCCCAAAACTTGTTTGGTTTACAAGTTTTTCAAACAAATCTCTCTCTCATACACATCAAATCAATCACTTTTTCTAAAACTCTCTCTCAAAATAATTTTCCAAAACATCTTTTGAAAAAAACCAAACCAAACAACTTTTTGTACTTTTTATCTCTAAAATTCATCTCCCAAACTCAAACCAAACATACCCATTATCTTTCCCAACTGTGTAGCTTAGTGTGTGTTCGTTCTGTAAACTGTGTAGGGTTGGCGACTGGAGACGCGCTCTAGCTTTATTGTAGCCCAGAACTCTGTGAGTAACAACTGTGTAAAGATATGTTCAAAAATGGTTATCTTCTGACCAATTGAACTGTACTGTTTCTAAACTGATACTGTTAACTGAATGAATGTATGTCCTATATTCTGAACTGTATTGTGGCATCCTTAGTAACTACTGTTACTGACTGTTACTGTTACAGAGATCTCTGTCGGTTCCCTTGTTGGAACCACTACTGTTTACTAATTGATGGCCATCATTGACTGTTCAGTCTTTTAAGACCTACTGTTTACTGTACTGTTATGCTAATGGATGTACCACATATGACTGTACTGACTGAAGACTGAAATACTGGTTTAATGAACTGTTTTCATTACTGTAAGGACATTCATTCTAAACCCCTTTACGCATTATGTTATTCACTGGGCTTTAACTCACTGCTTATATATATATGTAGGTGTACAGGCACCAGACCGCGGCTAGGAGCGTCGGGGTAAACTCCAGTTTTGTTAAGCCAACCACTATGCCTCACTGCGAGGTTCCGAGCCTGTCTAGCAAAGGCTATGGGGTGTTTTAGTTTTCCCCCTTCTGTTCTATTTTGTATTGACTGTATAGACTGTTACTGTACTGTTTAATAGGGATTAGGTCCCTGTTCTGAATGGTTATAAATATTGTGCATACTGTGTTCTGTACTGTGTATATATATATGTATGAAAAGTCTTTTTGGCATACAAACTATCACAGCTCATTGGATATTGTTTATTTACTGTTTTGGCTTCCGCCATGCCCCTGTACTCTGTTTTACTGTATTACTGTTAAGCAGGCCTTCGGTAATCTCGGATTACTGGCCGATTACGATGCTAAACCCATAGGGGCGGGTTTGGGTCGTGACATAGGGTCCCGCACGTGTGGGAGTGTTTATGTCCGAAAATCTTTAGTGCCTTAGAACTTTTTGAAGAGCTCATCAAGGGCTACAACTTGTGCAGTGAAGATCGGATTTCAACACCGTTAATCCTAGGGTTTTTTTCATCTTTTATTTCCAAACTTAAGATAGAGAGTTTCTTTGAGTGTGATATATATATAATTTTAGCATGTCTTGACTTGGTATTGATGTGATTTTGTTTTGGAAGTTTGGGATTTGAAAATGTTGGGTTTTAGAAATGTTTGAGGAGTGATTCCTCTCATGATTTTTGCACAAATTAGTTGCCTTATGGATTTATGAGGCTCATGGGAGTCCATTGATGGAAGCATTTGTTGGAAATGGTAATAAATTCTGGGTAAAACCAGAATTTTATCCTAAGTTTGGTCTAATTTTTAGGTGGGCCCCGTGCGTCGTTTTACACGGGTCAAAGTGGTAACGCGTTCTATGCCGCGTTATGATTCACGTGGTATATTTGGTTGCTTAAAACCATTACCAAGTGAATGGGAAATTGAAGCCAAAGTAAGCTCCATGGAAATGGAGTTTTGGTGGAAATTCCTTAAAGGTTAAATAAAGCTTGTCCCACATTGATTTGGTGGGAGGTTTTGAAAGGGTTTATAAGGCATGGGTTTGGTACTTGGGGTGTGCCCCAAGGGGTACCCAAGTGTTTTAGAGGGAGAGGTTATGGGCAAAATGGGCTAGACCCATTGGACTCAAAAACCACCACACACGCGCGCGCCGCCGTCCGTCCGGTCGGTCGGGCGGCCTGGGCTTGGGCGCGGGTGCGTGGTGTGTGGTTGGGTTGGGCTTGTTCGGCCCAATACTAATCTTTTTGGGCCAAAAACATTTGAATTTAATCCAGAATTCAAATTAAACTGGGTTTGGAATTTCTGTTCATCCAAACAAGGCCCTTCCCGTTTTCAAACAGAATTAAACTGGTTTGGCATTTTTGTTCATCCAAACAGGGCCCTTCCCGTTTTTATCTGTTTGAATAATTAACCAACAGATTCAAATCTGTTGAAATTCAAACCCAACAGGTTTCATACCTGTTCAATTCAAATCCTACAACCACCTTAACATCTATAAATAGACCAGCCTCCCATTTGGATTTTCACTCCAATTTTCGTACTCCATCCTCTCTATAATTCTCTCTGCATTTTGCTGCATTTTTATTCTGAAAGAAAGAGTGTAAACACTTAGTGTGTTCGTAAGGCAAATAATTTGTAGTGCTGCTATTGTTTGTGGTAAGATCATTTCATCCTGGGAGATAGACGTCCAGATTCTGAAAGCACCGTGGAGAGGACGAATCTGTCTTAAGGACACAATGTTAAACACTGGACTTGATCAGAAAAGTAATTCAAAGAAATTAACCAAGTAAGTTGTTTAATTTTTATTCTGTTTTTAAATTTGTTTATTTAATCAGATTTTAATTTTGTTTTTGTAACAAAATAAAATCTGTTATTTATTTATTTATTTTTATTTCGAGTTTGATTTTTGTAATCAAACATATTCTCTCCTTTTCTTTATTTCTTTAATTCTAATTGTTGTTTTGTACACAATAGAATTAAAATCTTTTAAATACAGTGAAGATTGCCTAACAATCTTAAGACAGAACTCTTTTTGGTATCTTCATTGTATTTAATTTTCTGTTTTTCAAAATAATATTCTGGTTGGAAAAACAAATAGTGATTTATGCTATTTGACAGATAGTAGTAATATACTGTCTCTTTTCTTTGACAACTAGTAGTACGATACTGGTGTCATTAACAATTTCAGAATATTATTTGGTATTACAGAAAATTATTTTGGTATTTTATTTTTCCTGTTTTAGTAACAAGGAAAATAAAATTATTTTGTAATATAATTTATTTTCTGATTTTTGTAATCAGAGATTATGGCTACTACAACTGAAACTGCATCTGGCAGTGGTACTCCTGTTGTTACACCAACATCAGTCCCTATTCAGAACCATGTTCATGTACCAATCAATCATGGAGAAAAACCGGAAAAATTTAATGGTACCGAGTTTAAGAGATGGCAGCAAAAGATGCTGTTCTATCTTACAACTCTTAATTTGGCCCGGTTTCTCCATGAAGAGGCTCCAGCACTTAAAGAGGGTGAAAGTGATCGGCAAGTTGTTGCCGCTATAGATGCTTGGAAACATTCAGATTTCCTGTGCAGAAACTACATTCTCAATGGCCTTGACAACATGCTGTATAATGTATACAGTCCTTTGAAGTCAGCAAAAGAATTGTGGGATTCTTTGGAGAAGAAATACAAGACAGAGGATGCCGGCACAAAGAAATTTGTTGTCGGTAAATTTCTGGATTTTGTAATGGTCGACTCCCAAACGGTAATATCTCAAGTTTAAAGTTTTCAGATAATTTTGCATGATATTCATTCAGAAGGTATGACTCTTAGCGAATCTTTCCAAGTCGCTGCTTTGGTGGAAAAGTTACCACCGGCCTGGAAAGATTTCAAAAAAATTATTTAAAACATAAACGCAAAGAGATGACCATGGATGAGTTAATTGTAAGATTAAGAATTGAGGAAGATAACCGAAAGGCTGAAAAGAGAAATGGGAAAAATCCCATTGAGTCCAAGGCTAATGTGGTTGAACAAGTTCAAAAACCACATAACAAAAAGAGGAAGTTTACTGGAGATGGTCCTAAACAAGGCAACAACAATGGCAACAAGAAGTTCAAAGGAAAATGCTATAACTGTGGCAAGACTGGACATCGAGCTTCTGACTGCCGCCGTCCTAAGAAGGATCATGGAAGTACAAGCAAGAAGACCACCAATCAGGCCAATATAACAGAATTGGATTACATCTCTGACGGAGTGAATGACATCAACCTCTCTGCTGTGGTGTCTGAGGCTAACTTGGTTGGAAATCCCAAAGAGTGGTGGATTGACACTGGAGCAACTCGTCACATATGTGCGGACAAGAAGATGTTCACTACCTATAAAGAGGCTGCAAATGGTGAACAACTTTTCATGGGAAATTCTTCTACTTCTACTGTGGCTGGACAAGGGAAGGTGATCTTGAAGATGACATCAGGGAAAGAATTGACCCTCAACAACGTACTGCATGTACCTGACATCCGGAAGAATTTAGTTTCTGGTTCTTTGTTAAGTAAAAATGGTTTTAGGCTTGTTTTTGAGTCTGATAAATTTGTATTAACAAAGAGTGGTATGTATGTTGGTAAGGGATACATGAGTGATAGTCTCTTTAAGCTAAATGTAATGACAGTTGTACCAAAAGTTGCTATGAATGAGAATAATACATCTTTTGCTTATATTCTTGAGTCGAATTTATGGCATGGTAGATTAGGTCATGTGAATTTTGATGCTTTGCGTAGATTAATTGGTTTAGATTATATACCAAAGTTTGAAATTAATCCTAATCATAAATGTGAAATTTGTGTAGAAGCAAAACTAACTAAGGCTCCATTTAAATCGGTTGAAAGAAAAACCGAACCTCTAGAATTAATTCATACTGATGTATGTGATCTAAAATTTATTCAAACTAGAGGAGGCAAAAAGTATTTCATAACATTTATCGATGATTGCACTAGATATTGTTATGTTTATTTACTTAGAAGTAAAGATGAAGCCTTAGAAATGTTTAAACTCTACAAAACAGAAGTTGAAAATCAACTTGGTAAAACCATCAAAATGGTTAGAAGTGATAGGGGTGGTGAATATGATGCACCATTAAATGAATTTTGTGCACAACATGGCATTATTCACCAAACTACAGCCCCTTATTCTCCACAGCAAAATGGAATTGCTGAAAGGAAGAATAGAACACTAAAAGAAATAATGAATGCCATGTTACTAAGTTCAGGCTTACCACAGAACTTGTGGGGGGAAGCAATATCGTCTGCAAATTATGTTCTTAATAGAATACCCCACAAGAAAACCAAAAGCATTCCTTATGAATTATGGAAAGGTCGACCACCTTCCTACAAATACTTAAAAGTGTGGGGGTGTTTGGCAAAAGTGGAAGTTCCTGTTCCTAAAAAGACTAAGATTGGACCAAAAACAGTAGATTGTGTGTTTATTGGTTATGCTCAGAATAGTAGTGCATATCGGTTTCTGACTTATAAATCAGAAATACCTGATATAAATGTGAACACTATTATAGAGTCAAGGAATGCTGTGTTTTTTGAGCATGTCTTTCCTCACAAGAAAGGACAGGAATTAAGTTCACAGAAAAGAACTTATGATTGTACACAAAGTCAAGAGACTACTGACAATCAAACACAAGAGACTAGTAATGGTCTCAACCAACAGGATTTAACTGATGATGAACCAAGAAGAAGTAAGAGAGCGAGAACATCAAAATCCTTTGGTCCAGATTTTCTGACATACTTGTTAGAAAATGAACCTCAAAGCTTTAAGGCAGCAATGACAGGTCCGAAGCACCTTTGTGGAAAGAGGCTGTTAATAATGAAATTGAATCCATTATGCAAAATCATACTTGGGAATTGGTGGATCTTCCATCAGGTTCTAAACCTCTTGGATATAAATGGATATTCAAGAGAAAAATGAAAGCAGATGGTTCAATAGACAAGTATAAAGCAAGACTTGTAGTTAAAGGTTACAGACAAAAGGAAGGTCTGGACTATTTTGACACATATTCCCCTGTGACAAGAATAACATCCATTCGCATGCTTATTGCTATAGCAGCATTGTTTAATTTAGAAATACATCAAATGGATGTTAAAACAGCTTTCTTAAACGGTGATCTAAATGAAGAGATCTATATGGAGCAACCTGAAGGGTTTGTTGTATCAGGGCAAGAAAAGAAAGTTTGTCGACTTGTAAAATCCCTTTATGGATTAAAACAAGCACCTAAGCAATGGCATGAAAAATTTGATCATGCAATGCTTACTAATGGGTTTAAGATAAACGAATGTAACAAATGCGTCTATGTTAAAAACATTGACCAAGGATATGTCATAGTTTGTCTTTATGTGGATGACATGCTTATCGTTGGAAGCAGTCAAAACATGATCAAATCAACTAGGCAAATGCTTAACAAAGATTTGATATGAAAGATATGGGGGTCGCAGATGTTATATTAGGAATGAAAATTACTAAAACATCTGACGGATATGCATTATCTCAATCTCATTATATTGAGAAAATTCTTGATAAATTTATCAAGGATGATTTGAATTTAGCAAGAACACCTGTAGACATCAGTCTTTATTTATCGAAAAATAAAGGTGATGCAGTGTCTCAGTTAAAATACTCCCAAATCATTGGAAGCCTAATGTACCTAATGAATTGTACTCGTCCTGATATAGCTTATGCTATCAGTAAATTGAGTAGGTACACTAGTAACCCCGGAGAAGACCATTGGAAAGCAATCATTCGGGTTCTTAGATATCTAAGATTCACCCGTGATCATGGTTTGAACTTTACTCGATATCCAGCAGTACTTGAAGGTTATTGTGATGCAAATTGGATATCGGATACTAAAGATTCAAAATCCACAAGTGGATATGTCTTTACTCTGGAGGCGCTGCTGTTTCTTGGAAGTCCACGAAACAAACTTGCATCGCACGATCCACAATGGAATCCGAGTTCATTGCTTTAGACAAAGCAGGTGAAGAAGCAGAATGGCTTCGTCACTTCTTAGAAGACATTCCAATGTGGCCAAAACCTGTGCCAGCTATTTGCATTCATTGTGATAGTCAATCTGCAATAGGCAGGGCACAGAATCATATGTATAACGGTAAGTCACGACATATTCGTCGTCGACATAATACCGTAAGGCAATTGTTGTCAAACGGAATAATCTCAATAGATTATATAAAATCTAAAGAGAATATTGCGGATCCGTTAACAAAAGGTTTGACAAAAGAGCTAGTGTATAGTTCATCAAAGGGGATGGGATTAAAGCCTATTACATAAGAGTCGTCATAATGGTAACCCTACTTATATGACTGGAGATCCCAAGAACTAAGTTCAAAGGGACAACTAAGTTATGTATGGCTCGCCAGAAATCACCAAGGGATTAAAATTCCCTACCCATTCCTATGGTGAGAGTGATATCTGCAACATATGTTGTATGCAGGGGTATAAGGATAAGCTTTGCTTTTAATGATTACTTATATCTTGATTAAGGCATAAAATCAAGACGAGTATAAGAAGATACTCACAATAAGAATCACCTATATGAGTGTTGAACTGGGGCCGGTTCTATGAGAATGAAAGAGGCTACATTCTCTAGAAACACTCATGAAAACCAGGAGCGTTCAAGGCCAAAATGAACACAACAGTGAGAACCACGATGTGTTAGAAGATATTTTGTGTGAAATCTATTGTCTTGGCTTACACAAACGGCTGAACAATTCAAGGCATCGCGTCCATTGGTTAGCCAGTAAGTCCGATAGGTTATCACTAGGGAAGGTTCAAGGCCGAAAACTACCTATCCTGATGCAAGATATTTTCGACTTATACTCTTTCGTTAAGTCTGCATATTGTTGCATTTCCGTTGTCATCAAATTCCATTCATGTGGGGGATTGTTGGAAATGGTATAAATTCTGGGTAAAACCAGAATTTTATCCTAAGTTTGGTCTAATTTTTAGGTGGGCCCGTGCGTCGTTTTACACGGGTCAAAGTGGTAACGCGTTCTATGCCGCGTTGTGATTCACGTGGTATATTTGGTTGCTTAAAACCATTACCGAGTGAATGGGAAATTGAAGCCAAAGTAAGCTCCATGGAAATGGAGTTTTGGTGGAAATTCCTTAAAGGTTAAATAAAGCTTGTCCCACATTGATTTGGTGGGAGGTTTTGAAAGGGTTTATAAGGCATGGGTTTGGTACTTGGGGTGTGCCCCAAGGGGTACCCAAGTGTTTTAGAGGGAGAGGTTATGGGCAAAATGGGCTAGACCCATTGGACTCAAAAACCACCACATACGCGCGCGCCGCCGCCGCCGCCGTCCGTCCGGGTGGGCTGGGCTGGGCTGGGCCTGGGCTTGGGCGCGTGGTGTGTGGTTGGGTTGGGCTTGTTCGGCCCAATACTAATCTTTTTGGGCCAAAAACATTTGAATTTAATCCAGAATTCAAATTAAACTGGGTTTGGAATTTCTGTTCATCCAAACAAGGCCCTTCCCGTTTTCAAACAGAATTAAACTGGTTTGGCATTTTTGTTCATCCAAACAGGGCCCTTCCCGTTTTTATCTGTTTGAATAATTAAACCAACAGATTCAAAATCTGTTTGAAATTCAAACCCAACAGGTTTCATACCTATTCAATTCAAATCCTACAGCCACCTTAACATCTATAAATAGACCAGCCTCCCATTTGGATTTTCACTCCAATTTTCGTACTCCATCCTCTCTATAATTCTCTCTGCATTTTGCTGCATTTTTATTCTGAAAGAAAGAGTGTAAACACTTAGTGTGTTCGTAAGGCAAACAATTTGTAGTGCTGCTATTGTTTGTGGTAAGATCATTTCATCCTGGGAGATAGACGTCCAGATTCTGAAAGCACCGTGGAGAGGACGAATCTGTCTTAAGGACACAGTGTTAAACACTGGACTTGATCAGAAAAGTAATTCAAAGAAATTAACCAAGTAAGTTGTTTAATTTTTATTCTGTTTTTAAATTTGTTTATTTAATCAGATTTTAATTTTGTTTTTGTAACAAAATAAAATCTGTTATTTATTTATTTATTTTTATTTCGAGTTTGATTTTTGTAATCAAACATATTCTCTCCTTTTCTTTATTTCTTTAATTCTAATTGTTGTTTTGTACACAATAGAATTAAAATCTTTTAAATACAGTGAAGATTGCCTAACAGCATTTTTTTTTTTCCAAAGAAAAAAAGGAGAAAATACTTTTTGAAGGAAAACCCTAGACTTTGGAAATTGGGGAAAAGTTAATTTTTTGAAAATCTTATGCACATGTTGGGATTTTCATAGAGAAAAATGATGAATTTTCATATGTTGATATGTTGTTGAGATATCTATGAGATGGATAAATTTTTGTTGTTGAGAAATTGACATAGATTGCATGATTGATACATGTTTGGATTATGAAAATTTGATATTGATTGTGAATATAGAAGATTGTCATATGTCACACACACACACACACACATATATATATTGTTGAATGATGTTCGAAGAATATCGTTGATTGAGATGAATTTGAGAAATGTTGAACATTGTGTTAACATTGAGAGAATGTTGAGAATTCGGAATTTCTTATTGAGGATATGTATATGTAATTTCATTATATTACATTCATTGCATGATTTTTGAATAATGTCTTATTAAAGCTATGATTTTGGAAAGATAGAGTCATTGTTTTGAGACGACTTTTGAAACTTCAATTGTTTTTAGGATAAATATGGTGGTAAGTCTGGATAGAAGGCGTAGATTGAGATTTAAGTTGCCTGAGTGTCCAAGGTGAAAGATAAAAAACACGCGCGGAGCAAGTACCACATGTCTTCTGGTTAGGAGCCGATAAAGTCGGTTTGGTAGAGTCTTGAGAGACTTACTTGTAGATACTAGCCTGGAGATTACCTGAGTTGTATTTACCATCCTATATTGTAATTCTATTATATTGATATATATATACATATATATGTTTTTGAAAATTGAGTATTGGCATAAGATTTCAAAGAGATGAAAATGTTTTTTTTTTTTTTTTTTTTAAGTATGACATGCATATTTTAAGACTACTTAAAAGATATATTACTTTGTTAAGATCTTCTTATTGAGTTTTGCGCTCATCCTTAGTGGATTTGTGCAAAAAATGATGTGGTGTTTTCGCCTCAGTGAAGGCGAGTGGATATTTTGTGAATATAAGGTTCTTTTGTTTGTCGCTATATTTTTGACAAGTTAAGGGTTTATGTGTATGGGTTTGTAAACCTTTTATTTGTAATCGGGGTTTAAACCTTGGAACTTGTGGCTCGATGGGCTTTGCTTTGTATTTGTTTATTTTATTATTCATCTGTCTCATATGCAATAGATTCATATATTAGAGGAGATTAAATATGTAATTGCATTTGGACTTCTTTTATAAATCTCTCACATATCAAGGAACTCAACTGTAGAGATTTGATTACTCAATGATGATCGGAACATTATGATTATTCAACTGAGATGAATTAAATTAGAGTTATCATATATTAATTATTTTGGGACTTTATACAATTTATAATAAATTTTTAACTAAAAATCTTACCTGCAAATCGGGCCTAAAATTGTAATTTCTCCTTAAATAGTAAGGGCAATGATAGTTATGATGATTATGAATCTATAAGGATGAAAAGGACCATGCATTTTCGATTGGAGTTCATTTGTTTAATCATCAACCAAATTTCCTAGTAATTATGGAATTGATTTGATTAGTGATAATGATGGAGTTCATCTGTTTAATCATCAACTAAATTTCCAAGTAATTATGGAATTGATTTGATTAGTGATAATGATGGAGTTCATCTGTTTAATCATCAACTAAATTTCCAAGTAATTATGATAATGACTGCATGTGTTCAAGGAAATCACATTCATCTTATACTCTTTTGGCAATCCAAAAAAAAGTCATTTTAATTTTTTTATTTTTTATTTTTATCTTTGGTGATTTTTTTATTATAAAAAGTATGTCAGATCTTTTTTTGATTTATTTTCCTAAGACGAATATAAAAAGTATATTTTTTTGAAAAATTTTAATTTTTTTTTTAAAAAGGCCAAAATAAACTAAAAAATATTACTTATTTTTGTCTTTTTTGAATATTTTTTAGATTTTTTTTTTAAAAAAAATTTATAAATTTCCAATTCGATTTGTCAAGGTGAATCTAGAAATCTAAATTTTTAAAAAATCACGAAAGATAAAAATAAGCAAAAGAATTAAGGCTTATGAATCATATAGAATTTCAAAATATTTATAATTTTAATATATTGTTTACATATAAAGAATACTTTTATATATTTTTATACAAATTAGATATGTTCTTTTTTGTAAGAGTTTTGTTAACATTTGCCCTAAGAGAATATTAAACAAAGTAAAAGTAAATTTTCACTTGGGACAAGCTTATAAGCCAACTTATTAGCTTATTTGGTTTATATCAATCATCTACTTTTTACATATGTTTTTTTATAATAAGTTAAAAAATAAACTTATGAATCACTTCCCAAAATAATCAAGCTAATAAATCTCACATATATATATATATATATATATATATATTATATATGGACAAAACTTAGGCTCCGTTTGGGAAGAGCTAAACAGGGCTTTTTTGGCTATTTTAGCCATAAAAGATAAAATAGGCTATTTTAGTCACAAAAAATAAAATATCATATCCAACCTATAATCATTACACTATTCTCTCACAAAAAAATCAAAAAATTCAAAAAGCCAAAAAGTCCTTCCCAAGTCAAACTTTTTAATCTAGGCTAAAATAATCAAAAAAATCAAAAAATCAAAAAACCAATCCACTTTCCAAATGGAGGCTTAATGGGGTAGGAAATTGACAATAAACTTATTAACTATTACAATGTGGCGTGGAAGGGAATGGAAACATATCGGATTTTTTGCGTTTCGTGTGTGAATTTTTAATTTTAAACTTAATTATTTTATTAATTTAATTTTATATTTTATCTTAAATTTGAGAGTTTTGACCTATTATTAGGGATGTAAGAAAAATCAAAAAAATTAACTAAATTGATTGAACTGAACCAAACATACTTTACCCTACCCTATCAATGCTCTCCCAAATATATTTTTTTTATTAAAATTTAGTAGAGATAAATATAGTCAGGTCGGGTAATTTTGCTATCCTAGGCTTGTCTAATTGTTCTCATTTTATTTTATTTTATATTTTATAATTTATGTACAGTATCTCATTATTTTTCTTAAAAAATCCAAATTTAAAAAGAGTTCTATCTAGAATATTTTTATGTTGGTAGGGATTGTTTGGTCATTTAGGTCAAACTTTTTCCTTATTATCTACAATTTGAAATCTCACACTCTAACTAGCAAACAAATTGTTGGTGCCCTTGTATTATTGTATAAACTTGTAGAGGGGTGTCTCCTAATTTTCCAAATTAAAAAAAAATCATATAAAATCAAGTAAGGTGAAAAGGTGTAAGAAAAAAAAAAGGGAAATAAAAGGCTAAATTGTAAAGAAAGTAACAAGGGTATTTTGGTCTTATTATAAAAAATTATCATTTAATTTAGACTATATTTAATTTTTTGATAGTGCTATATGCACTAAGTAATATACACATTCGTGTACCAACTAATATTATGTCATTATTACTGACTTCACCTATTATACAAATTATAAATACTTAAAATTTCTAAAATTATACTATATCATCTGTTAGTATATTAATTAATACATTAATTGACACATGTAAACATTATTCTTAATTTTGTACTAATACATACGGAAGGCTTTGGCCTCATTACAAAAAATATTATTTAATTTAGACAGCATTTAATTTCTTACTACTTATACAAACAGAAGTAATTGTACATATTTTTAAGAAGATAGTTAAAAGTTACTTTTAACTTTTTTTAGCGAGAGGGAAGTGGGTTAAAATGTTAACTTTTGACCTACTTTTTAAAATAGGTCTTAATACTGCATTAACATGCTAACCCAAAAAAAACTTGTTTCGTTCCTATAATTTCAATGGGGCTTGTCTCAATTGTTTAATTATTATTATTGTTTTTTATTTTTTTGTAGAATTTTAAAATATAACACGTTTGGTAATTATTTTTTTTTAAAAAAAATGATTAGTAAAGAAATTGAGTGAGTTCTTAGGTTTGATTTTGAATCGTTATGATAAATGAAATTTAAATATATTTTAAAATTTATTAGTTTTTCAACCAAAACTTGAATGAACTATTATTTGATGAAAAAAAGTAATTACTCAAGCTTGGCTTGAGATTGACTCAATTATATGTTATTTAGATTGACTGAGAAGGTACATAAATCAAAATTAAACACATTTAAAGCTTGTTAAAATTTAAAGGGCGAATTACATTTATTAAGATATAATTTTTTTTTTACACAAACATGAGGGGCGCAAGTCACACTTATACCTCTACAACTTTTCATTTATATCCCATCACAGAATTACTTACACCCCATATGTTTTTGTAATTTTTTTCCTCTATCCCACTTTATTGTAATTTCCTCAAATTTAAGCTAAACCTAGACATTTACAACTCTGGTAAGAATGTTTAGATATCTCCCTTCATTGATGTCCACAGTTGTGCTAGGTTTCATTTTAAAATAGGTATTCCTAGCATTGTTGACATTTTTTTATAAGCATTCATCGTTAATCTGCCTTATAGATCCTTTATTTATTTTATTTTTATAATTATTTACACAATAAAAATATGTAGTACTCATCATATTAAAAAAAAAAAATAGTAATAAATTATATGTATTGTGTTGACATAAGAGTTGAAAAAACTGATGATATGAACTTGTTATTTTAAGTGTAATTCAACTAGTAGATGGGGCACAAAAGAAAAAAAATATAAATTCAACAAATTATGAAATCATAAGCAATGATAATGGAGAAATATCATATAAAACAAAATAAAATATCATTTAGTTGTACATTACAAATTTATAGACAATAAAACAATCACCATAAAATAAATAATGTTTTTGTGTATATACACCATCCCATCCTGAAATTGATTCGTCCTAATCAAAATCTTTGATGTTGGTTAGGTTGTTTCACTAGACCAAATAACTACTTATGGTTTTATTAAATCTAAAATTAAATCAAATTACAAAAATATTGGAACAAAACAAACTGAATTAGAAAAATGTGGTTTGGAATCACGGTTTTTATAAAATTTTTTATCAATAGTAACATGATTACAACTTACTAAAAAATGAAACAATCATATTATCATTTTACAAACAAAATTATTTAAATGATTGTTTATTTAATTATAATATTATACATACTTGTAAAAGCAAAAGGTTAACAAATTATGAATGTGTATTGAATACTAATAAGGTACTCCCAGTGTCTATTGTAAATAACAAACTATATATAGTTATATATATTTAATGGTCTAGTAAAATAACGATTCACCTACTTTAAGAATTAAAATCTACACCTACTTTAAGAATTAAAATCTAAGCATGTATTGAGAAAATCAAGTCAAACCATGTGATTTGGTTTATATTGAAACGAATTTTAATTTTTTTCTCAACTCTTAACTTTAGGGATGTATTTGGGATTAGATTGTCCCCAGTTCATAATCGGACTAGACAGTTTAGTTTGGCCCAATGGCTCACTTTTGGATTTCATTTCGATAATCTGAACCTTTCATATTTGAAGATTTGTCAAGTACATTATTCTTACAAAAAATCAAGTCGATTGAATAACGAGAAAACCAGGTGTTTGAATCTATTTTGTACAAACCATTTATCTTCTCACCATCTATTTTTTTTCATTTAAAATTGATTCAAACATGTGATTGTCGTTATTCGATCGATTTAATTTTTTACACGACTAATATACTTAATAAATCTTAAAATATGAATAATTTAAATCATTAAAATTGAACCAGAAAAAAAAAAAAAAAGTTTATAAGGTCCAACAATACCTCCCCAATTCAATGAAAGATAATGAGCCTCCGTTTGGGAAGTGGGCTGGCTCTTTGACTTTTTGGCTTTTTTGGCTATATGAGCCTGTGCTCAAAAGCTTGGTTTGGGAAGAGCTCTTGGCTTTTTAACTTTTTTGACTTTTTTTGTGAGAGAAGAGTGTAATGATTATAGGATTGGATGTGATATTTTGTCTGTTGTGACTAATGAACCTATTTTATCTTTTGTGGCTCATGAGCCCAACGAACCCTTGCCATAGCCTTTACAATTCACTAAAAAAAAAAAAATTCTACAAAAGTAAAAGCAAAGGATAATATAGACATTTCAGAAATAGAAATAGCAATAGCAATAGCATATCCGGCATATTAATATCTGAAATTAAAGAATATCCTGAAGGGTACTTTGGGTATAATAATTTATGTCCTCTTTTCTCGTGCGTATCTTAACTTCTTCATATCTCTCTTTGACCTTCGTACTCTCTCTCTCTCTCTCTCTCTCTCTCTACTTTTTTTTAATTTTTTTCTCTCTCCTTTTTTCACTCTCATCACCGCCTTTTCACCGCTGTTGCAGACTCTGCCACTCCAAGTGTAATCTATACATACAAACACATATATCTATCTGCCTTTTTAGTGAGAGAAAGTAGAGAGAGAGAGGAACAGTAAACACTCAATCTCTTCCCTCCTTCGCTCTCTGAGTTCACAGTCTCTCTCCGATCCGACGGCCAGGATCTTCTCGTCACCTAATCGTACGGACAGCCTTCGCTTGTCAGCCGCTTCTACGTAAGTCACCCTAAACAACATGCCTTTTTGCGACACCTCTCTCTCTCTCTCTCCTCTCTCTCTCTATCTCGATATATATATATGTACCGAAACTGTACGTTATGTTTGGTTCATCGATATTTCAATATTTTTAGTGAGTTTATTTCATTTTTAAAATGTAAAAATCCATACGGGTGCAATTTAGGGTGGCGTTAGATTTTTAAATTTAAAAAAAAAGATTTACAATTACATGCAGTGGATAAAATTTTGATAGCGTAAAGGGGTTTGTTGAATTTGGATGATATGATACAGTCGAGAAAATGACTAGATTTGTTTTGTTTTCTATATAGTTTTATTTATTTATTTATTGATTTGTATTATCTACAGTGTTCACTGTTTGGTGTTTACATAATTTCATGGTCAAAGAGAAGTAAGGTAGATATGATATGTGGGGTATTGAATTGTAACAGTTGTTACATTTTAATTATATCCACAACTTGACATTAGAATCTATAATCTTGGTCTTATATGATGATTTTGATTACTGTTTGACATCTTTTCTGATTTTTTGCTTTAGTGGTGAGTTGTTGGAATAGATTGATTATATGTTTTTCAATATCATATTGAATTGAATTGTTGACCGCCGATTCATTTAAAAACTTAAGTTTTAATTTTTATATTAAGCCGACGAAGAGTGATATAAATTGTAATTACCACAGTAGAGAGGTTAGTAGAGAGAAAGATCTAAGCTGGCACGGGATGCTGTAGTAAAAAAAATATGAATTAATTTAATTTAATTGAGCATATAGTATTTGATAGAGCAAAATGGCATAAAATGATTCATTTAGCCGATTCCACTTGATTGGGACACTAGGCTAGTTTGGTTTGGTTTGGTTTAGTTTATCCTCAATACTACAAAATTCTTCTAGAACGGTCGTGGTGTTTTGGTTTTGTAATATGTAGAAGCTTAATAACATTAAGGATTTATGTTTATTGATTTTGAGTTAACTACATGGTTGCATGGCCTTAATTGAAAATTGATTTTGTAAAGCAGTAATATGCAATTAATTGGAAAGTCATGAGCAGTATATTAGTAGTTTAGTTAAAATAAGCTAAGTTATTAAGTTGCTTTGGTGGTAGTTTGTAGAACAGCCGAGTGGGAATTGCGCTCCACTTTCAAAATTGCTGCAGTTAAGTTTAGATGTCGACGTATGTGGTTGATTTGCATTGTGTAGGTTATCCCTATTAATGGATGTGATTTTATTTGTAAACCAGCTGTTTTATTGCTATCTTCTTTGGCTGTAACCTTTTTAATGTGATAACTAGAAATCATATGCATCTGTCAATCGTGGTGGCTACTGTTTTTTTATTTAATTATTTTATTTTATTTCCTTGGTTGTTTAAACTAAAATTGTTTGTGCACGATGTTCTACTCTTTTTTATTTTTTATTATTATTATTTTTTGCCAATTTGCTGTAGACTATCAGAATAACTTTTTGTTAGTGCATATTGATGACTTATGTGTATGTTGGTTGTGGTTTTCTGGTAATGTGTCACAAGGGGAAACATAGTTTTCTGTTGGCTTATGTTAATTTTAATGATGTTGGTTATGGTTTTGAGGTAATCTTGGCCATCTGACTTATGTGTTATTAGAAAATAATGGTTTATTGTTCATCTTCCCTCTTTAGAATATTATTGTTCTCACCTATGTATTGATTTGTATGATGTTGGAGAATTAATGATTATTTTAGTTTTTGTATTGTCTTGTTTGTGTCTCATAACCTGCAACTACAATTCTCATTGTTTTATAGTCTGCAGTAGGCAAGTGGCATTTCTTTAACACTGGGTCTATGGAGCTTAATGGTGATAGAAGGGCTCGAAGAAAGGATCGCACTGCACAGGAAAATGGTGATGTGAGGTCATTAGCTTCTGCTGAAGAGCTGGATCCATGGACTGCATGGGCATACAAACCTCGTACCATTTCGTTGTTACTTGTTGGTGCATGCTTTCTTATGTGAGTTTCTTGCACTACAACCAGTGTTTATTTAGATATTCTGCCAATTCTGCGGTTTCATTACTTGATAGTTGAACTCATTAAAATTGGTGGACCTGTAGATTTTTTCCCTTTAGTTGGTCCTAAATTCTGCTGGTGTGGAAAGTTCAATTGATATTTTTTGAGCATTTAAATTTGTGAGAGTACTAAAGTTTGGTAAATATCTAAATGATTGGAGCATAAATTCTACATCTACTTAATATTAATTACCAGTCCAAGTTAGTGTAAATATACCATTGGAACTTTAAGGTTTGCAATCAAGCCATCGTTCTTGTTGTGTGAATATTTAATTTGGCCTGCAAAATTGGAATTTGCTACCTTATTTGACCTTTTGAAAATCATGCTCTTCAGTTAAGTGTTGGTTTTAAAATTTATATTTATGGATTATGGTTCTATCTTCATGTGATGATATATCCGAATTTCAAGTTAAATGCTACATTATGGCATTTGACTACATACCCATTGGTTCCTGTCACTGTAAATGATATGGTTACTTAACAGTACATCCAAGCAAGCAACTTTGTTGTAAGCAATTGCAAACTTAAAGCTTGGTTCTGAATTTCAGCCTTTTAAAAGCCATATCTTCCAAAAACAATTGTTTGGAAGTTTCAAGTTATTGTTGTATATGCACGTTAGCTGCAGGCTCCTCATTCTTCAGCAGTGATTTCAAATTAGTGAAGCATGTGTGCCAGATGTTAACAGTGAGGTGAATTGAATAATCGATTCTCTAGGATTCTTGCAAAACATCCTAAAGGTTATTATTTTGGTTTAAGTGTCAGTAGTTATTATTGATCCTAGAGTTGCACATTGCTCTTATGACCTTCTATATATTTAGTTACTTGAGTGTATAAAATAGCATTAATTAAACTTGTTTAGCGATTTCTTGCTTGTGCATAATGCAATTAAGAGATGGCTTTAGATATTTACTGTTGAATACATTCATCATAAATGGCCATGTCTTCTTGAATGGTGCATCTTATTTATGATTAAAATTCCCAAATTTATGTCCTCGTAGCTGTATTGGGCTGTAATTATAGCGTTGGATCTTTATTGGAATATATTAACTCGTACATCACAAGTACGGGGTCATCGGGGCACTTCTCTAGTTGTGCTCCTACTGGGCTTTTGTATTGTTCTTTTCAAAGTTTCCTTTGAATGCACTGATTACTTATGTTGTCTATTTAGTTGTTGTTGTTGTTGTTTTAATAATTTTATTTTATTTTTATCCTGCATACCTCACACCCTGTTATATGGACTCAAAACAAGTTGTATCCACCGGCTCAAATCTCCAAAAGGACTGGCTAATGGGTTTTTGGCAAGCGAGTCCCTATTTGTGTTGTTCTGCTTTTGGTCTCACTTAATTATGTCAATCACCTTTTCTTTTTCTTTTTTTCACAAGGCCTGGTGATAACGGGGTTCCTTGTGAAGAAGAACTATGGTATCCCATAATCCTGCTTTTGCTGTTGCACTGTTGGCATAAATTTGTGCTTTGCTTATATTGCAGTTTCTTTTTAGACTGTTGAAAAAGTCCCTAGTCGATTAATTTTTGATTTATTTATCTGTGTGTGCTTACCAGTTGGGCAAGTGGTGCTCTTGATCCTGAAAACAGTTCATCTGGTGATATTATTACTTCTGTGAAAAGGTTTGTGCTTGTTATGTGTATCGCTTATACCATTCTAGTACTCCACAAGTTTTAAAATGCCTTAGTGGGTGTTGTGTTTGATAGGGGCATATGGGCGATGATTGCAGTTTTTCTTGCTTACTGTTTGCTTCAAGCTCCATCAACGTAAGTTGCACAATGTAGTAGTCGTAAATAAATTGGAGATTTGAGGATACCTAAAGCATTATTTAGTTGCTCTTACTCTTAACATATTTGATTCTTAATTGTACATTGTTTTAGTATTTAGGAGGATCAGAATTGACTTGCATTGCATGGTTCTCACACTTGAGAACTTCTGAGTTCCATTTTCCTTTTTGGTGAAATCTATCTTTTGTTTTTCAGCTTCTGGATAAGAAGGTGTAAGTTAACAGAGCCGGTGTATTCTTGTCTTTTGATCTGGCAATTGAAAACTTGTCTTTTGTTGTATATCTTTTTCTTTTTTTCAAATGGGAAGAGAAATTGTGTTGATGTCAATTATTAGGAACTTTATAAGGTTCTTTTTTTTATGGATCAAGCAGCTCTTTGGAGAAGGGTTCTTAATGTTTTGTCTGCAATAATGAGTTTTTTTTTTTTTTGGTTGACGTCTTTGATATAAAGGAATTGGGGTGCTATTTTACTTTATTTGAATCCAGTTGTGTCGTAATTCGTAAGTACCAGACATCAATGGCAAGAGCATATTGTTAGTATTACGAAGTCTAATCCTAATGGTTTTTCTTCTTAACTTATCAATAAAAAACAATAATAGCTGAATCTTTTGGAAGAAGTATCTGTGAATTCTCAAAATGTCACTGATGTTTTTGCATGCTTTTGGTATGAAAACCGATAATACAATGCTACCTAGGATTTAATAAGACAAGTGTAATTATTCGAGCTGTCCTAAGTGGTTGTCACATAGCTGAACACAGTTGTTTTTTACCAAGTCATACTACTGTGCACACTTATATTGTGTAATACTAGATATATGCCACTTTCTTTTCATGGTATCCTCATCAATGTATCTTTTCATTTTGATTTTGTGACTTGCTCTGCTTCTTTGACTGCATGTCATCTTTAAAATGCAAATATAAAATGGTAAGGCATAAAGGGACACCCAAGAGAGCAAGTGGAACTTTGGAAAATTTTATTTTGTGATTTACCTGTGTTTGCTTCTGAACTGTGATAGATTATACTTCCCGTACATTTCTGTTGTATGTAAGATGGCAAAGGCCAACTTCCCATTACAGTCAAACAAAGAGGGCAGAAGGACAATCTTTACGATCCTAAACTGTCCAGCTGCCCTTCTTTTTTGAACAAGATCAAGATCTGATGCATGCCCTGAAATTGCAAATTTGCAACCAAAGCTTGTCTGATGAAGGATTAGATAAAAATACAATGGGGGTAAATTTGGCTTGTATCATAGGCATGGGCTGCATGACTCAGGGGGTTGTAACAAATTTGGTTTTGTGACCTTGATTCATTAGTATGTTAGTTTGATTCCTTGAAGTTTCTAGTCATGTAATCATGTCATACTGCCGTCTATGTGCTTTGATGTTTGTAAATACACTTGGCTTTCTACAGGATACTTATTAGGCCACATCCTGCAATCTGGCGATTAGTTCATGGAATGGCTGTTATTTACCTTGTTGCTCTCACTTTTTTGCTCTTTCAGGTCAGTTTTATTTGTTTTACTAAAAATAACATATAAAGCTTGAATTTAAAGTGTCAAAATTTTGGTGGTCTTTTTTGCTTTTCCAAACATTTCCTTAATTCATATGGTTGGGTTCAGCAGGCTATATTTGGTACCACTATCATGTTCAATTAGTTGAATATATTACTTGTTTCTTTATTTTTGTGTGTGAGAGGTTAGAGGTGGTCGGTTGTTGACCTCGGGTAAGATGGTGGGCACTTCAGTGGCTTGTGATCATAGGAGGTGGAGGAGGAGAAGACCAAGGCTGGCTTAGAGATGGGGGCGTGGCGGTGAGAGACCTTGAACACCTTAGGGTTGGTGTAGTGATGGAAGTGTTGTTGTATGATAAATGATGATAGCCGCTGCATGTATGGTACATTATATATGCTCCTCTAGCATTGGAGCTCAAGCAACCTCTGGGACAGGTGGCGGGCTCTCCTTACCACTCAAGGAGCTGATATCAGCCCTACTGTCATCTGGAGTGGCAAGCCTGATATCTTCAAGGGCAACATATCATGTATGCAGAGGCATGGGTGTAAGGTCCCTATCGTCTCTCTCTAAACCTGGTCAAGGTGGAGCTGTCTTGGCTGACAAGCAATAACTTGACGGTCCCATGGTCTTAGCCTCTAGTCCACAGTCCTCCGATGTCCCAAGTGGGGATGCCTAGGCCCTGCTTCGCGCCTAGGCAGCCAAGTGGTTGGGTAGAATGAATAAGCATTGAAGCGAGCCAAGACCCAGTCTGAGGCTGTCATATGCAAGCGTATGTGGGCCAAAGGGCCAAGCAGGCATATGTGCGAGCCGGGGGCTCAACTTTAGGCTGCCAAGAGAGTGTGGGTGAGCCAAGAACCCAAATTGGGCCTGTAGGTGAACCTAGGGCCTTAGTGAGCTGTAGACCGGCTGACAGCCCAACTTATTGGAGTTCTCCATTCTTGGTGATCTGCATGTCTCCTCTTAGGCTATGCATGCAATCTCAATAGACCCTGGTGCCTCAGAGGTCTGCCATGTGGGGTGTGGTGGCGACAATGTGGAGCTCAAAGGGCTCGCCACGTGCTAGGTGTGGTATAGATTTCCACAATTTTCTTCTTAGCTTGCCCTTAGTAATTTATGTGATAAAATCTTCTGCACCTAAACAAAATTACATCTTCCTCTGTTATCTAGATATTTTGTCTATGGAATTACCCTTGTTACTTTTGGTGCTCTTCATGAATTTGTTCCTGTGTGCAATCTGTATATTATCATTGTTTTTTGATATTTCATAATTTTCCGTCCTTTATTGTGGACTTCAATCAATGGTTACTAATGGTTGTTTTCTTCATATTTGCATTTCCAGAATCGTGATGATGCTCGTCAATTTATGAAATTTCTTCATCCTGATCTTGGTGTTGGTAATGAATCTGGGTTTTGCAAGTCTTTTTATTTTTTTATTCAACATTGTTTCTTGTTCTTGAATTAAGGTCATTCATTGCTTCTATACATGACAGTTCTGGTTCCCAACTGTATTTGCATGACTTGTTTCAGAACTTCCTGAAAGATCCTATGGTGCTGATTGCCGAATTTATGTGCCTGAAAATCCCACAAACAGGTTTAAGAATGTATATGTATGATTTCTACTTTCACAATCCTTAGTCATTAATGTTGTTCCTTTGGCATTTTTTCTTGTTTCTGGTATAGTTCAGTATAAAATTGGAGTGCCACAAGCCCTCTGATTTATTTTGTTACATTATAGGATACACTTTTTGATGAATTTGTTCTGGCTCATATCTTTGGATGGTGGGGCAAGGCTATAATGATTCGTAATCAGCCCCTTTTGTGGGTCCTTTCTATTGGATTTGAGTTGATGGAGGTTAGTGGCTTGATCTAACTGTTACAGTTCATTGTGTTACGATTATAGGTGGCACTCATATATTGTCTTGAACATTCTTGCAAGTGTGTACTTAAGTTGGCTATTTTGTGTTCATTCACACAATTAATTCTTGTATTGGAATTTTCAGCTTACCTTCCGCCACATGTTGCCAAACTTCAATGAGTGCTGGTGGGACAGCATTATTCTCGACATATTAATCTGCAATTGGTTTGGTGAGACTCTTGATGCCGCTCAGCTGTTTTGTCATAATTGAAATGTAGAAGATTAGCCTGCTTATTATTATTATTATTATTATTATTATCAAGTGTTTTACAAATTTTTGGTTTTCAAAATTGTTCTTTTTGTGGTTTGTCATTGCCCAATCTTTTAATATTTTTCATGAATTTATTAGATAAAATGAATGCGGAATCTAATTGTGAATTTTGTAATTTTGTTTTTATGACTGTTATTTGGGAAAAACAAGTAGGATTTTCTCACTAGCATCTTGTGCTGAGGTTTTTTCATTACGGAACAATGTATTGCTTTCTAGGCCATCTATGCTTTTTAAAAAAATGATATATGTGCTTTCAATCCGTATTGAGATTTATATTTGAATTATTACTTAGAGCTAGTTTGAAAAGTTGTGATACAACACGAGGCTTGATTACATTCTCCGTTGCTTCTTGCTGTTTTTGTGAATTGTGTGGGACACAACTGTTTTCATCTCATGATAAGCAATGAATTTAGCATGGAGATTTTATTACCTAATTTATAATTTTATTTATTCTATTTGTAATTATATACTATTTTATAATTTTGTCTTTATATTTATTATTTTATTTATTCTATTTTTAATTATAGTTTAATTAGGAGTTTTATTTTGGTTAGGAGAAGATTTATTAATATTTGTTTTCATTTAGAATTAGGTTTTGGTTTCTTATTTTGAGTTAGGGTTTTGTCCTATAAATATTTAGTCTTTTTATTGTAATATTTAGTTGCACTAACTTAAGCATCATCGGAGTGCTTGACAGTCGTTCAATAGCCCACTCAAAGTGTTTACCAGTTGTAACTTAAGCCTCATCGGAGTGCTTGACATTAACTTATGCATCATCGGAGTGCAATGTTTGTATTAATAATATTGAGATTAAGGTTGTGGCCATTTGAGATTAGGGTTTTATTTTTGCTTTTTTTTACATATGATTATCGGTCCTAGAAATGCCTTTGACACCAATTTGCCGCAATTTCAGCCTATTAAATGGATTGTAATTGGGGTTTGTGACGTTGATATCTATGAAGCACGGATACTTCAAAAAGGGAAACGTATCCGTATCGGATACTTATTGGATACCGATACTCCTTAGATACTCGCGGATACGTATCAGATACTTCTTAAAAGTATCGGATACTTCTTAATTAATTTTTTATTAATTTTGGAATATCGGATGCTTAATTTTAAAGTATCAAATACTCGAAGTCACATATTACTTCTAATACTTTGTTTAGTTATTTGATAAGAGGAATATAGTGAGAGTTAAAGTAATAGAATTTGTCAAATTGATGTATCCTTATTGTCTCTCTCACTTCTCTCTCGCTCTCTCACTCTCAATCTGTCACGTCTCTTCTCTCTGCTCTCGTTCTTTTTCTGGTATTGGCATGTAAGGATGATATTTAATTTGCATTTGCTTTTACTTTTAGTTTTAGTTTTAGATGATTTATGAATGTTTGAAGCTCTTAGCTTAATAGAATCTCTCTTTATTTATTAATTTACTTTAGGTTTTATTTTCATGCATATTACATTATTAAAATTATAAAAAAATAATTTTTTTTTTAAAAACATATTCCCGCCGTATCCGTATCCTACTTTTTCAGATTTTAGCTTATCGCCGTATCCATATTCGTATCGCCGTATCCCGTAGCCGTATCCGTATCCGTGCTTCCTAGTTGATACCTAAAGAAAATGCCCAGAATCTAGCTGTCTTGCTTTACAATCCATCTCTCCTAAAACAATTCTGTAGCTTCTCATTATCAAAATCACTCAAGTGATGCCTTGGAAAACCTTTCAATGCTGGCGGCAGCAACCAGCTAATGGAAACATGCTAAGATGATGTGGGATCTCCTCTAAAGCAAATCATTAGTGTTGATTTCCACTTGGACTTTTTTCTTTGTTTTTTGTTTTTGGTGTGGGGGGTGGGGTTGGTCATTGCAATTGCTGAGAAAGAAGAGTTTACAAGTAAAACTTGATTGGGCCAAAAAACTGCTTATAATTAAGGGAATAAGAACAGAAGAAAGCTTAACAATATTCTCTTCTTGAGATGTAAAAAGAAATCAACGAACTATGAATCAAGCATGACAAAAACAGAGGCAATGGAGGGCTGAGGAATGTAATTGTAAGGAGCTGGGAGGTGAGGTTCAAACATTAAAGATGAATCTATGCCAGCTTTTTAAAATTCTGGCAGCTCCTGTTTAGAGTTGTATTCATTTTACAGACTTTCTTTTGATGATTGAGTGCCAGAAAGGGTGTTTAGAAAGAGTGTTTTCATGCTGGAACATATATAGCCAGAATCAAAAAATGGAGAGAGATTAAATTGGACCAATAAAATTACTTGTAAAAAAATTAAATCTCAAATTGGACCAATAAGTTGAGGTCACCCTTACTCTGAAATGAGTTTTTATTTCAATTATTCAGCCTACTTACAATTTCTTTACTTTCTACAAACTTGGGGTACCTTCCATTAATTGGTATAGTGTGCAATTTGGATACCTTCGCCATTCTTGCATCCATGCCTAAATTGCGAACTGGGCCTTTTGGGTGTGGGGGATCCAAAATCATCTCATAACATATTAAATGTAAAAATTTGATTGCAACAATTGTTCTTTACTCCAAAGAGAAGACAATATGCTGTTACTAGCAAACTAAAGATTGGAAAATGGAAATGCTAACCATCTATGCTTAATCCTCAACAGAACTTAGCTTTGAACCTGCTTTAGGGTGATCATAATGGACATGGTATGGATGGAAATTATTTTATTCTGGGATCCACTTCCTTTGCTTACCTCCAAACCCCCTTTATCCATCATGATTTTGAGATACACCATTACACACCTACCTGTCAAGTATATTGTAGGCATTCTATCTGGCACCTTGAATTTTGGTTCTTTGAAAAGGTATATTGCTAATTGTTAGACCGAATTACATGAGGTGTGTAATAATAGGTTACATGTCTGTAGTATTGATTAATGCTACTTGATTTTCTATGCAGGTATCTGGGCAGGAATGCATACTGTACGGTACTTTGATGGAAAAACATATGAGTGGGTTGGTATAAGCCGGCAGCCAAATATTATGGGCAAAGTATGTCTTTGAACTCTTTTTGCTGCTTTATTGAAGTGCTTCGCATAAGGCTCCGTTTGTTTATTTTCGCCAAAACATTTTACACAATTACAGTGTTTGGTTGAACAGCAACTATGAAAAACATTTTTATAAAAAATCATTTTCACCAAAGTTGCATAAAATGACTTCCGTGTCTAAAATCTGTAAGTTAATTTTGGGTTGCTTGATTGGAAATCTCGAGAGTGAAGAAGCATACAGCCAATGTTGAATAGTGAGTTTGCTATTGGCATCATGAGTTACTCGGATAAGCCATGATTTTCAATCTTCTGGAAAAATATTTTTTTGAATATCAACCAAACATTAGAAAATATAATTGTAAACAATTTTTTTCATAAAAATAATTTACATAAAAAATATTTTTGTTGTAAAATATTTTACATTGAAACAAATGGAGCCTAATTGTCTTTCAGATCATCTCGTATTTATTTTCTGGTTATAATATATCCTCTTTCTGCCGGACAATTATCAGTTGAAAGAATTGTTCCTTTCTCCCAAACTCTTCTGATCTGGAAGGTTTTGGTGCCAAGGTTCGAGTATGTATAATACTCACAGCAATCCCAACACCCTTCCCATGCATATGCATTGTAAAGAAAAGTACATACTAAACATTTAAAACAGTCGTGAGGTTGAACAATTTGAAAAAGCAGCACATCCGAGTTTGATATCACCTTTTTAATAAAGAGTTCACTGTGTGTGTATTTATGTATTTACCTATTGTCATACCTTTGTGTGAAGGACTTTCTGCCTTAATGTGTTCCTTTTTTGTTGAATGTTCCTCATGAGTCATGCTACATATCTCTGATGTATCTGCCAATTGGTAGAGGACAGAGAACAAAAGCTTTACACACTAAAGAATGACTGCTCCCACAGTACTTAATACCACATACCTACTCTTTGACATTACATATCATGACAAGCTGTCTCTTCCCCTCATTGGTAGAGGAAAAAGATCAGATAAAATTTGCAATTAGTGAATGGGAAGGTAAATAGGTATTAAAGGTCAGTTCTTTTAAATTGTCAAGCAATTATTTGGTGTGGCATTTAACTTGTCAATAAAAATATTATGAAGGAAACATTAAGAAGTCACCAAGGACTTTTTGGGGATTGGTGGGTATGTGTGTACAACGATGCTGTCCAATGTGACCAACAGATCCCATATTTGTGCCTCAGTTTGCTAGCTTTAGGCAATTATTGCCATTGTGAGAGCTAAGACCTAAATGTTTGAGTCTTTAAGAGCGCTTTGAGAGAGTAAGGAATATCATAGGGTTGTCCCCTGGACCAGGAAACTACACACCAAGAGAAGAGAGCCTTCCACTAAGTATGTATTGCTGCTGCACATGTGCAAGCCTTAGCTGGTTCTCTGTTCCTCTCTCTCACTCCTCACTCTAGAAAAAATAATACTTCATGTTGTCCCAAAGCAACTTGTTATTGACTTTGAAACATGCCACATTTTTTCATTCCATTGAATTTGACCTATCGTGGATAGTAGTGGGGACTTGGGCGTTCTGTCTCCTCTTGGCTCTGCTATTCGTTGCTCACTCTGACAGGTTGCTCTTTTAAATCTTTCCTGTTCATTCATTGGTTTATCAATTTGTTACATCCGGCTAGGGTCACTTTGCAAATTTTGGACACTAATTTGAGATTTTTGGTGGCTTGGACATGCAAATAAGTTTCCATAGTGGCTGCCTACTTGGCCAACAACTTGCATGCATGCAGGATTCTTTCGTAATTTTCTTCATAAAAATGCTGGCAAATTTATTGGAAGACATGACTGCATTCAAAATATTTCTTCCATTCAGACAAAATTTTGCAATTCTTCTTCTTTTATTTTGTTAATATGAGAAAAAAAAAATGATAAACAAATTGTGCTCCTCTCAGCTATAAATGATTTATTTATTTATTATTTTTGTTTCATGATGTAAGGTTTCATTTACTTTCCTGGACAGTTAATACATGGACTGTGTAAGGTCATTGACACATTATTGTTCTTATCATCTCTGATTCTTTAGTGGCTGATGTTAGAAATTGTTCACTTGAAAGTTCTAATAGATGGAAAGGAACTTTTAGTTTCAAGTTTGGACCTTAGATTATTGTGTTCCAAATCTCGGATCTATGATGATGCTTATGGAGGATATTGTCTATATCTTTTCAATTTCTGGTGTCTTGTTGTTGATCCTCGGGTTTTGTAAAGAAAATGATACCTGTTTTTTTTTTTTTTTTTTTCTCTCGGGTCTTTTTGAGATCAGTTATGGTTATTGAAAATATGCTTGACTAAAGCACTGTGAATCTGAGTGTGCTATCCTTTCTTGATATGCTTAAAAAAAATCCTTTTCTGTGGTCCTTCTGTATGGTTTATTCAGGATCATTTAGTGTACAATTTCAATTGATATTGTAATTCCTTCTGTTTTGAGTTCTCTAAGAGGGGTATTGCAAACATGGTTTCTTTATAGATTGAGGAAGCATGTTTCTTTGGATCTCCTTTCACATGTGGGCTAGGGTTTAGACCCTGACATTACATTTTTCTTTAAGGCTTAGTTTGTTTAGAATGAAATAGGTAGAAAGTGAAAGAAAGAGAAAAAATTTAACTTCTATGAGTTTGTTTAGCTTGAAAGTGGTGGAAAGTATAAGAAAACTAATTTTCTTGTACTACCCATATTAGCATTGTAACTAATTTTTTATTTCTTGCAAAAAACACAAGAAAACACAAGAAAAATTGAATGTGTGATTTATCTGTAACCAAACTTTTAGATTTTTCTATATTTTTCTTACAAAATTTTCATCTTAATCAAATGCTTGCAAGAAAATATATTTTCTTTTCTATTTCTTTTCTTTCACTTCATTTTCTTTTACTTACACTTTCTACCAAATGTTCTTTCTAATCAAACGGAGCCCAAGGGTTGCTCATAATGGAAAACATCATTTGAAAATTCAGGGATAATGCTAGAAACAATTAAATTGATTTGATGTTAAAATTTGGTCCCTCTAAAGCATAATCTGTTTGTAGAAACATGAAGAAATTTAAATCATTGAGAGAGCTACATCCCGTGAGCAATGATTGAGATGCTTCATGCTCTACTTCTAGCTCTTGTCTTGGGTCGACAACCCAAACATTCGCTGTGAATGATTACATTGATTCATTTGATTACAGTGATCTCCGCTACTAAGAGAGTGACTGCTTTTAAACTTACTTTTCAGGTTAAACGAACACTCAGTCAATTTACACCAGCACAGTGGGACAAAGACGAGTGGCATCCCCTTCTTGGCCCATGGCGTTTTATACAAGTTCTGACTTTATGCATTGTGTTCTTGACAGTGGAGCTCAACACATTCTTTCTTAAGTTTTGTCTTTGGGTTCCTCCTCGAAACCCGCTGATTGTGTATAGGTTGGTCTTGTGGTGGCTAATTGCAATACCAACAATTCGCGAGTACAATTCCTACCTACAGGACCGGTACTCCCTCTCTCCCCCACTTTTTTGTCCATATATGCAAATGATGCATCCTATATTAGCAAAGGATGTCAGCATAAGCATGAGTTGATATGTAGTTTGTCTCTTCTCTCACTCTTTGCTTGATTAATGTCTGGTTTTTCAGAAAACCAGAGAAGAAGGTGGGTGCATTCTGCTGGCTTTCTCTTGCTATCTGCATTGTCGAATTTCTCATTTGTATTAAGTTTGGACATGGTGCGTTTTCTGTCTTATTATTTTCTCAAGAAGCACTTAAGGTTGTTAATTGTATATGGTTGCCAGGGTTGGTATTGTTGCCAATTCAAGTATCCATGAAAACTGCTAGCTGAAATCTCTCTATTTGTTTGTCACCAGGTTTATTCCCCAACCCAATGCCTAAGTGGTTGGTGATTTTCTGGACCTCCATCGGGCTGGCCCTTGTGATATCTTTGGCTGTATGGACATGGCAACTGCATCAGACTATTCGGAGGAAACAGCAATGATTTTGCTATTTTACTTCATTCTTCGATTCCTTTTTGCTCGGACGGTAACCAACCAACCAACCATGTTGTTAATACTACTATCTTGTTCATAAGATGTAAATGCTTATTTCTTAGGTTAGTGGACCACAGCTTTATTCGGATGTAGAAATTTATTCTTGGTACTAATGTCAGTTTCATAAGTTAGGAAGCACATATGCGGATACGGGTACACCAATATGGAAAAACCCAAAAATAGTAGGATACGAGGATAGTTGGGTACATTTATATTTATACTTTATTGTACATGATACATAACAATTAAAAAATCAAACACACAAAATAATTAATAGTATTTTTGTAATGGTAAAATAGAACCCTAAATATTTTTCATTTTTTTGATATTTGCAAAAATATCCTATATTTTTAAAGTTTTTTAAAATAGTCACAATATAATTGTTCTGGTACCCTTATTTTAAAATATATATATACATTTTTGCCTTGATGTACCCACAAAAATACCTGAAATGTACTCATTCTATACTCGAAATGTACCCATGTCATACCCGAGTCGTACCCATCCCGTATTCTAGCCATACACAAAGTATTCATGTAGTGAATATGTGTTTCACATACTTGGTATGTGTGTAGCTGTACCAGTACACATAGCTATACCGGGTGAGTACATAGTAGTAGTACACCAATATTTTTGGAGTACCCATGCTTCATAGCTCATAAGTAATGAGTTTCCTACCATTTCCAACTGGCAAAATTTGTACAATTTTGGTTTGTGCATAAACTATTTTTGGACAGTACCACCTGCTTGGATCTGTTAATGTTTTCTTTGTTTTTGTTTTCGAAAACAAAAACGATGAAAAACTTGAAAACACCCATTGTTTTCATATCGTTTTCTTTTATGTGAAAATAGCTTTTGAAATTCAAAAACAACTCTTGGGTGTTTTATATGAAGTTAGTTGTTTTCAGAAATTTTTTTCGAACACAACTTTGAAACCAGTTCACCAAACAAGTTTAATGAAGACACGACCAAACATGCCCTTGTATTCCTGATAGGTACTGTTTTTATTTTTCGATGTATTTGCTTTTGGTTTTTTCTTTTCATATTTTTGGAAACAAAAACAATGAAAAGTTAAAATACACTCATTTTTCATATCATTCTCATTTTCTTTTTCTTTGCAAAAATAGTTCTCAGAAATTTACAAAACAACTCAAAAGTGTCCTAAAAAATGAGTTATTTTTTTGAATATTTTTCCGAAAGCAATTTTTTGGAAATAGTTTTCCAAACAAGCTTTCCGTTTCCGTTTTTCATTTTTCTATTTTCTAGAATAGAAAATGATACGAAATGCACAGTATTTGTTTTCTCTTAATTACTTTTTTGGTGAAGTTTAAATTTATTCATTTTCTAAAACATCTTTTAGCAATGGGAAATTATTGGGAAATGCAAATGACTGAAGACCAACTTCCTTTTTAATGTATGCTTGTTGAAGCTTGAATCTTTTATGAAATTCAGTCTAGAATCTATATGAGCTTTCATCGATTGGGTGCACTTTGGTTTTGACTTGAGAGAAGGCATTAGGGAGTTGTTTTCAAGTAGGTGTGTCATGTATACATCATTGAATATTAATAACCAAACCAAACCAAGTCTTAATTCCCATCAAATAGGGTCGGCTATATGAATCTTTCTTCTAGACTCAATTCTATCGAAGGCCATTTTGTTAGTCAAATTAAAGAGGTTCATTTCTCTACATCATTGAATATTAATATGAATGATAATTCTACATGGTCAATTAGATCAAATTACAACTAAGGTTTCGTTCAATTGTTAGGAGTACTACACAAGGAAATGAAAAGAGAATATAAATGATTTAGTTTTTCATTCGTTTAGTTCACCGGAAAGTTTATATATAAAAAGTAAAAATGATAGTATCGAACTAGTAGAACATTTAGAGAGAGAGAGAGAGAGACTTGTATTCGGAAAATATTGTTGGATAGCCCACCTTTGGTGATTTTTTGAAAAACCATTATAACACTAGGTCAAATTAAAAAAGAAAAAGAAAAAAAAAGGGACTCTCCTTGAACACCTACTCTCAACCCCCTCAGGCCATCACACCACCACCTTTGGCAGCCACCCCAGTCCTTTCCTCACTGTCATCTGCCCCCTTTTCTCACCTAGCCACCCACCCCGCCACTCCTTTCCTCACCTCAACCTCGATCCTATGCACCACTCCTAGAAGAGTAATGAGGTTGAAACCCAAAGGAGCTGTTTGGTGTTGGGGAGGGGGGGGGGGGGGGTGGTTGCTAGAGTGGAGAACAATGGAGGGGGGGGAGGGGGGGTTGGACTGAGAGGGGGTAGTGAGGGAGTCGCAAAGGGGTGAGGGAGGGGCTAGACGGAAGGAAGGGAGGAGTTGGGGAGGTGGTGGCGATGGTTTCTGCGGCGATGGTTTCTGCAAGAGGAGGTGGTGGATGTAGGGTTTGGGTTTGGAAGGTTAGGGATGAGAATAGGATTGGGATTAATTGGAGTGTTCAAAGGAAGAGAACAAAATTCAAATTTGGGAATGGAATGCCCAAAGAGGGGTGTCCAACAATGTTTTTGGTGAGCATTTAGAGGCTCCCTCACCATAGATGGATAATTCTATTCGCATACCGTACTTTACCTTAGTACACACCATTTGTGCCGTTCGGATATCAATTTCTAAATGAAAACAAAATGTTCAAATATTAACTTCTGAACAAAAATTAAGGGTGTGTTTGGTTTGTGTTTTGAGATAAATTTTCAAAAAAAAATTTAGGGAGAGAGTTTAGAAATTTTTTTGGTTTGTTTGGTTGCATATTTTGAAATTAGTTTTGGAGTTTGGGAGTTTGGGATGATTTGATATTTTGTTATAGTTGAGTGGATGTGTGTGAGAGAAAAAGTGATTGAGAAGGACAGAGGAGAGAGAAGAAGTGATTGATTTTTTTTTTTTTTTGATAACTCAGGTATCCCCAACCCGCTGATTTTAAGGGAAGTCAGGACTAATCCTGAGGGCCCTGAAGTTAACGACCGGGCAAATCTCCAGTGGCCCCAAGGGGTGACTCGAACTCGAGACCTGTGTAATAGAGAGAGAAGTAATTTTAGAATTTTTTTGAGAAAATTTGTTACCAAACATGTTTTTGGAATTTTTCTTCCAAAAAGATGTTTCAAAACACAAACCAAATACACCTAATTGTTTGAACAAAAATGCTGTTCAATAGTTGATATCCAAACAACACAGAGGGTGTGTACTGAGACAAAGTGTGTTGTGTAAATAGAATCACCAACCATATATTTATATTAATATAGCTCAGAGTACAAAAATACCCTTGGTGATTAATGTTGGAAAAAATGGGTTTTTTGTGACTTTGATTTTAGATTCTTTGTAACAAAATCTTTATACTACAAAAAAAAATGACCAAAAACTATTGGAGATTGAATGAGAAATTGTCTCATAAAGTTGGCCTCATGTATGAGAGATTGAGAATAATAATTGATTATTTTACACATGGTCTAACCATGAGAGACACATGGCCTAATCATGAGGGACACATGGCCCTAATGATGTCTTAGACCATGAGGGACACATGGCCTTAATAATGTCTTAAGACCATGAGACACACATGGCCTAACCATGAGACACACATGATTTTGGAAGCCATGAGGTACACATGGCCTTGCCATATATCTCGCCAAAGATGCCTATATAAGGGCATGCTCAACATTGTGAATATTATCATAGAATAGATTAAGTTCTCTCCTCCTCTTTTCCTCATTGTGTATAAAAAGAGACCATCCTCTTTGGTTGGAGTACATAAATCCTTTGCTCTCATATTATAGTCAGTTTGCTCCTGTAATATTCTTTCTGTGTGAGAGAGTGCTGCCATTGTTAGTTCACCGTAGCTAAACAAAAGGTGCTTCTGTGTTAGCGGGTTCTAACCATCGTATCTAGGGAGACCGAAGCCGATATACTTCCAGCACCCACGGTGAGGCAGTGAATCTGTTTTAAGGAGATTGTGGTATCACACAGGTTTCGGTTTGTTTTCTTTTTCTTATTTTGTTATATGTATTTTTGTTCATTAAGTTGTATGATTTAGTCCTATGATTTCTTATTTTTGTAAATCAATTTAATTAAACATGAATCTGTTTATTTTTTTATTTATTTAAGTACACAATTTGTACAACAATTAATACATAACTCGTAACATTTCCCCTCAAGTTGGTGCTTAGATATTATTCATGCCCAACTTGCAAACAATATTGTGAAAACTTTATTCCTAAGCCCTTTGGTAAATATTAGCTTGATCACCTGAGCTCACAAAGGGCATACAAATCACACCTTTATTTGACTTATCCTTGATGAAGTTTTTGTCAATCCCAATATGCTTGGTCTTGTCTTTTTGAATTGGGTTATAAACTATATTAATAGCAACCTTATAGACTCCCAGATCTCAAAGGAGTTCTGTAGGTGTGCATCTGCTTGAGTGGGCCTCACAAGATCTTTGTGGTGGTACTGTTCACTGCACGTGGCTTCCGCATATCATTGAAGTACATGGTTACCTAAGATATTACATGTAAATAATGGAATTCCCTCATTTGAATTCAATGAAAATTTCAAAACAATGAGATCTCAAATAAATAAAAAGTCAACCCTCCCATTTGAAAGACAGTTCATCTTTCACTGGAGAGTTTTATTATTTGGAACACAAGAACAAAATACGAACATCTTAGGAGTAGCTAAAAATAATGATTTCTCAAATGAGGAATGTACCCTAAGTGTTCTAGGTCTTATTTTAGCTCCAATTACAAATATGCAAAGAGATTCATCACACAATATTTAGATTTAGGAGTTTTGACAGCTTATCTTTCAATAGCCTCTCACAGAAACTAATTTTCATAAGTTTTGACTTTTTGAATCTCAATCGATTCCTATAAACTAACACAATATGCTCATGTCATTGTAGCTAAGATTGGATGCCTTGCATTGTCCTTGGACGTCTTCAATCCTCAGCACTTTGGACACTAAGATCTAAACACTAAACCTAGATACCAAATAAACATTTTGTCTAAAAAAATTGCCAACACACTAAATCATAAACAATGTAGCAAATTTCATGACCCAATGTTTTATTGAATATGTTTTAGATACAAGTACATGCCTGTGACTTTGGACAATTTGCTTAAACTAATCTTTCTAGGATCCTAATATGCACACATATTCCAACTTATTACATGCAAAGCTTGCACCGTTCATCAATCTAGTTTGTCCTGCATGGTACCTTCTGGTGAACTCTCACCTTAAGACTGGAACCTTGAACTGTAAATGTGAAAATAAACTGAGATGTGCAACGAATCCACTTCGTGCTCCAAAGCAATTTCTTTCCATCCCTCGTTTGGTTGAGGATGCTTGAATTTTCATGTTGGATAAGCTTGCTAAATCCCTTCAAATTCACCAGAGTGCAAAGCTAATTAGGTTGCAAATGGCATGGTAGAGAGCTTTCTTTTCCATGAGGTCCGTCCTCTAACAATCTCTTCACTTTTGGCCTCTCCTGTGATTTGGAGTAGATGTGTATACCTCAATGGCCCCTTATCAAAGCACGCTAGGAGTCCATTACCTTCAAGGATTCCTGATGCCATAGAAAATCCATTTATTAGGCACATGTTATTATCTTGTTGTACTCCTTTAATAATTCCATCTTCATGAGGTTCACAAAGCGATTGAACTATAGCTGAACTTCCACATTCTCTTCTATATTCTAGTGTCATACTAGACAGTTGGTGGTTCTCGAGGAATTGATCGGGGATGTTCTGAATGAAAAAATAATAATTTTAACATTTAGATGCAGTTATGGCATACTGAGTTTAGAAATGGTGGCACTGTTTCGATTTTACCTCAAGCATCCAGCTTACATACTTAACGTTGTTTACATGGTGGTTCATGTCCAAGTCACTCCTCTTAGGCTGCAAATCACAATTCCCATTAATAAGATTTCTCATGTAATACCAACATCAATTCTAGTGAGCTTTACCTTCAAGTCAGAGTTAACATATTTTGCTTTATCATCCAGCTTTTCAATTTTTTCATTCACCTCTTCTTTGATTGCTTGCTTCTCAATAAACCAAGGGGAAATCTCAGCCCTCACCTCCTCTGGCATCTTGGAAAGACGCCGGGTTTGCTTGTTCATCATAACCCAAGTACTGTTCCATGTTTAACCTTCAGTGCTCATCTAAATGATGAAACCTTTGAAAATACCAAGGAAAGGGCAATATAAGAACCAAAGCTATATCTATACCTGGTTGCACGAACAAAAACATGGCCTGTGGCATGACTTCGGACAAGCCAGTCTCGCCGCATCCCATTTTTCCCTGATGCTCCAACCCATGTGTCAATTTCCAGTATCTCACCCCTGCAAAAGTCATCCATGTTATGATTTGTGCAAATACTACTTGTAAGTTGTATCTGAACATAGGACCATATCAAGATTTTCCAAAACAATTTGCAACTAGTCTCTGAATCTATAGATGCTTATTCTTAACTTTGTTTCAGAGACCATCACATCATTTTTGGATTTATCAGTTTTGTCGTTTTTGTTGTTATTGTTGTTGTTGTTGTTGTGTGTGTGTAGATGTGCCCTTTTATGGTTTTGATGAGTTATGAATGTATGTTCACATCTTAATACCAGTAAGTGTAGTCAGTGTAACTCTTTGGCTGCCTCATTTAGAGAGAAACCTTTTTCATTTTATTTATTTATTTATTTTTTATTTTTGTCGTCTTGTTGATAAATCTCATTTGGAGAGAAACCTTTTGAACATTTTCTATGTAATTAACAATATTGACATGCACTAAAACTAGGGAACTAGGATTCGCATTAAGAATGTTGAACCAGAGGAATACTATGTCATGTATATATATTGATGATATGTACAGAGAAAGGAAATAACATAAAAGGAAACAAAATCAAGGCCTAAACAATGGCCATAAAGTAAGTCCTAATTGATCCTAATTAATTCTAATTCCAACAATATTGTTTGATTAAAGATGTTTTATGTTTGATGTATTGTAGATATTTAATTTCATGGTTGCTTGGACCAAGTTTTATTGTTTGGCTTAAAGCCATAGACAATAACAAACAATAATGATGATGGCTATTATAAAAATTACCAGATTGGGTAATGATCCACTTCGACCTGCATTCTTGAGACAACCCAGATTAGATTGTTTTTCATCATTCCATGGGTGGCACCAAATCCATCACCAAGGAGTCCTGACATCCATACATGATTCAATGCTGTTTCCTGCATATTCATGAATGCTTTTAGGATTTGCACGGTAGCCTATGTTATGGCCTTGGCTACAAGTATCAAGGATGTATGTGTGTGAGTCTCTAAGCATCAGACTGTTGTAAATCTAAATCTAATGATATAGGGATATGTATCCAAAAGTTGGATATGAGAACGAGGACTCGTCATTGACACGTATTGCATATTTGTATAATATTCTTAGATGAGATGTTGTAAATTATGTAAAAATGTACTTGGAATTAAATAGAATTAGAGAAAAAATAGAATTATCATCTCCTCGTCTATGTTAGAGTTACAATGTTTCTTTACTAGCAAATGTGAATTTATGATTATTTAAATATTGTAAAAAGTATGATGATTTGGGCATGGGTGTCGGACACATGTCCTACACCCGTACCCTTGTCATATCCGATAGACATGGGTACTTTGGAAGAATTCCAGTGAACTATTTTCTAGTAGTCTTAAGTCTGCAAAGGGAGTTAACCATTTATAAAGTCCAAGTGTATTAAGTCTGCACTGAGCTAAATATTGGAGTCATTGTTTTTTCAAATATGATTTTTATATGATACAAATCTTCTATGTATATGATTTGCAGTGTTGACCTGAAGAAGGTTGAGGATGCTTTCAATTGTTGCAGTTTTATCGGTGCCAACTTCATAGGAACGAATGACGACAGTCTGTCTGTATCCAACACCCTCTTCAATGATGAGCCCTTGCCGGTAATGATCAACAAACTGCTTCTTTGTTGGAATATTTTGGCGATCCTCTTTGGGGATGCAAGTGCCATTTTCAGTGCCCGGAGCAACTGTGGTGCTAACAGCTCCATTTTTATGGCTTAGTACATCCACCTTAGTCGTGGACAACAAACTAGAATTTCCATTTATCTTGATATTACTCAGTTTTTGCTTATGTGGGTCATGATGATCTCTATTGGAAGAACATTTGATGGTATAACAAGCTAGGTGAGAGAGAGAAGCCATTTGTTCCTCTTCTTAGACTTTGGCTGTGTAGAGAGAGAGTTTGGAAGAGGGTTTTGTATATTGGTGTGTTTTATAGGTTTTTTTGGGCTGAGTAACCAAGGGGAAAATTTGAGTTGAGAGGACAAAAAGAGGGAACTTTGTTGTACAGTTGGGACATATCAAAGGGAGTTGTGTGTCTGATGAGAGAGAAGATGGTAAGAGAGTTGCAAAATTTGAATTATGGTATTTTTAGGAGTGATCGAAAGTCAGAAGAGGACACATATTTAGTTTCTTTTTTAGCATTTTGGGTGTGGGAAATACAAAGAAATGTAAAGGTTCGTGGGGTTCTTTTAAATGGCTTGGCTGTCTGTTCCTAGAACTTGGGCTTGGATTTTTGAAAGTTGCCAAACTATTTTTGGTTGTAGGTGTAAGTAAGCAATGAACTCATGGTGTCTTGCTGCTGCTCTCTCTCTCTCTCTCTCTCTGTACACAAATGCATATTTATCTACATGTCTTATTGCTGTCTTTTCTTTTGAAAAGTATTTTAAATGCTTTGATGGAAGCTCAAAGAGATTTTGTGTTGCTGAATCCTACTAAGGGATAGCCCAGTGTAGTGGAGAATATTTTCTTGAAAAATTTCCGACAAAAAAATGTTTTGTTGTGCTTTGGTTGCAACCTTGAAAATAATGTGCTACTAGTTGTGGTGTTGGCAGTTGTGTTATGTGCTCAAAGAGAACAGGACACACAATGCACAAATGTGATACCAAATTCGTATCTATAGTTGTGAATATGTTTCACATTTGTGCATTCTGTATTAGGTTCTCTCTGTGCGCCTAGATTTTTTGGTAATGTTGGTGTGGTGATGGTGTTTTGGTGTATATGTTCATTATAGATTAACAAACCGAATTTTATTGTGTAACAATATACACTTGTCCTTAAAATATGTATGCTTTTACATTTCATTACACAGCAATATCAAACCCGGATAAGGACAGGGTTGTGTTGAATAGTGCAATTCATAATAATGAATATATGAACAACATATGGAACCTATATGCTTGGCAACCCTAGTTTTTGTAACATATCAAGCATTATTATATTTGAAAATTTGTTATTTTTATTTATTTTTAATATGAGCTTGACCAAGCTACTAGTACACACCTCCGTAAATTGAGGATGTAAAAGTGCAACTATCTTTTGCTACTAGCGTCCAACCAATTGCGTCAAAAGAGTAGTAAAATTGTTTTTCTTTCTCAAATTTAGGATCTAAACATAGCGTAAGTGAATCACTAAGGGTATCAATTGTTTGAGTTCATACCGATGTGTTTAAATTGTTTGAGTGCATCACGAAACAACCATTGCATCTTTGATTGCATCGCTAAGTTTAATAGAAGACAAAATTAAGAAAGTGATCATTGGCTCTCATGTAAACTACTAGAGACTAATTTTGTTCCCTTGTATGGGACAAACAAGTCAGTCAAAAGTGGTCATTTTCCATGTTAACAACTAGAGGTGGAACAATTAATACTTCTGTACTAGCTTCTTTTTTCTTGACATGGAACACTTTATACTAGGATTCCTCAGCTCAATCCACCACAATCTCATCATAAATTCTCTCCCAACTTTTCACACCCATGCCATTTAAAAATTATTGCCATCCACATATGGAACCCCTGTTTGCCAATTTCATTGTTTGTCACATTTAAAGAGATAGAGGGAGAGATTAGGCCCTTTTCTTGTTTCCATCCACAAAGGGAAGACAAACAAAAATGAGAACAGAGAAAATACAGAACATACTTCATATTTGTTTTTGTTTTGTGTTTTTTAAAGGCTCCACATAAAGATCTAAGCATGTTCTAACATAATGAAAAAGGAAATGCAATAATGGGTTAATTACCCCTAGTATCCATGTATTTTACTTTAATCTTATTTTAATTCCTTTATTTTTAAGGGTAAATTACAAATACACATCCTGAGATTTTATTAAAATATGAATCACCTCCTGTAGTTTTGAAAATTACATTCTACTCCCTGAGGTTTTTAATTTCATAGCAAATTGCCCATTTTATTAATAAATCATTAAGTCAATTAACAATTTTTAATGATGTTAAAAATATGTTTCAATTAATAATTTAAGTAATTTTATTATTGTATAGGAGAGCAATTATGAATTTCATTTTTTCAGTTAATTCTGTTAAATAAAAAATTCTAATAAGGGGGTATTTGTAATTTTTCAAACCACAGGGGTTAATATGTATTTTAAGCAAACTTCGGAGGTGTATTTGTAATTTACCCTATTTTTAATTGTGACAATTATTTCTTACCCTTTTAAGTCAAATAAAAATTCCACCATTTAGCTCATATAGAGTCAATAAGGGTTATGAAAATTAGCATGTTTACCACACATGATAATTTTTTTGGCATAATTTAAAAAATAGTGACTAATATGAAATTTTGAAAGAAGTACAAAAATGTTAACGATGCCAAAAAAATATCATGCGTAGCTCACATGTTTTTTTTGTATATATGACATTAATAAAATTGATAAAGTTTAGCATGTTAACCACACATGACATTTTCTATACACAATAAAAAAACGTTGCCTATAGCTTAGATGTCACTTTTTATCAATTTAATTAATGCTAGATGAACGGAAAAATAACATTTTAAAGTAGAAGGGATGATAAACTATTGTATATGCATAATATGTTGGTCTTATGTTCATATTCTCCTCATAGTATTAGTCAAAGCTATTTTGAGGAATAACACAAACCAACCAAGGCGACCAATTGATCAAAGGTCATATTAGTGGAATAGAATATCCAGCAAGAACTCCATGATTTGCTTTAAGGTTTTAAAATAAAATCGCTATACAAGCTCGACTTCTGTTTTACTTGTCAAATAATTTTTCAGCGGCTCATAATATAAATAATTCAAATTTGATCATAATTTAAAACTCATCAAGTTTTTGAGCTCAATAAATTAATAAAAGCGCTTCAATTCTATATTTACAAAAAAAAAAAAAAAAAAAAGGTTATTCAAACCCAACTCGATTCAAGTTGGTTGGAGGTTGTTTGAAAAATAAACAAATTAATCTTGAATATATTTTGATACTTATTAATGCTTCAAGCTAAACATGAACAAACCCGCCACTCCATTTCTGTTCGATTCAACTCAACTCGTTTACAACTTAAAAAAACATAGAAAAATACACTCAAAGGAAAAATTACCAAAATACGTAACAAAGAATGAGGACTTGATGAGTCATGTGAGATTATTTTCTAGGATGATGGAGAATGACTTCCATGTTATCTATAACAGCCATACTTCTTGGGTGAAAAAACAAGAAAAGAGGGGGCAAAAAATAACATAAAAACTCTTCATACATTCATATCTTGACAAAACCTGAGAAGTGGATTAACAGAAAATAATACTCAATTAAAGAATAACTATAAAAATAAGGTATTCATTATAAAACATGTCTTATATATATATATATGAATAAAAATTGAAGTTAAAATTTTGTCATTTTTCCGTAGTCTTTTTCTTTCCCTTTACAAATCTCAAACCCAAACATATATTTGGATTAAGAATTTGAGGAAGAAGAAGAAAAAAAATAATAATAATTAGTTAATGAAATATAAACTTTTTTTTTTTTTTTTCCTTCTTTTCAAAAATTGCTTATCAAATTCTTAATCCACACACAACATCGTTTCCCTATCTTTGACTCTTACACGGTGTCTGGGTCATGAATTTGAGTAGGAATTTAAAAAAAATAAATAGAGAAAGAAAAAATATAGGTAAAATGTGAATGAAATATAATAATATTGCACCCACTTTTATCCTTTTTTTCTTTTCTAATCCTTACCCAAATCTATAATCCAAACACAGTCTTAATGAATTATTTTAAACATAGCCTCTGTGCTTGTTGGCAAAATAAGGAACCAAAAGAATAAGGTGGCAATATCTTGGAGAAACACAGCATCTGTGCTTATTGGCAAAATAAGGAACCAAAAGAATAAGTCGGCAATATCTTGAAGATTGGGAGAAGAGGAAAAGAAAGAAACTAGATCATCATCCCCTAAAACAAAGATTTAAAGTCATATTATTGTGTTCCAATTAAGTGAATTGGACAAAATAAATCTCTTTTTTTATTTTTTATTTTGCCCGATCAAAAACTATATTACAATATAAATCCATTTGCTAGTGTAAAACCCGCGTGTTCCAATTAAAAAAATATGGAACAGCTCAAATTGAACAGTAAATTTTTAGTATTTCTTAAAAAACCAGAATCCAACAACAGTCCGTCAAACGAACCGTAATTTTTTTGGATCATTTTTTTATTATTATATATATATATATATAAAAAGAAGGAAGCAACCGTAATTTTTTTGTATCCATTTTTTATTATTTTTTTTTTATAAAAAGTAGAAGAAGATGCATGAAACGGTGGGACAGATGATCAAGGCAATCCCAAGGATGAGCAAAGCGATGGTGTAAGGGACTCTGGTTCCCTTGAGGAGATGCCTAGATGCTATTCCCATCACCATGCTTATTTCGAAGAATATCACACCGTCCATCGGATTCCATGACGAAGCCAAATCTAATAACGAATTCCATGACTATATTTATACCTATACATATACATTTTCCTATGTAAATATAATATATATATATACATTTGAGAGAAACTAGGGAGAGGAGATGATAATATAGAGAGAGGAGATGATGTATTTTCTTTTGTTAATTTCAATAAGAAATTGAGTTCTTATCGATAGATTTTCATTCTTCCTATACAAAAATATACAAGAAGCTTTTTTTAATTACTTATATAATTTTCTAAATGAAAGAGAAAGTGAAGTGAGGTGTATAGATCTGCTTTCATGGCAGAGTTTTATCCATCATCTCTCAGGTTCTCTCACTCCTCTCTCACAAATCTGCTTCATGACTTCATTTTTGTGTGTGTTGTTGAAATGTTTAGATCTGTTCAGTTTTTTTAATGTTGTTGTTGATGATGATCTGTTCAAATTTTGAACAATGGAGAGAAAAACAAATTGGAATAAGTAGAGAGAGAAGATGAGGAGAGATAATAAAATTTGGACAGATCTGTGTGGGTAAATTTAAACAGATTTGAACAGATAGGTTAGGTTCACACAGATGGATTAAAAAAATTAAAATAAGATTGTTGTTTTAACAGAAAAAAAAAAATTAAACAGTAAGTTTGTGAATTTCAACAGATAGATCTTTTTGAATTAGATAATTTTAACAGATAAGAATCTCAGTGGATAGATATTCCAACAGATATATATAAATTTGACAGATAGGGGAAAAGATTTGAACAAATAGACAAAAAAATTTAAATAGATAGAAAATAATCTGAACAGATATATATTTGAATAGATAGTAAAAAAAAAATTAACAGATAAATTAAAAAGTAAAATTGAAAATAAAATGTCATTTAAAATAAATAAAAAGATTTCTCACCAAACTATTTCACAAAGGGTGCACCTCTCAGCAATAAAAAACATATATACTGAACCTAATGTCTTATACCTTCCTTAAATTGAATTTATCACCAATAATGATGATGCACGTTAAATAATTTTAAAATTATTACAAAAAAAATGATAAAGTTAATACTATGAATCTTCTATGATAACATAAATTGGAAGAGACATTTAGAGAGTCTATGGTCAAATTTTTTTTTTATTATATATATATATATATATATATATAAATATACACATATATATATATATACATATATAAGAAATAAATAAAAATAATAAAAAATTCAACAATGCTAAGAACACAAAGACCAAACACGTATGAGACATCTGTGTCTCATTCTATGTTTAGTCCTTTATGCACTTTAGACTTATTGAAAAAATTTAATAGCATCGAGATCGTAGTACGATACCATATGATTTTATAATTAAGATCACAATCACTTTTATGATTCTACAAAATTTAAAATATTAAGATCACAATCACTCACAAATTTTTATCCAAACAAACAAAAAAGGAAACAGAACAGAAAATAGCGAGGAAAAAACAAGAATACCATTCAACAAAAATAGCAACCTGAAAATCAGAACATAGGCAATGATGAAGAATGCTGCATTGTTTGTATAAATAATCACTATGCTCTCTATACTATGCTCCAAATTGTCTTCACTCACAAAATATAGGTAAAGAAAGCCAAAAAACAAGTGCAAGTCCAAGTGAATAGAATGTAAACCAAAAACACACACCAAAATCTTATTGCCAAAGGGAAATTAAGAAACAAAATATAAAATTTATAAATTAAAAAAAAAAAAAAAAAATCCTAAAAGCTCTTATTTAGTTGATCTTTTGGCAATTACCATAACACCAGTCCTACTCATGGCCATGTCCGCAGAAATAACAAGCTTAGCTCTGTGCCTCTGGCTCTAAAATACTACACAGATCATTCCAACAGAAAAAGAGAGTAATGAATGATTTGGGACATAATGACAAATGATAGGGGTGTGCCTACTGATGCAGGATGTATCATAAATCCATCAGTAAAATGAAGAATTAGGGTCAGGTTTCATATAAAATAGACTTGCATGGTTAGGAATTGGTAGAAAAAGCTCTTAGGAGTATTAGGGTTTATAAAGGTTGTTCTGATGATTCAACATGCTAAGTCAAATATAGCAAATACTAATTATTGCAAAAAGAAATGACATAGAAGCAAAGAGAGAAGACAAAAAAAAGAAAGAAAGAAAGAAAGAAACAAGACAATATGAAGATTAAAGTCACAATTTCTCAGTTGATGTTCATTTCACAAGAGTTAAATACAAAAAACTGCAGTCTTGAAAACAATTCGCGCTAAAACTGATAGATAATTTGTCATAATTAAAAGAATGTATGAAAAGACCATGGGTTCTTCTATGTAGGCCCCAATTAACTTGAGATTAACTTGGTATATTGTGTCACTAAGATTGTGTATGAATCATATATTTGTTGAAGCAAAAGGGAAGAAAAAAGAAGGCTTTTACTTTATTTTTCTTTTCACCTTCATTTTCTTTTGTCTCTACAAATCTACGGTCCAAACACAGCTTCGTGATTTTTGTAGAGCCTATAGATAGGACCAAGTGATGAACACAACATGACAAACCATTGTAGTTAAACTTGTGCAAACTTTCTAGGGTATTGAAATACCTCATGATCCCACATCCAGTTAGAGAAAGTTTGGGCAATATGTGAGCTTATATCCCTTCTTAGTCAGCTGTGAGTATTGGAAAATTAGACAATACTGTTATTGGTTGGGGTGTGGGTGTTGCAATTGATATTGGACGGGGACTTACCCCATAGTGTATGGGCTATGCTCGAACATACTATGCATCCTTAGCACAGTTTTCCTATGGACAATGGCAGCGGCATGGTGGGAACCATAGACTATGTGAGGACATGTGTTCCTATTGGGGTTAAATGTAATACCCTGATATCCCACATTCCTAAGTTGTATATATGAGCTTACATCCTTTCCTAGTAACTGTGAAACGAAGTCCCACATCACCTAGCTACTAAAATAATGTGCAGTATAAAAGTGTGAAGGCATCCTCACCTCAATAACTAGCTTTTAGAGTAAAATTATATCCAAGATCATGTCACAATAACAATCCATTTCAAAACTATATGAGCCTTAATAAAATGAACAACATCATTATTACGATTGGTATTAGAAGGAGACCAGCCTTGTAATATTTATTTATGCTGGGACATATTCAAAATAAGTGTTGTAGTTGTGTCGGACATAACGGGGCATGTATTTATTTAAGGGGTACGCTCTGGAGACGCACCAACTAGTTTTTTTTCTTCACTTCCTAATGTTTTTTATGGATATTGAATATTTATTCATTTTCACTTAGATTTAAATACTTAATAGATCATTTATGAAAAAGATATAAACAATAAGGGTTGGTTTGGCAAGTTTTAAAAAAGTCAAAAAGTTAAAAAATCATTATCCTATTTAAGTCACATCATCTTATTTAAGTCACATCACTTCTCTAACACATCACTTCAAATCCAACCCAAATCTAACCCATATTTCATAAAAAGTCAAAAAGTACACTTATTTAGATCATCCCAAACAACCCTTAAGTGTTAATTAAAAGTGATTTTTTTTAATTGTCGAATTAGTTTTAATTTTTGTTAATTTTGATTGTTTGTGTATATAATATTAATCTACATAACAAATAAAAACATATGAAAAATTATTTTATTGCCATATCCATGTCTCCATTTTTTTGAAATCATTGTATCTTGTATCTGTATCCGCATCTGTGTCTGTACTTCTTAGATGTGCTATATGTTTGCAGTTATGAAAGTTCCCGGGCTATAGAAGAAGATTTTCTTTTCTCTTTTAGGTTAATCAAAAACATCTTCCTTTCATTACCTAAGAAAATAATAAACATCTTTTATTATTATTGATTTAGGAAGACATCCAAGCAAATTTTATATTAAATTAGAATAAAATAGGAAAGATAGTAGCACTACCGTTGAGGAAAAAATAAATAGATAAAAAGAATGAAATGAAAAACATTACAAATGTTAGCAGTTAAGAGAATCTCCCTCGTTTAGGATGGCATTTAGGTCAGCACCAGATTGGTTAGACTATCTCTGATCTTGAAGTCTCCCAAACAAATTTGAGGCAGGAGCCAATGCCTGGTCGGGCTAGTAACACCATCAATGAATCCCTTTAGCTGTTTCAACCTTCGCGATTAATTAATTTCTGAAGAATTGCCTATCAACATGAGTAAAATAATACACTAATCACCAACTTTTCATAGATATTGTAAGTTGAAAGTCTTTGAAATTTTAATGTCTAGATGTTGCTAGGAAACTAGCTTTTGAAACATCATAAGATGATAAACTGCAAACTAGCATGAAAATTTCCCAAAAAGTTATATAGATTTCTCATATAATACAGGCTTATGTTTACAGATTCATCAAGAATATGAGTGCTATACTTCTATAGTGCATCCAAAGATCATGACCATTTAACATGATGTGCGCACTTCATTCTAGAAACTTACTGGACAAGACCGATATGATTTCAACCCTTGATATAGTTCATGGTATGAGATTAGGAGCTTCACCGGGCGAAATTCAACAGATTGATTGTGCCCTCTGTTGTCCATAAAAGAGATTAATTCACGTTCTAAAAGGTGCTCAAATGCCTGCAGAAGTCAGGGCAACAGATTACCAAAATATGCTTGGGATAGATTAGAAAGAAGCATCATCATGCAAAGTACCATACGCACCCGTAAGCATACATTTCGTGCATAGTAATCAGATGTCTGGAATGAATCATGTATGCTTTTGTATTCTGACATATAAGATAAACATAATAAGTAACAAAATATTGTTATAGTGGTACTTGGTAAACAATATAAAAATTAAAAATTAAATATAGAAAAAGCATCTGAGGCAGACCTTTCATTACAGAATTGAAGTTGTATGATTCTTGCTCTTTTACTTCTAACCTCCTCATGCAGACCAGTATGTAGAGTTCAAGAATGGAGCAATCTGCTTGAAAAAAAAAAAAAGAAAAAGAAAAAGAAAAAGAGTTGAATTTGCACTAACAATGTTAAAAGCCTCATAAAGGTAAAGCAAAAGAAAGTCTACAAACAGGTGTTCGCAAGAAGGAAAGATTCTCGAAGAATTAAAGGATATAAATAGTAGTTAGCTACAGAATGTAAGAACATGCTCAAGAAGAATATTATCAATGTTTCCTCTCTTCCCATGGCTCAGCTTAGAGCATTCTTTAAGTGGCTTTAAAGCCATATTTACGAAAACTGAAAAGTCGAAACTTTCCTCCCTAAATAGAATTATAATTCCCACATTTCCCTCTTCCAAAACTGACAGAAGTCCAAAAATGTCAAAGGTTTGATGCCAAATTTTCACTAAAATATGAAATTAGATCCTGTTGTATATTAATCTTCCTAACCGTTTTAATCTTGTTGACTTAGTTTCTTGTAAAGATTTCACTTGTCCCCAAGCTTATTCCCAAATGAAATTTCCAATTTTCTTTGAGGCCAAGCTTCCTCCTTTCATCTTTACACACTTTCTTTAGAGACCAGGATGCATTTATGCTTTAAACACAAGATGCATAGAAAAATTATAAATATTAAACTGGAAATATGTATCAAATCCCTCATAATGCTAGCTACTACAAACAACATCCCAAGGAACACAATTCAACATGGAGCCTGACAGCATTTGCTTTTATGATCCTTAATCTCATTTGGATATTGCCATTGTGTTTTGTTCCTTCTAATTCGCCAATAAAGCACTCAAGAAAGCAGGAACAATACTACGAATAGACAAACAAACATACATGCAAAATATCAGTCAATTGGAGAACATTAGTTAGCCTTTTCAATACAACCACATATGCATTTTAACCAAGTTGGAAGTGACAAGTTGATGCATCCATTCGTACTATACCCTTATCACAAGATAGATATGCTGAAAAAAAATAATCAGGGAAAAACAGCAGCACGTGGTGGACCATGTTTTCTCCTAAAGCATAGAGGAGATAATATTTTGAGCATAAACCAGATAACCAAACAACACACCAAGAAGATTTTGAGAGGACTAGAATTTAGAATAATGAGATTCGTAAAAGCAAAAAATGCATGTGAAAGGTCAAAAAAATCTAATAAAATACCCATACCTTTTAAACATTCCACCTTTGGCTGCCTTTGGATACTTGAAAGGGCAGCTTTGAAGTTCTCTAGTGATAGGAACCCAGAATCCAAATCCATATGACTAACAGCAGAGAACCTAGTGTCATGGCCCACCAATACTCATAAATAAGGTTTAGGATGAAATTAATTACAGCAGTACACCTTCAAACTAGAATTCTATGCTTCCAGGACAGAAAAACTTACAGAAACCTCAAAAGATGGTTGAATGTGGAATCAGAATTTGATAATGTATCAATAAGTTGTTTGAATCTCTCCTCGGCCAATACATTCTGATAGATGTCAAGGAGTTCTTACCGCATGCGCCACAGCATTAAGATTCAGGAACAATAGATATTATCATCAAAGCTCTAAAAACTGGCCCAGGAATACATAAACAAATAATTTCTTTCTTTTTTTTTATTAAATAAATAAAATAAAACATCAGACGATCACACTGATTTTACCCTAAGATATTAAGTTTAGAAGGGTATTAAAAGAATGTCAATCTTAACTGAAAAGGTATACAATTAAAAGAAAAGAAATTAGATAGTCTTAGGCAAAAATGTAAATAGTGTATAGCAAATGCACTCAGCATGCAAATTATTAAGCCTAAGCTTGTGGTGCATGGGAAGCTAGTTAGCTCTTGAATGGACTTCAGCCACTCAAACTGTAAGGGCATAAACAGGCCCATTACAAACTGAGGTAAGGTTTAGATGAAGGATACTGGATACATGTGAAGACAAATGTGTCATATTATGAGATGTAACTTTATCTATCTGAACCCACCTGATTGAGACACAAGGGTTTAGTTTGGTTTGGTCTAGTTTATTTATCTATCCGCCAAATTCACAAATACATACATACATACGCACACACAATTGAATACATAATATACACACACACATAAAGCATTAAATAAGTTCCTATTGATAAGGATTTATAAAATATTATACAGCTCGATGTACATGTAGGCTTCTCTTATATTCAAAGGCAATCAAGCTTGGCATATCCCCACCCCCTCTCAAAGTACCTTTATAAAAAAGAAAAAATAAATAAAGTAAAAAAAAGAGCGAAAGCAAAACATGAATAATTAAAAATAGAAGTAGGAATTATTGCAAATCAAACAAGAAAAAAATATAAGAGTAGGCAGTCAAACTCAACGCACAGCATCCACACCTCATCCCAACCCCCATGCCCTCTCAAAGTACTTAAAAAACGAAAGAAAAACAAGAGAAAAAATTAAAAGGGCATCTTATCGCAAATCAAAATTGAAGATCATTCACTCTCTTTTAAGTTTTGACGTCATGTCAATCTGAATGCCAGTACTAGTTTATGCCTCTTATTCTCTTTCTGTGAGAGAAAACAATGGATGGTTTCTTTTTGAAATAATTAAATTTCTTTCCCCACAAATCTTCATATGCTCACTCTAGATCTCATTCTTCTATAAATTGAAAAGCCCACTTGTGGTTAAACAAGCTTGATGAACTTTTCATCAAGTTTTATTTAAGGAAGTCTCCAAATGAAGATTACTCTAACAATGTAAACTAGATTTTAAGTGTAGACAGTTGCTTGGGTCAAAGTTTAAAAAACAACAAATCTCTAATAAAAGTGATAATTTTGGATTCATAAACTGTAGTGTCCTGACACAAATGAATAAAAGGTAATCCATAATTTTTTTTTTTTTTTTTTTTTTGGGAGACATGACAGTTGTGTGACTGGCATTTTATTGTTCAAATAGAATTTGCATAGGGTTCATCATTCAAACAAATGCAAAAGTTAGTGTTGACAGTGTGTGTATGGTAAAATAAAATAAAAATTAAAAATTAAAAAAAAGGTAATAAAAATGAAGAATAAGCAGCATATCAATATGACATTCTAAAGCTAACAGAAAATATTACTGTTCCAAAGTTAGAACCACACATGTTATAGAATGTTTTTCAGAATCTAATTCTTTTTAACGATTATATTTGAATAGCATTGGTTGCTTGAAATTTCAAATGATTTATTTGATGCATTCCATAAGCTGAAGCATTGTAATAGATGTCGTATGTAATAAAAAGCAAAATATTCAAGAATAAATCATGATAACCTGAAGTATCTTGAATGAAGTTATTAGCAAAGTCTACTACAGCATCCTGTATCATGTTTTAAACTTAGAAACACAAGCCAAGAAATCTACATAGGAACATTTATCTCCTCTAAAGCTCACCGTATTGTTTCTCTAATGATATTTGTATGCTATAAGCACAATGTTGGTTGTGCCATTAACAAAAATAAAGGGAAAGGATACAAGAAGCTTGGCATTGAACTCAACTACATAGTCATGAGGAAGGCTTGAATCTTTTGGCAATACTAAAATGTGCTTTAACAGTCTGCATAACCAACAGGCAAGAAGATCAACACAAAAGCATTTTTTATCTATAATCTTCAACCTGATCATAAGCTACAGCAGCTCACCTAAGACAGATAATAAAGAAATTACCTTTGCAAATCTTCCTTTGAGGGAGGAAGAAACAACAGTTTCCTATGTGAGAAACGAGACCTTACTCTTTTTTCCAAGAGCTGATCAGCATCCTGCAAGGTGTAATACCTAATTTATCAGTGTTCTCTACAAACTGCACAACATTTTACAAACCACTGAATGCATTTTGCATCTGCAACCCACGCATTATAGACGACGTATTACACTTAAACAGGCTTTTAAATTCATTTTTGTTTTACTCTAAGCAGTTTTACTCTAAATGTCTTCACAAATACAGGATGCTGATCTCTGAATTCTGATAGAACAAATTTAAAATGGACAAAATGAAATTAGAAGCGTGAAGCAACATACCAGTCGGCAACTGACACCAATTACAATAGCTTGTGATGTTACAGACTGCATTGCATCTAGCAAGCTATAGAGCAATCGTTGTTTACCCTGAAAAGTGCCAGACAGGCGAAACATGAAATTTCTAGCAACAAAATTTCAACTTCTGAACCAAAATATTCCCTTTGAAACCAAAATTTCTTTGAAAGGAGTTTTACTAGGACTATCATCCTTACAATTCCACCAAATGATTATGTGCATGTGAGCAAACATACATGCACACACATGTCAAATAAACAAAAAGGGAAAAAGATAGCAAAGGAAGAAAAAAAGAATAAAAAAGGGTGAGATGTCAACTTCCAAATGGAAATCTTACCTGTGCAAAGAGGTCAAATTCATCCAGAACAAAAATAACTGTTTTATGAACTAATCCACACTCCCTGGAAACAAGATTTGAAAAATGAGTATATGAATGGGGAGGGGGGGGGGGGGGGCGCTGGTTGGTGTTGTATGATTAAAATCATAAAATAACCCGAATTGAATTAGTCAAGGTCAAAAGACTACATTAACAACATTTTCTACACTCACCTTAACATTGCTATCATGAACTGGGTGTTATCATCAAATGATGCCTGCAAAAATCAAGTCAAGATAATAAAAAAAATACTGGATCAATTATGTTCCAAATGCATCATGTGATCTTAAATGGATTAGGCATGTTACCATTTTTGAGAACAACAATTGATGTTCCACACATAATTGTCTGGCAATTTCCTGAATAATAGATAAGAAAGAATGAGAGAAAAGAAAATAAGAACAAATAGAAACTTTTCCAGAATAAAAAAGCAATCCTACAACACTTTTATTTGCATTTCATAGAGAAGAGTCTGAGAAATATTGCAGAAGCAGATAAGCAATATCACAAATGTGCATACTAAAGTAAGCAGCATTGGCTTGTGCCCAAAAACTAAAACACAAACTTCCAAGGGGTACTGTACATTGCTATCTGGCAAGATGTAATTCATGTTGTAACTCTTATGCATTAGCTTTACATAGTCCATTGTCTTCCTTTCCCTCAAGAGTGTAAGGTTACAACCAAGCCTTATGTGATTCACAAAATCATTTCACAGAATGCTGCCAGCTTTCAGAATTCATTGTTCCTTTCTAGTAATTAATTGATGCAATAGATCCAATAATTGCAAAGTGCAACCGTAGGGTATGATTTAATGAAGTAAAAGGTCTGTGCCATTTTGATTGATTTGAATGGTGAATTATTGCTACTATCTGTTAAAACATGTCAAATGTAACAAAGCTAGAGGCCTATTATAAGTAGTTTAGTTTTACCAAATTCTTTGATGGATAGCCATACCATACAACATGCTATAAAAAGCTCTCTTTATACTAGCGGTTACTAGATACAGTTACATTTGTGTGTGTGTGTGTGTGTGTGTGTGTGTGTGAGAGAGAGAGAGAGAGAGAGAGAGAGAGAGGTTATAATCAGTAGGTTCATAGTGCTCCTATATTATTAATCAATCTAGTTCTGACAGGTTACAAATTGTTTTAATTTTCAGAAATGAATAAAACTTGTGGTGCTACTTTAAACAAATGTTCTAGATATCAAATTTACAATTAAAGCTTTCATTGCAGAAAGGGAGAAAGAAAAACAAAAAAGGAAGAATCATCACAAGAACTATCAGAAGAAATTTTAATTTGGTTTGGAGAACCTTGCTCTTATAACATCTAACTTAAAATGAAGAGTTAAAAAAACAAATCAACGAAAAGGAAGCCATGTGCATAGGATTTCTTTAATCACCTTCCCGACGATGACGAAGTGACAATTAAGTAGCATTCTACATTTTTCATATTCTTTGCATGGGAATGAATTTGCACCTGTTGCATTAAATTCAAATCCTTGTGATAAAAAAAAGGGTATGCACTTGAAAAGAAATTAAGCATTCAAGTATCAATTGAGAGGCAGTCCCCAATTTCACTCTTAGAACTTAATCTGCAATTAGGGCATTTAGGTGAAAATTGATTAACATCCCTCATCATTTTGTGGGCCAAACTTGTCTAGTTGAGTTAAAAGTAGAAAGTTTTCCTATTGTTTTGCACAATGAGTAACAAATGTTTCCTAGATCTAAACACCATGTCATACCTATATATATATATACATATATATAGCACAAATGCATTATTTTCCTAGCTACAGTAAGTGGTTAATTAGGTTGTCAAGCCACAACTATCTACTCAAGTTCACTACTGTCTGTTCCTTTTACATGGCTCCAAATGCATTATGCATAATATCTCCTTAGTGTTACTGGATGCTCATATAAATGTAACTAGAACCCAGTTGAAAAATAAATAATAAGAAAACCAGAAGTTACAGCCAAAAAAACCCATTAATATGTAAATCCCTCGAATTCATCATACAAACATAACAAATGAATTTAAGTACCTGAACATATGAAGCAATGGAATCATAACCACTTGAAATGCAACAAACCAGGCAAACGATTAGGAAAGGAACGCAAAATCATGGCAAGAATTATAGCAGGATATGAAGCTGTACCTTAAGTGCGCAATTGTCATCACTGTGTAAAAGTCCATTCAGCTTTATCTGAAACCATCATAAGATAGTAAAAAAGAAGTATGATTGGACTTCTATAGCCATCCATTCAATCTATGATGTTCATAATTTATTCTCCCCAGCAAACATTAAAAAGATGAACAACCAAACATTATTCTTCACAATTACCTACTGAGAATAATGTGAACTTTTTCAGTTGAAATACTAAAAAATTGAGCAATCAGAGGAATATATATTGTCACATGAAGCATACCACTAATATCATGTCAGGATACTCTTTCAATAGATCTTCAATAACAAGCTCCAACACCTAAAAGTATTAAAAAATAAATAAATTAACAGAGTTACAACTTAAACCTGCCAAAACAAACTAATCAAAGGCATTGTGTTTTACCGCAATTTTTCCACAGCCACGGGGACCAAGAAGCAGAACTGAGTTGTTACATGCCTCAGTAACCGAACTTGATACTATGAACTTCAACTTACTGAAATTAAAATAAAAAATAAAAAATAAAACTTGAATTTATTTATTTCACTTCTCATCAATTTACAGATTAAGCACATTACGAAATCAATCAAAGTAAAGACCGGGGAGACGGGAAATAGAAAAAAAATAAAATGAAATAGTAAACCCTGTTTGGTTACTGAGAAAATGAACATTTTTTTAAAAAAAATTTCTCAGCAACCAAGCGAAAGGGTTTAAGCATGCAGAGAGGGGTTTGGACCTGTAGTTGCTGTCGGGAGAGTCAGAGAGAGAAGTGAAGATGAAATTAGGGTTGCAGAGTCGGCTTCGAAGGAGGATTAGGGCTTCCTCAGCTCGTTTTTCTCGTCCCATTTTTTGGGTACAGCAACTCCAACGCTACCAGCTAAAATAGCTAAATAAAAAAATAAAAAACACGTTATTTTAGCTTACCATTCTTTAACAAATCTTTCTATTTTAGCTAAAAAATATTCAAACTTAACAGATTTTCAAAAGAAAAATGCTAATTGCATAGATAAAATATTCATTTGGGTTTGAGTATTAGAGCATCTCTAACGATAGTAGACATTTTACCTATCTAAATATTACTATAAAGTATAAATTTTATTTTGCCCGTCAACTGTTTCATGTTTCTACTCCAACCATGCTCTTTATTTTAGCTATTCATCAAAATACTATTAACTTTATAGAATGTCACGTCAACAATAAAGATGGAGAGAAATAATCTTAATGATTAAATACATTTTGCCTAACCTTGAAGACTAGCTACGGGTTGGTTTGGCAAGGGCTCATTGGGCTTTTTTGGCTCAATGAGCCACAAAAGACAGAATAGGCTCATGAGTCACAACAGACAAAACATCTCATCCAATCCCATAATCATTACACTCTTCTCTCACAAAAAAGTCAAAAAAGCCAAAAAGCCAAAAGCCCTTCCCAAACCAAGCTTTTGAGCCCAGGCTCATATAGCCAAAAAAACCAAAAAGTCAAAAAGCCAACCCACTTCCCAAACGGAGGCGATGTAGCTAGTAAATGTGAGCTCAACTAAAATGCCTAATCATTTGCCTAATGCATTGGAGTTGAAAAAAGTGAGCCACATTAGGCATTTTGGCTAATAAGCATTATATGTCTAGTGGGTTGGAGATACTCTTTGGAATAAATCTATCAGGAATAAATCTCTACCCATAAAATTCAATATTAAACAAAAAAGGAAAAAATAAAAAACATATACAAGTTTTTGCTTATGAATTCCCAATCATATAAAAATAAAACTCTAAAATGGTAGGTTTAAGAAGAAAAATATAAAGGGAATTTTGTGTCTAATTGTTTCCTTTTTGAGAAAAGATAGAAAATGACCTGGAATGTTTTCGGTGAGGGGGGAGCTTGGAAGTGAGGTTGGTGGGATATGAAGTGTGATGGATTGGCGTAGCGTGGTAGTCTGGACTCGTGCTGGCGACTCTTCATTTTAGATAGTGGTCACATCGGAGGGCAGGTTTTTCTTTCCAAGTCGGAGTTCGAGGCGTTGGTTGGGATGGGTGACAAAAATTGACGAGGCGAAGGAGGTGAAGAGGGAGACGATTGCGAGATTGGATGCGTCAAGGAAGGGAGGGAGATATATAAGGGTGGGTTTCAGGGCAGATTCAACCCGGATGGGAAGGAGTGTGTCGGTTTGCAAAGGGAGTGGGTCGTTTGGGTCCTGTGACTCAACGGGAGTTAGGTAAAAGAAATTGGGCTCCTGTGCATGTGGACCAACAAAACCTTAATCAGAAAATGGACCTAATTGGGAATTCAAAAGTTCAGCAGGTTTTGGACAATGGGAAGCCTAGCCCACCGATGGAAAGGGACTAACAATTGAACCCAACTATTGAACGGGGTTTTCGGGTCTTTGCACGACAGTGTTGGGTTGAAACATCGGAGTGCTGGTGGCGAGGCTTTGATGTCTAGCGGGGAGGTGTTGTGAGAGCCACTAGATGTTTTGAGGGCTTTGACGGTGCCTCTACAATTCGGTCAGTATACATCGGGTTGTAGTTTGGATTTGCAACATTCGGTGAGCACACCGACCAGAGAGAAGCTCAATGGAGAACAAGAGGAACGTTAGGAGGACCGTGAGGAGTGGGGGGAGAGATAAAGGCTCGTCGGGCAGATGTGGGTGATGACTTGGCTCTGATGGTCCAGTCGGTGGTTGTGGAAGATAGGGTTACAGATCTGTCAAATATGGGCTCAGACATAGAGGTGGACTTGGAGTCGAATTTCCAAGAGGGTCATCCACTGACGTCAGAGGAGGTTTCGGACTGAGTGCTGTCTCAGATTGCTAAGGTTAGTAAATTCTTGGGAGTTTCTTTTGAGGGGCATGAGGAAGAGGCTTTAAAATTATTTTCTATAATTGAGGTGTCATGGAGAGGAGGCATGTCGAGTGGTCAGGAACTGCAGAGTATGGGCCAGAAGGATAAAGGAGGCCAGGAATTATGTAGACTAGAGTGCTCTATAAATTATGCCCACAATACAAATGGGGGGGTAATAAAAGGATAAGGAAGGAGCATGGAGATTCATTGTTATTTACATGCGTTTGAAAATATTGACTTGGAATGTACGGGGTTTGAATAATAAGGGAAGAGAGTAGTGGTTAGATCGTTATTGAAAAGTGCCCAGGCAGATGTGGTGTGCCTCCAAGAAACCAAAATGGAGTGTGTGGAAGTGGAGGTAGTTCGAGAGATTTAGGGAGGTAGGCATGTGGAGTGGGCCTTCTAACCAACTATAGAAGTGACTGGTTGTGTTCTCATTTGTTAGGATAATAGGGTGGTAAAGAATGAGGGGGAAGAGATGGTGTGGAGGTGTTCTCTGTCTTGCTTGTTCAAATGTGTTGAGGATGAATTTCAATAGGTGTTCGTGGAGGTGTATGGGCCGGTAAAGAGAGTAGAGTGGGAGGCCTTTTGGAAGGAGTTACAAGCTATTGCTTTTCGGTGGGAGATGCCTTGGTGTCAGTGAAGATTTTAATATGATGAGGAGCTCTGCAGAGAATAGTGTGGCAAGTTAGGTGACGGGGCCTATGAGGGCTTTTTCTTCTTTTATTGATGAGCTAGAGTTGATTGACATGCCTCTACAGGAAGGAGGTTATACTTGGTCTAGTGGTTGGGCCATGTCCCAGATTAATAGATTCTTGATTACTGGGGATTGAGAGGAGCATATTTCCCAGATAATTTAGCTCAATTATAGCGCACGACTTCTAATCACTGCCCTGTTATTTTGGATAATGGGGGGGGGTGGTGTGGTCCGGCGGTATTTCGTTTTGAAAATATATGGCTACAAGCAAAGGGTTTTTGTGGAGAAGGTGAGGGAATGGTGGAGGGGTTAGTATGGCAGGGATGCTTACCTGTCGGTTAACTCAAAAGTTAAAACTTCTTAAATATGATGTGAAGCGGTGGAATCAGGAGGTGTTTGGTTGGTTGGAGGTATAGAAGGCGAATATTTTGTCAGTTTTGTAGGAGTTGGATGAGAAGAAAGTTATAGAGGGTTTATTAGAAGAAGATGTGGTTAGTCGAGATGGTGCTCAGAAGGAATATGAGCAAATTGCTCGGATAGAGGAGATTAGCTTTCGTCAAAAGTCTAGGTGCTTGTGGTTGAAGAATGGGGATCGTAATACAAAATTCTTCCATAGGATGGCAAATGCTCACCGACGGGAGAATTAGATAGGGAGATTGCGGGTGAATGGGGTGATGGTCTTGTTGGAAGAGGAGATTTGGGATAATATTGTGGGTTTTTATCAGCATCTCTTTAGGGATGAAGGGAGGTGTGAAGGTCGGGTCTAGATAGAGTTGATTTTAATGCTATCTCAGAAGTGGAGGTTTTGATGTTAGAGCACCCGTTCTCAGATGAGGAGGTTTTGGGGGCTTTGAGGATAGGGATAAAGCTCTTGGGCCAGATGGTCTTTTTATAGCTTTTTTCCAACAGTGTTAGGGGGTAGTGAAGGTAGAGGTGTTGGCTATATTCGAGCAGTTTCACCAGACGGGGCAGTTTGAGAAGAGTCCTAATGCAACTTTCATAGAGTTGATTCCCAAGTAGGGAGGGGTGGAGGATATTAGAGATTTTTGACCTATCAGTCTTTTAGACAGTGTGTACAAGTTGTTGGCTAAAGTTTTAGCAAATGAACTTTGAGGTATTTTGGAAGGACTGGTGTCAAAGTCTCAGAATACTTTTGTGGGTCATCGTCAAATTTTGGAAGTTGTGCTTGTGGCTAATGAATGTGTGGATTCGTGGATCCGACAAAGGAAAGAGGGGATAATTTGCAAGTTGGATATTGAAAAGGCTTATGATAATGTAAATTGGACTTTTCTATTGTATGTGTTACGAAGGATGGGTTTGGGGACAAATGGAGACGATGGGTTCGGTTTTGTATTTCCACTGTGCGGATGTCGGTAATGGTTTCTATCCTACATAGCGAGGCTTGCGGTAAGGGGATCCGTTGTCTCCATTACTGTATATTTTGCTGATGGAGGTTTTCAGTTGGTTGATATCCAGAGCGGTTCAAGGGGGTTTACTCTCGGGTTTTGAAGTGGGAACGTGGTCTGCTTCCTTGATGATGTCTCATCTCTTTTATGCTAATGATGCACTCATTTTTTGTGATGAGGATGCGGCTCAAATTGGTCATTTATGGTGTGTATTGTTGTGTTTTGAGGCAGTGTCAAGACTTCAAGTTAATTTGGCAAAGTCAGAATTGATTCATGTGGGTGTGGTGGTGCGACTTCCGGTGTTGGCAGTTATATTGGGCTACAAGGTGGCTGTATTACCTGTTTCTTATTTGGGACTTCCTTTGGGGGGCTACTTTTAATGTGAAAATGGTGTGGGATAGGGTTGTAGATAGAGTATAGTGGAGGTTGGTAGGGTGGAAGCGACAATATTTATCCAAGGGAAGGTGGATAACGTTGACTAAGAGTGTTTTGTCTAGTATTTTAACGTATTTTATGTCATTGCATGTGATTCCGGTGATGGTTGCTAGGTAGTTGAAGAAATTGCAGCGAGGCTTTCTGTGGGGTGGTGGAAGGGAGGGTTTTCACTATCACTTGGTGGCATAGGAGAGGGTTTGTCTTCCTAAGGTGAGGGAGGTTTGGGTGTTAGGAGGTTGATTAAAACTCCTAAATCCGACAACTCCCATTCGGAAGTTCATCTAGAAATCATTACTGTACTTATATGGTGACTTATATATATATACATATTTTTCATTTTCTTGTAATTAAATTTTTGTTCTTCTTTTTAATTTAAAAGATTTGCCAAGCTCCGACTCTAACAAGCATGTTGATGATGTTGACTCAGAAATCAGTCTCAATGTGCATATATATATTTTTTTATTTCAAATTTGTGTTTTTTTTATTTTCAAATTCTATTCTATCTTTTTTTTTTTTTTTTTTGTGTGTGTGTCAATTTTTAGGCATCGTCTTCCGATGACTCTGATGATGTTGATTTTGCTGACTTTGCTAATGAAATTGATTTCAATGATTTTGTTGACGATCCTAACGAACCTCTTCATGACAACGATCTTGATCAGCATGATGATGTTGATAATAATATTGCAGTTGTGATCGTGAGTCTCTTTATATATTGAGTATTGAATTTTTTAAATATCTAATATACTCTTTTAATTTTATTTTGTAGATCATTTGTGCAAATAGAGTTCATGCGAATAGAGTTGCTGAACCTTTTTTTGAATTTGGAGCTGCTTGTTATGTCTTGAGAAATTCTATGACATAAGAAGCATCATTTGAGGTTTATGGAAGGCACTAGAAGGTTTCAGAAGGTAGAAGAACATACTGGAGCATGTTGGAAGGCTTTGGAATGTGGTGGAAGGTGGGGTGCCCTAGAAGATTCCAAAACATGGAAGAAGAACCCTGAAGGACCCAAAAGAGTTTGGGTGAGTGGAACATCCTAGAATATTGTATAGAAGCCTACCATATACTATGCTAGTGTACAAAATTCTATAATATAGTAATGAGGGTAGTTGTCCTAGATATTTCTAAAGAATGTTCTAGAGGGGAGATTGTAGACCTTGGATCCAAATGATCCTAGCCATCTATTGAAAAGGTAAATGGCTATATAAGGAAAGGGCCTCATTTGTAGGGTCATCCAAGAGAGCTCTAAAGTGAGAAATCAAAACGCCAAAATCAAAACGAAATCTTGTCAATTATAATAGAAAAGGACAACACACATGGCAAAACATCACGGAGAGCACTAAAAGGAGCTCAACGAATAAAAAAAATTGAATATATAATGTAACTATGTATGTATAGAAAAGACACACAATCTACCTTCGTACATATACCCTTGTATGACTACATTTATACATCTCAAGCCCAAAAGACATATCAATTCACAGACAATAACAACAATAATATGAAATTACAAAGAAGGATTTTGGGGTTAGGGTTTTGCAGAGAGGAGTGAGTGAGTTGCAAAGAATGGTAGAGAGAGATTTATATGAGGAAGAAACTGTGATAAGAAAGTGAAATGGCGGAAATATCACAGTGAGGTACAATTACATTTTTGGGCAAGGATCCTCTGGGGTGAAAATGGTGAAGTGATCGTGAAATGAAATTGTTTGGGAGTGATACGTGTCCTCTCATTTAAGGGGTGAATGGTGTTATACAAATTGTGTGATAACATAAAACAAATAGATTCATATTGAACAAACAATTAGAATTTCAGAACAAGAGTATGGTGGATTTTACAGAAATTCATAATAAAATAAAACTAGTAAGAGGAAGCAAACCGAAGCCTACACTAGACAGTGTCCTTAAAACAGATTCGTCGCCTCACCGGTTGGGTGTTTGAGGTTGTTCGACGTCTGTTTCCCAGGATACGAGGGTTGGACCAGCTACGCAATGCACCGACTGAATAGCTTCGACGAACAGAACTTTGCAGCACTTTCTTACAGGAAGAATATAATATAGGAGAAACCTTTTGAAAACAAGAACAAAATTCTTCGGTTATGAAAAGGAAGGAGAGGGCCTCATTTTATATATATGGAGGGAGAGAGGAAAAAACTCCTACCATCAAGGCGCATCATAACTGCGGAAATAAATTTTGTATTAAACTTGCATTAATTCTACAAAACTGATGGGTTTAATTCCATCATCAATAGAGGAGTTACCAGCTATACACACTAGGTTTTGTGTATATATTCCTACAACCCACACATCTGACTTGGCCCAAAAAGATTAAGATGGGTGGGCTAAGATGGGTGGGCCAAGCCTAACCCCCACACTCAATCCATTCCAACAAGCCCAAGCCCAAGCCCAATTCCCAAGGTCTAAGATCCACGATCCATGGATCACAGACCAGGACAAGGACCCGGTCCAGTCTGGGCAGGCGGCGCACGCGCGTGTGTGGCAATTTTTGCATAACCAACTTGAACCATAGTCTTAGCCCAAGTCCATCCTTGAAGCATCCATAACTCCCTTCCTTCGAAAAATTTGGATGCCCCAAAGGGCTCACACCCTTAGGCAAAAAATGGGATTTAAATACCCATAAATGCTCTCATCTATAATCAATGTGGGATACAAGATTTTTACACTTTTCCCAACACCTTTTTCATGAGGCCAACTTAATGAGTCAATTTCTCATTCAAACCTTAATGGTTTTTTGTCATTCTTTTTGTGGTGTACAGATCTCATTACAAAGAATCTAAACCTACTTTACTCCACCTTAATTGAGGATTGGCACCCACTTTAATATTGCATTAAAGTCACCAAAAAACCATTATTTTCCCAACAATCCCCCAAATGAATAAAAATTGACTGAATAACAACAAACGGACAACACTTAACAACAAAGACTCGGAGAGAGTGCAACGAAATAACCTCGGCATCGGAAAGGGTAGCTTTCGGCTTTGAACCCCTTTTAGTGAAGTCTATCGGATTTACTGGATGTCCAGTGAACATGAAGTATTGAACTGTTCTGCCATTTATGTAAACCAAGACAACAAACCTCACACAAGAATTACTCCAACCATCGTTTTGTTCTCACTGTTGTGTCCGGTTTGGCCCTGGAACACTAGCTTGGTTCAGTGAGTGGTTTAAAGAATTAGGCCTTGTCAATTCTTATAGAAGCGACTTCACTTCACACTCACATAGGTGAGTCTACTTGAGTATCCTGTTATACTCAACTCAACAGCTCTACACAGTAGAGTCATTAAAAGCTCAGCTTAACCTTTACACTTACAGGTATCACTGATAAAGGGAATGGTTGAAGTGTTAATCTCTTCAGTGACATACCATCGTTACACGAAATTAGGTTGTCCCATTGAACCTAGATCTTGGGATCTCCAGTCAACTAGGTTGGGTTTCCATTCCGGTAACACCTTACACTAAAGGCCTTAAACACATTCCTTTTGACGACTTCTCTACTAACACTCGATTTAACCCTTTGGTTGGTGGATCCGCAATGTTGTCCATATATAGTCTAAAGTGACAACTTCGTTCGAGAGTAGTTGTCGTATGGAATTATGTCTATGACAAATATGTCTAGACTTTCCATTATACATATTACTCTGTGCCCGTCCAATAGCTGATTGGCTGTCATAATGAATACAGATGGCTGGCACAGGGTTAGACCAACGTGAAATATCCTCAATGAACTGGTGAAGCCATTCAACTTCTTCAGTTGCTTTATCCAAAGCAATAAACCCAGATTTCATCATTGATCTTGATATACACGTTTGCTTAGAAGATTTCCAAGACACGGCTGCCCCTCCGAGGGTAAACACACAACCACTAGTAGATTTAGAGTCCTTTATATCATATATCCAATTAGTGTCACTATACCCTTATAGTACTGTTGGGTATCTAGTATAATGCAGCCCATAACCCTAGGTGTAGTGTAGATAACCTAACACTCGCATAATGTCCCTCCCATGAGTAGCATTTGGATTACTCGTGTATCTACTAAACCTGCTAACAGAGTAGACTATATTCGGCCTTGTACAACTCATCAGATACATCAAACTTCCAATGCCCTGAGAATATTCTAGTTGAGAGACACTCTTACCATTATTCTTGGTCAAATGTAGACTTACGTCTACCGGTGTTCTAGACACACTTGTATCTGATTTACCAAATTTCTCAAGTATCTTCTCAACATAGTGAGACCGAGAAAGTACAATACCATTAGATGTTCTGGCAATCTTAATACCCAGAACGGCATTTGCAAGACCCATATCTTTCATGTCAAACTTAGAGTTTAATAATCTCTTGGTAGTTTAATAATCTTAATCTCATGTCAAACTTGGAGTTTAATAATCTCTTGGTAGTTCTAATCATTTCATCATTACTACCAACAATGAGTATGTCATCTATGTATAGACACAAAATGACATGATCTCTGTCAGTGTCTTTGACATATATGCATTTGTCACACTCATTGATTTTGAGCCCATTTGACAACATCGCGTTGTCAAACTTCTCATGCCTTGTTCAGGCGCTTGCTTTAAACCATACAATGATTTGACAAGCTTACATACTTTCTTCTTTTGTCCTGGAGCTAAAAACCCCTCGGGTTGCTCCATGTAGATTTCTTCATCTAAATCTCCATTTAAGAAAGCTGTCTTTACATCCATCTAATGTATCTCCAGACCATGTAAAGCTGCTATCGCAATCACCATGCGAATGGATGTAATGCTTGTGACAGGTGAATACGTATCAAAGTAATCCAGGCCTTCTCGCTGAGGCTTTACTGCGTGAGGGTAGATCAACCAACTCCCAAGTATAGTTCTGTAAGATGGAGTCAATCTCACTCTTAATTACTTTTTTCCACAAAGGACTTTCAGGTGAAGTCACAGCTTCATGAAAAGTTCGAGGTTCTCTCTCTAATGTATAAGTCAAGAAGTCCAGACCAAAGGACTTTGCAGTCCTAGCCCTCTTACTCCTTGGCTCATCTACATCTTCAACTTGATCATCAATTTGATTATCTAAGTGATCATCTGTTTGATCAACTATGTGATCATTGTCACCTTCAACCTCTTTCATGGAACTCGGAACCCAGAACCCCTTCTTGGATATGACAAGGAAATACATTTTGAAAGAAAGATGCATTTATGGATTCCATGATAGTATTCTTGTGTATATCTAGAATAACAGACTTAAACATAAGAAATAGATAGGAACTACTATATTGTGCATAACCGTTGAATACAAAGTCAACGTAGTTTTAGGCTTATCCTAACCCTCTTGGGTTCAGGTATTACCACATTTTGCATGACACCTCCACATTTGTAGAATTTATTCAAAGGCTTTTGGCCTTTTTCAAAAACTCATACAGGGACTTTAAACAATTCCTTGTGTCACAATGATTATGAAACTCTCAAAATCACATCACAGTAAATACATTCTCAAAACATCATCAACCGAATTAGGCACCCAAACATATTTGGTCCAACCTATCACTCTGAAGCCAATAGTCCTACTATTAGGAAACATTAATCCAGTGTTCAATAGTCCACTATTTAGAACTTCATAACATGGCCAATAGTCTTATCACTAGGGATCACTAATTTTTCATCATGTGGTCAGTAGACTTTCTACTACCCGGAATCACAATATTTTAACCTGTAATCAGTAGTCACTTTACTACTAGGAATCACAACATCCTGACATAGGATCAATAGACTCTTTCAGTACTAGGAATCATCATGTCTTGACATATGATCAATAGCCTCTCCACTACTAGGAACCATCATGTCTTGACATGTGATCAGTAATTTGTTCACTACTAGGAACCACAATCTCATAACTGTGTAGCCAGTGGTCTAACATCTCCTAGGAACCACCAGTTTTCTATCTCTGTGATCAGTGATCTTGTACTCACTAAGAGCCACCAATTTAAGAATATATGTGAAATTTAAAAATTCAAAAAATATATTCACCCACCCTAACGGGTTGTCTCATCTTTGCTTTCAAGCAAAGTCACATAGCAATCAAATATGCTATAATTGACACAATAATAACATACTAATTGCCTTTGATTAATTCAGAGATATTATCATACAATCTTATGATTTCCTTTAATCACACTTGATCTCTCTAGATCTTCTTTTAAGAACCTCGCAAGGCTTAAGGTTGTCAGGTAGAACAACATTTCCTGTTGTTACCTTTTGAAGCCATTTTTGGAAAATCACAACAAAATTTCACTATTCTATTTTTTTCCAGAAACTAAACTTAATACTAGAAAATCCCAAAGTCTAAAATTTAATTCAAAATTGATCTCACCACTTACCCTAGAATTGAACACGGTCAGGAAAGTTTCCAGGAAGACTGGAGGGGTCACATCGGTCTCACTTAAGACCCAGATAACCTTAGACAAAACTTTCAAGAGTATGTTGACTCCTAGTCCATGAGAAACAAGTTTAGAATTAACTTTTTCAGGGATAAACTGGGTTTAAACAAACCAATTCTCAAGCAAATAAAATTTGCTACCAAAATTACACCACTCATAAAAATTAACTAGTACTCCCGGAACTAAGCCCATGATTTCTGAATAAAAATAAAGATATTTTAGCTAATGCTAAAATTTGGTTTCTTTCTCAAAACCATAACACTTTGGAAATAATCAGATTATAAACCAAAACACTTTGGAAATAATCAGATTATAGTCAAAGACTTTTTCCAAACTTGGTTTTCCAACACTTTAGAAATAACATGATTAAACCCAAAGATTTTCTCAAACCCCAAAGGTTTGAAACCAAATCCGTCTTAGTTGACATTTTTGAACAAATAAGAACTACTCTTTAGCCAAGGCTAAACCTTTTGGTTTCTATTACAGAAAACCAAACCAAGTTCCAAACTTTACAAGCAATTTAAAAATTGCTACCAAAAATTACAAGCAATGTAAAAAATTGCTACAACAATACAAGCAAATAAAATGCTTTTACGTATTGGTAAAAACCATAACTATGGTCCAAGCAAAAAAAACAATTGCTTCAATTTGTATATCGGTAAAATGGCCAATCCATAAGGATTCTATTTAGTCCAAACGTCCTTCCACGCTTAAGTATTTCTGTTCAAATATGTTAGTAGTCCAAACTTTTGATTTGTACATCCCAAAGACTATTCATTTGGTTTTGTATTTGTTTTTCCAATCCCTTTTGCGTAGGTATTCCTATAAAGCAAGTTAGCAGAAAACAATAAGAAAATACAAGCCAAACAATATGAAGAAACTTGAAACTATCTAGCAAACTATTTAATAATAAAATTAACTAATGAATTAAAATGCTAGATGAGTTACAAGATAAAATTTATAACTTCACAATTAAAATTAAAACTTTTAATTGGCAAGAGTTATATATGAACTTATTACACATTAAACATGTACATAATTATTTTAATTGACAAGAGTTATATATGAACTTCTTACACATTAAACATGTACATAATTATTTTAATTGACAAGAGTTATATATGAACTTATGACACATTAAATATGTACATAATTATTTTAATTGACAAGAGTTATATATGAACTTATTACTAATGTGTTACAAACATTTTTTTAACTCTAAATACATTAAACTAAAAACCAAGAGTTATGTAAAATTGTTACAAAACAATAATCATGTAATAATTCTAGCAATTAACATGCAAAAAATTCTAGAGATTAAATCATGTAAGAAAACTAAAATTTGGAGAGAAAAAAAAAAAAAAAAAACTCATGCCAAAAAATTGCATAATCATGGAAATTATATTATTAGATCTACAAATAAATTATTGTGATCAATTGAACCATCAAACATATCATTTCATAATTTACAATTAAAAAAAAAAATGGCCAATGAACCAGTATACAAAACAGTGAGCAACTCCAAGCATGTATCTAACTAGCATGTATATATGTTTCTTTGTTTATTTTTTATTGTAATTCAAAGCATGCAATAGTAGTTATCATGAAACAGTCAGCAATTATCATTCAAAGATACTAACTAAGAATCATGTTTATAAAAATAAAAATTATACTAGAGCCAAATAGCATGCAAATGAATTAACATCTCATGTATAATAATTTTGATTTCCTAAAACTAAATGCATTCAATTTCTGTACACAAATTAAACACTACTCCCTTAACATAGCACTGTGGGTGCAATAAATTGGACAAACAATAGTTTGTTTTATGGCACACAAACTATACTCATGTATTATTCAGGATGAACATGTGCAAGAAAGCAAGAATAAATTTCTATATGCAAGTATATAAATAGAATCATGAATTTACAAATTAAGGAAGGATCTGCATATTAAATAAAATAAATTGGTGCAGTCCTATTCATATAAAGGAATTGAATTTCTTAACATGCAAATATACACAGTAACATATATATATACATGCACCAATATGAAGGGATATACACAAGTTAATTAGACAAGAATCACATATTGGACAGTGAGCAATTCTGTAATAGGACGAATACTGGGCAATTATATAATATGACGAATACTAACTGAATTTCTATATGAATCTAATCACTCAATTTCATGGAAAAAAAAATATAAATAAAATCTGTTTTAAGTTTGTTGTACAAATTGTGTGATAATATAAAACAAATAGATTCATATTGAACAAACAATTAGAATTTTAGAACAATAACATGGTGGATTTTACAGAAATTCATAATAAAATAAAACTAGCAACAGAAAGCAAACCAAAGCCTGCACTAGATAGTGTCCTTAAAACAGATTCGTCGCCTCACCTGTTGGGTGCTTGAGGTTGTTCGATGTCTATCTCTCAGGATACGACAGTTGGACCAGCTATGCAATGCATTGACGAACAGAACTTTGCAGTACTCTCTCACAGGAACAATATAATATTGGAGAAACCTTTTGAAGACAAGAACAAAATTCTCGAGTTATGAAAAGGAAGGAGAGGGCCTCCTTTTATACACATGGAGAGAGAGGAAAAAAACTCCTGCCATCAAGGCCCATCATAAATGTAGAAATAAATTATGTATTAAACATGCATTAATTCTGCAAAACTGAGTTACTAGCTATATACACTAGGTTTTGTGTATATGTTTCTGTAGCCCACACATTTGACTTGGCCCAAAAAGATTAAGATGGGTGGGCCAAGCCCAAGCCCAACACTCAATCCATTCCAACAAGCCCAAGCCCAAGTCCAAGTCCCAAGGTCCAAGGTCCACGGATCACGGACCAGGATCAGGACCCGGCCCAATCCGAGTGGGCGGCGCACGCGTGCGTGCGTGTGGCAATTTTTGCATAACGAACTTGGATCATAGTTTTGGCCCAAGTCCATCTTTGAAGCATCCATAACTCTTTTCTTTCGGAAAATTTGGATGCTTTAAAGGGCTCACACCCTTAGGAAAAAAATGGGATTTATATATCCATCAATGCTCTCATCTACAATCAATATGGGATACAGGGTTTTTACACATTTCCCAACATCTCTTTCATGAGACTAACTTAATGAGTCAATTTCTCATTCAAACCTTAATGGTTTTTGGTCATTTTTTTTTGTGGTGTAAAGATCTCACTACAAAGAATCTAAAGCTAGTTTACTCCACCTTAATTGAGGATTGACACCTACTTTAATATTGCATTAAAGTCACCAAAAAACCATTATTTTCCCAACAAATGGTTGAGATTGAGTGACACTAAAACGACACCGTTTTGTTGAGAAAAAAAAAAAAAAAAAAAAAGTCTTTTCTTTTCAATATGTTACATCATTTTTAACTTTCCAGATATCAATCCAAATTTGAAAATCAAGGGATCATTTGGAATGATCTAAATAAGTATACTTTTTTAATTTTGCAAAAAGATGTGCAGAAAAGTAAAGAGTGATGTGACTCAAAAAAATAAAAATATATTAAAAAAAAGTATACTAATACAGGGGATACCAAACAACCCCCTAATTTCTAGGTTAGATTTTTTTCCCCATTGTGTGCTATTTCTTAGCAACCACAACATAGCAAACCCTGTTTGGTTACTAAGAAAATGAGCATTTTTTTTTAAAATTTCTGAACAACCAAACAAAAGGGTTTAAGCATGCAGAGAGAGAGGGATTGGACTTGTAGTTGATGTCAGGAGAGTCATAGAGAGGAGTGAAGATGAAATTACGGTTGCAGAGTCCGCTTCGAAGGAAGATTAGGGCTTCATCAGCTAGTTTTTCTTGTCCTATTTTTTGGATACAGTTTTCTCTGGTAATAGCAACTCCCAACACTACTAGCTAAAATAGCTAGCAAAACAAATAAAAAGAAAAAAACACTCTTGATTTTAGCTTACCATTTTCCAACAAATCTCTTTATTTTTAGCAAAATATTCAAACTTACTTGACATATTTTCAAAAGAAAAATGTTAATTTCGTAGATAAAATATTCATTTGGGTTTGAGATTGATAGATCTATTAGGAATAAATCTTTTTCCATAAAATTCAATATTAAATATATTATAAAAAAAAAAAAGCATATACAAGTTTTTGCTTATCAATTCCCAATCATATATAAATAAAACTCTAAAAATTAACAAAACAAACAAAAATCTCAAATGAAAATGCAATAATTCATACAACAGCAATCAAATATAGCATGCAATTACATTTTTTGGCAAGGATCCTCTGGATTGAAAGTGGTGGAGTGATCGTGAAGTAAAATCATTTGGGAGTGACACGCGCGTGTCCTCTTACTTAAGGGCAAAGGCTTCAATTGGGAAGTGGGTGTGGCTTTTTGAATTTTTGACTATTTTAGTTTAGGGCTAAAAAGTTCGTTTGGTTTGACTTTTTTAGCTTTTTTGACTTTTATGGGAAAAAAAATTGAATGATTATAGTTTGGATGTGACATTTTATCTTATTAGTTTTTTAACATATATTTTTTTTTTGTGGCTAATTTAGTCAAAATCCAAAAAAGCCCACATGCCAAACGAGGGCTTAGTGGTCTAGGAGCATTGCTCCATACCACACAAATCATGACAGTTGTCATGTTATCTCCTCATACGAGACAAAAAGTGATGAGACTCACTATTTTAGCTAATAAAATGTATGTTGGAGCACTATTTGAATTTGTCTTTGGAGCAAACTATAATTTCTCCACTTAAGGAGTGAATGGTTGAGATTGAGTGACACCAAAACGACGAGCTAACTAATATCTTCACTGGGAAAGACATGGCGGAAGAGCCAAGTATTCAGGGCTTATAACTGTTTCTAGTCCAGGATGGCTTTGGCTAGGTAGCCTAAGACCTAGGCTTCATTAGTACTAGAGTATGTATGCGAATTTGGAGACTAATTGCTCGTCTGAACATCTATAAAAACGATCAGACCTCTTTTCTCTTACGCTGTGTTTGGTTGGGAGATTTAAGGAGGGATTTGGAAAGGGAAAGGGAAAGGGAAAGAGAAAAGGTGTGTGAAACTAGGTGAAATGTAAGTATGTTTTCATTCACATTTCACCTACCTTTTTCATTTTCCTTTCCAAATCTCTCCTCAAATCCCCTAACCAAACACAACATTAAGGTAGAATGAATGTAAAGACAAGAAGCCGCTTGCCGGAGTTCTAGGGGAGAGTTTTTTTTATAGAACCTTCTCTCAGTACAAGCTGTCAAACAAGTCCCTTACACTGTGTTTAGTTAGGGGATTTGGGAAAGGATTTGGAAAGAAAAATGAAAAAATAAGGTGAAATGTGAATAAAATATACCTACATTTCACCTAGTTTCACACACTTTTTTTCTTTTTATTTTTAAATCTCTTTCCAAATCTCCCAACTAAACACAACATTAAAGAGGAACAAGCCAGTACGAATAGAAGAACCCAGATCATCTTATAGTATATGGAAAGCACATCTCATTTGTTGAAGAAAAACCAGAAAACAAAAAAGTCTTTTCAAAAAAAAAAAAATCTTTTCTTTTTAATGTGTTACATCATTTTTACTTTTTCAGATATCAATGCAAATTTGAAAATCTAACTTCTAGTTTAGATTTTTTTCCATTATTTGCTATTTTTCAGTAGCCAAAACAGGGCTTCTCTTCTTCTTCTTCATGCTCCTCTCTCTCTCTCTCTAATTTCTTGATTCGAAGAAAAGAATTTTTTCTTTTTTGCCTTCACTAAAACGACATTGTGTTGGTGCCACTCAATTTTAGCCATTCACCTTTTAAGTGGGACACATTTCACTTCCAAACAATTTTACTTCATGATCACTCCACCACTTTCATTATAGAGGACCGGAACATCATAGTTTAGCTTAAAAATCAAAAAATATTACAAAAAGCTAATCATTCTCTTTATTTTTTTAAAATAATTTTGTAAAAAATAAGAAAGTGTTTGGAATGATTTAAAAATGCTTTTTGATTTTTTACAAAAAGATGTGTAAAAAAATAAATAAATAAGTAACGTGACCTCAAGGCTTCTTCCACTTTAATTATTATTATTATTATTATAGATACTCCCTCCATCCCAAAATATTAGTCCCTTATTCCATTTTTCATTGTCCCAAAATATTAGTCCTTCTTCTAAAATCAAGAACAAAAATAATATAACTTTCCTATTTTGCCCTTCTTTTAAATTAATAAACAATATAAAAAGTACAATTATACATTGATATTCTCAAAAAATGTACTATCAAAAGGGTCATTTTGGAAAATCAACTTTTTTCAAATATCAATAATTGTACTATCAAAAAAAGTTGAATTCCCCAAAGGGACTATTATTTTGGGACGGAGGGAATATTATTTTATTTGTTTTTGCTTTACAAAACCTGTCTATAAATTGAGGCCGCAAGGCTTCAAAGCGGCGAAGGATTTATAGAGGCCTCAAGGCTTCAAAGAGGCGAAGGCAAAGAGCTGGGGAGCTCCAAGAAGAGTAGGAAAGAGTGGGAGTGTTTCGTTTATGGAGTGGTAGTTTTATACTTATGTGGAATTAAATTTTTTTTTTGTTTTGTTTTTAGGATTGAAATGAAGTTCTAATCAAATAATTAGAATAATTTATATTTAATTTTATAGAATATTAATTGATTTGGGTACTATTATATATAATTTTAGATTTTTACGTAAATAATATTTTTATCAAATTATATGTTCACTAGTCATGAATACATGTCATATAATTGTTTTCAATACTTGTGTGTTAAAATTGTTAGACGAGTCATACTTAGTAAAACGAGTTGTGCATCAACCGCAATTTAATGGTAGTTTAGTGGTGATGATCCGTGTTTAAAACACATCTTTTTAAATGGTGTATCTCGACCAAGGTACATTTTAGTATCTAATTCAATGATTTTCTACAATTTAAATATAATGTCTCCTAATTATAAGGTTAGTAGTGGATTCAAAACCTTAAGAATTTTCTCATTTTATTGCACATCATTTCCTGTTCAAGCCACAAACAAATTAGTCTCTAAGTTAGAAGCAACTTGTCATAATCTCTGTGATTCGACATCCATTCTCAACTGCTATATTTCAGAGTAATGGTTATTTTGGTATGCAAACGACCTACCAGCCTTAATTATAATTTAATTGTAACTTTTGAATGCATTTTGGATATTTATACAACAAAAACACCATATGATAACTTATTTAATCATATGGGTTCAAATTTTTTATTTATTTTAAAACTAATTATGAAAAATTGCACCAAATAGAATTATAATTTATTTTAAATCTTTTAAACTAATAATCTATAAAACTATAATTATAAAAGTTAATTTTGAAAAACTATGTGATTCGTGATTCGTAATAGTTTTAATTGCAACAATTCCCAAACAGCTAAAACTAACAATCTAAATCATCTAATACGTGCAAAAGTGATTTAGATTGTTGCTTCACAAATAATAAATTGACACAAATGATTTTTACGTGGAAAAAATCACAATTGAAGCAAATCCAATTTTGAAAAAAAATCACGGACGAAATGCCACTAATCAATCCACTATGAAGAAAGAAAGAACACAAATTTACAGAACAATTTATCCAAACTCTGTAAAGTTGTCTTCAACAATCTGTGTCTCTTTCACCAACGCCTTCATCTCAATAAACGACCATGAGCAGCTTTGAACTCCTTCAAAGACTCCACGCTCAAATCTTTGGAATCCACCGAAGAAGAACACTCTCGTGTTGAACAATCAAACAATCCTTTGATATATACTTATCAAACCATGAGTTAAACTCAAACAAACATTGAATAAACTAGCAAAGATGCTCCAGAAGAAAACTCTAAAACCCAAAAAGAAGATCTGGAAGCCGTATCCTAAAAACAGACTTGACCACAGATTTATATCAGTCAGATTCGCGATCACCGCTTGAGCACATGAATGGTTGCTCAAGCGGTTTGACGTGTTTCTGAACAAGGATCTACGCTCAAGCGATGGAAAATCACTCGAGCGTAAAAACACAACTCCCAGTACTTTTGCAGAGAAGCAAAACTTCTGAGAGTGTTAAATTTCCGCTCGAGCGATCAAGCCAAAAAATAAAGAAAAATTACAACTTTCAAAACCAAGTTTGTTCGCGGAATTGGCAACACGTAGAGACCTAACAAATTTATAAAGTGATACCAAACAGACATTAATTGTATGTTAGGCAAACTATTAAGCAGATTCTTTGGAAAAGAACATAATTAAGTATTGGATTTGCTATAACCTGAAATTGTTTACATGCAACATAAGCTTATACAATTCAAGGTAAACAACAAATGCAGCTCCAAGTTCAAAATATCGAAAGAGATTTTCTTTTTCTTTTTCTTTTTCTTTCCTTTTTTTTTTTGGTTGAAGAATTGGGCTATAAATCTCATTTCTTAATTTGGTGACGGTTCCTTTAATTTAATGATATAAAAGACTACTAATTCATCAATAGCAGTATATCAACATTCACTTTAATCCATCATCTGTTGAAGATTTTCCATCAAATATCCTCTCTCTAGCTTGAGTTGCCTGCAACATGAAAAATTTCTCCAATGAAATCCTACTAAAATGGATGAAGAAGCAAAAACACATTGAATATCGAATTCGGATCCTCTTCATTACATAATCAACAATTGTGAAAAAAACAATTTCAACAAATTAATATTTTAAACTTAAAACAACTAAATATATATGTTAAAACTCATGATAATTTAAAAAACCTTGAATTTTGAATTTTGATTATGTCTGAAACCTCATGCTTTAAAATGAAGATTTCCATTTCGAACTAGAAATGAAATGGATTTTGATCCTCCAACCAAGATCCTATAAAAGATGCCATGCTCAAAAATACAAACACTTCTAAAAATGTGATAGGCATTGACACTTGTTGAATACTTTTCAAGACATTTCAGACACCATTTTCTCCCGCCTCGCTCTGCCCCTGCATCCCTCCCCCGCTCTATACAGATTTTCTCCGCCTCAATAAGGAAGTGGGTCGGGGGCAAATTGTGTTTCCCCCGCCCCTGCCTCATTTATATTTACTAAATATATTTATATTTTATTATATATATCATTTAATTTTGTTTTTGTATATGATAAAATTAAAACTCAAAATATTACACTTTGTTTTCATTTTCACTCCTTTTTTTTTTCTTTTTTCTCATCTTACATCTTGTGACTTTCATTAATTATAAATCACTATCTATAACATATTATATTATTTTTTAAAAAAATATTAATATTTCTATTTTTTAAGTTACAAAATTAACTTGCTCCCGTCCCATTCCCGCCCTACCCCCATTACCAACCCGATTTGTCTCGCCCCTGGTACGATATGAGACGAGGGAAGGAGACGACAAACCCGTCCGTGGTCATCTCTATCCACACATGCTTTATTATTATTATTCCAAACACACTTTGGATAGTGTACATGTGTGCATCACTTACACACGCACCAAATACATTACAAGTTTGCAGAACATAACTTAAGATCAATAGTAAAAGAAAAACAAAATAAGGTTTTATCCTACTAGGTTTATAGCACCTACTAGGTTTTGTTTTTTATTGATGTTTGATGTAAAGTTTTATCCTTGATTCTTATTCGATAAAGTTCTTTTGCCGATCAAAAAAAGAAAAACAAAATAAGTTCATACTTATTAATCCCTCCTTTATACTTTAAAAATTAGCCTTATTTTGTATTTTTGTATTATGTTTAAATGAAATTTTCACATAAATGGTGTAAATAAACACAAAAAATTATACATTTTGTGTGTGTCCCTCATATGTTTTGTCCCTTTTCTTTTCATTTTTTAAATTGTCATGTCAATGTATCCTCATGTCCCGTGTCTAAGTGCCATTTTGGGAACATAGTAAAATGTCCAAAAACGTGGCTGCCAAAAACGCAAGAAAATCCTTTTGGGAAGTGCCAAAAACGCAGCCCTAAAATTACAAATTAGGGCCTATGAAAAAAAAATAAAAAAATAAATCTCTTATGTTGGGTAAGGGTATTTTGGTCATTTTAATTTGATTTGACACCATAAATAAATAATAAACTAAAAAGCAAAAAGCTAGCTTTTTACCAACTTCCCAAATCACTTCCAAAAAAGCCAAAAAGCTTGGTAAAAAGCCAAAAGCCAGCTTTTTACCAACTTCCCAAAACAAGTTTTTGAGTTGTTACTGTTATGGGTTTTGGGTCCAATCCTCTCATCCAATTCACAATAGCTACTGATACATTCCATTGCTAAAAGAAAAGAGGAAAGGGAAAGAAAATGTGAAACTCTGCAAATAGAAATTAAATTGTAACACCCAAAATTTTCTATCATAATTTCCTCAATTTTCCTTTCAATGGTGTGATAGATTCAAATGGATTTTCAGGTTAGAGCAAATAAAAAGCTTCAAGAGGTAAAAAAGAGAGAAATTTGACCTGTTTATCCCAATTTGTACTTCTTGTTATTATAGCCATCATGATTGCTTGAACAAAAGCACCAGCTTGTATTCCAATCCACAAGCCTTTTCCTCTTAACTGTACCCAAAAAGCCAGTATGGCAGCAATAGGAATTCCACAAAGATAGAATGCCCCAAGGTTGACATATGCCCCTATATGTTGCCACCCACACCCCCTAGCAACACCTGCTTAAAAAAATATTTAAAAAAAATAACAATTAGAAATGAACCGAGCTATTTACAAGCTTGGCTCAACTCTGCTCAATTCGTTAAGTAAATAAATGAACATGAGTCGAACTTTTAGGCTTTGTTTAATAAATGACCCAAGCTTGAGTTCGAATAAGCTCGGCTTGTTTATTACTCGCTCCGTCCCAAATTGTTTGTTCGGCAAATAAATTAGAACTTATAAATAATGTATTCTTGTATCGAAAGTTTTAAATTTTTTTTTTTCATTAATTGAAAGATCTCATTTAGTACTTTTAATTTGTGGAAAAAGACTGACACAAAAATATATTATTTTTAAGTTAGCCGAACAAAGAATTTGGGATGAAGATAGTATTTATTTAAATAATCAAGTAATTATTTATATATAAAATAATCTAAAAATATATTATTTATATATTTAAATGATGTAAATAGTAGGCAAAAAAAAATTATCATTGAGCTTTGAGCTGAGCTCGAGCTTGATGTAAACAATTGCAAGCTTGGCTCAGCTCATTTATACTCTTAAATATGACATGATTTCATTTTTCAAAATTTCAAATATATACCAAACATTGATAGGGGGAAAAAATATAACCTGAGAGGACTCCTTGTATGCTATCCATGATAACTGTTAAGCAAACCAGAGGAGCCATGGCCGTGACATAATCCACGACTTCTTTCTCGTTGCTGAAGGTGTAGCCAAAGACGCGCCTACAGGCAAACAGGGTTGCACTCACTATTGTAGTCTCTGCGACTGCAAGGAACATCATGGCAAATACAGCTACACGAGCCCCTTGTGGATTCCCAGCTCCTAATTCATTTGAAACTCTAGTGCTAAAAAAATCAAAGAAACAAAGAGTAGTTACATAGACATCTATGAAATACCGACACTTCAAAATAAGTGTCATATCTGTGTCGGACATAGACACTTCGGGGACACGAGTACACGGCGAGGACAATTATTTAATTAATTTATTTTTAGGGAACACATAAGAGACACTTCGGAGACATCCTAAGAACATGTCAATTTGTCTCTTTTCTCATTTTCTTTGGTGCTTTTGATTAATATTGAATGTTTATTATTTTTTTCTTAGATTTAAATACTTTATAAATCATTCATAATAAAAGATATAAACGAGATAAGTGTTAATTTATTTATTTTTAAAAATAAAATAAAATAAAATATAGAATTAGAGTCAATTTTTGTTAATATTGATTGCTTGTGGATGTAATATTACTCTAAATAGTAAATAAAAATATATGAAAACATATTTTATTGTTTTGTTTTTGTTATGTCCGTGTTCTCATTTTTTTTTTTAAAATTGCCGTGTCCTATATCTACATTTACGTCCGCGTTTGCATCTGTGTCCGTGTCCGTGTCCATGTCCATATCCGTATTTGTATCCATATCCGTATTCGTGTCTGTGTTCATATCCATACATCGTACATAGACATAATTGCACATAATTACATGTATAACAAAAAAAAGAAAAAAAAAAAAAAAAAAAGCATTCTCTTGCAACATATTAAATGAACAAACCTCACGGCAGCACCAAATCCATAGGGTATTGCATAGAGTGTTGCAACGGTATTGAGACTGCTCATAAAAACAACCAAAATAAATAGTAAATAAATAAATTGTTGGAGTTGTTATACCAAACTCAATATCACAATTCTGTAATATTGGAGATCCACACTTTTAAATTCACAAATTCATTCACAATGATATGATAAGAGAGTTGAGCCCTACATCATCGGTTATGTAATAAATCACAAGTTGACACATATCATATACCACATCATTACGGATATAATTGTGTGAAATTTTTTGAGACTCTCAAACATTTTTCTTCCTATTTATATTTTTGAATATTGAGAAATGTTGACAATATAAATAATAAACTTTGTCATTCTCTTCAACAGTTTAATCTTTTAGTTGAGCTAGTATTGTGATAAAGAACATACCATACAGACAATACAGAAGTTTCAAGCTGTGGATTTGGTAAAAGCCCAGAAAGCAAGATAAGCAGCTCAAATGACCACCATTCAAGACTGCATTCATCACCATTTAGGAAAGGAAAAACCTCAGAACTCTGTTTAACAAATTCACAAAAACAAATAAGTTAAATAATTGAAAAAAAAATAAAAATAAAATTACCAAATCATAACAGCGGAGGGAATGGCAAAACTGAAGAACTCGCCAACTCCCCGTAACACCTCCATGGAAATTGGGACCCGAGTTTTTTCACAAGAAGAAGAGTACTTCATGTACAGTACGAGGAAGATCACGTTCAACCAAATCGAAATATCAATTGCTAATGCACCTCCAAGGTTATCCAATCCCGACTTAAACACTAGAACCCAACAAAGAGGTATGTGGAAAGCAAGAGTGGCACATGAGCTTATGAGCATGGGAAGTGTCAAACTTTGCATTTGGAAGTATCGAACAAGCGGTTGAAGAATCGCATAAGCAAATAGGGCGGGAACAAGCCAAGTTATGAATTTACCGGCTTCATGTGAAATTAAAGGGTCTTGGCCTATGAAAATGAGTATTTTTCCCATAAAAATCCATAATATGGAGAGAGGAAGACAAAATATAACTAGGGAGAAAATAGCAGTGTAAGTTTGAGTTCCCAGTTTATGGTATTGTTGAGCTCCATATGCCTGCCCACATAGAGTTTCCAAAGCACAAGCCATCCCTAACTGTAAGACAAATTGAAAATCTAGTTAATTAGTTACAATATCAATTCAAGATTAAGGCTTTGTTTGGCATGTGCTAAAATAGCACATTATCCTATTTAGATCACAATCATTTAATTTGAGTTATATCACCTCTCTACTACATCACTTCAAACTCAACCCATATTTTACATTTTTTTTATAAAAAAATAAAAAAATATACTAATCTAGCACATTCCAAACAATCCCCAAATCTCTACTAGGTTACTCAATTTGAATCATTTGTTTCTTTTCTTGTCATATCCATATAAATATGTTGTATATGTTTGTACATTTTTGTGGTCGTTCTAAGGACTAGTCTAGAGGTCTAAGTATTCAATAGTTGCGGATGAGATAGTTGTTTACTAGGTGTAATATTTAAGTTTGAATCTCGCCGTTGCACGAAGTAACAATTTTTCCTTACTCTATTTTTCTCATACCAATTGTAAAAATAAAAAATGGACTAATAACCATCTAAAGAAATCTTCAGTCATGTAAAATGAAGTTGGCCTATGACATTTTCAATATAGAATAAGGAGTTCATAAACATCTTTTATGAACATCACCGCCAGGGCCAGCAATCACTAACAACGTTTTCCTAGCTTTTACTATGGCAACAAATTATTGTATGTGTGAAAATATCAAGTAACAATTACGTTTGTGTCGTATGTCAAGTAATTTTAAATTGACTAAAAAACTGAAAATATTTCAAAAATTATGTACAACCGATGTAAGATAAGTATTTTGAGGTCTTGTTTGTTTGTCAAAATGAGAGTAGGAGAGGTAATAACGTGGAATTCACTTGTTTTCTTGTATGGTATATAATATTTGATTATTATATTATGTTTATAAAATATGTGAATAAATTTAAAATTTTATTTTTGATCGTTGTATGAAGCGTGAGAGATACCACTTGATGGCTAAAAAGCATATATATATCTTTCATATTCAAGTCTCTATTCCCGTCAAACAAAATATATTTAAAAAAAAAAAAAAAAAACTTTACTATAGTCTTCGCTTAAAAAAGGACAAATTACATTTAAATGGAAACTAGGTAAAAGAATTTCAAACTAATAGAAACCTTTTCAAAATAATAATAAAGCTGAGAAGTTAAAAAAAAAAATTACATACACATAAAATCAGATATTTGAAAGCTCAATTTGCTCCTTTCATCTTTTTGTTGGTGTTTCGACTTTAAAAAACTTGCCACCAAAAATTGTAATTAAAATCCTCAATTCCCACTTATTTATTGTTTCCTCTGAACAATGCTAGCTGAAAACTGCACCCTTTTCTTTGTATAGTATTTCATTTTGTGAAGTAAGGTATACTTGGTTCACTTGACCAAAATGTCCTCATCCATGGACAGTTGTCAGTTAGAAGAGGCCACTGTGGATGCTGCCTATTCATTTAAAAAATTACAGAAATTTTAAATTGAAAGAAATAATTGTAAAATATAGGCATCAAGTAAGTATGTGCTCTGGTACAAATGAAAATTATAAGTATGTGCTCCGACTTGTACCAAAACAGAGACCTTATTTACATCTTTATATTTTTGTAATTACTTTCACTTCCTAAAGTCTTATTTGAGAATCTCTAAATAGCTAGCTTTTTATTTAAAAAAGTCAAAAGTAAAAAATTTAGAGAGAATTTCAAAAAAGTGGTGCGTAGACAATCATTTTCAAATAATGAAAGTATAAGTAGTTCATACATAAATTTATGCGAAAAAAAAATTTGTACTATCATCATTTTAAAATTATTTTTTTCTACCCTAAACTTTTTTGAAAAGTAACTTCTTTTTTTTTTTTTTGGTTGAAAATGTTGACAATATTGTTTGAAGACAATTTACCATATGTACTTTGATAACCTTTGATGATGTAATGAGAGTTCCAATACTATAAAGATAGTAGGGCAAATTACACTAACAGTCTCTATAGTTTGGAATTCGTATTATTTTGGTTCTTAACTTTTTAATTGTGACACATTTGACCTTGAAGTTTGAATATTGTTCCAAATAAGGACAATTGAAGATATCATTGCTTAATTTTAAGGGTAAAATTGTCAATTTGATAAAATATAAACTAATTTGACAAAAATAAATGTCAAAAAAATATTTTTAAATTTTTAAAAATTATTTCTACTCACCAAAAATAAAATTATGTAAAATTGATAAAAATTACATGATTAATTTAAAAAAAATAATTTTACATGATCATCATCCAAACACATAATAAAAATTAATTTGGTAAAAAATAAATAAATAAATATCTAAAAGATTTATCAATTTTATATAATTTTATCTTTAGTAGGTAGAAATAATTTTTAAAAATTTAAAAATATTTTTTTGACATTTATTTTTGTCAAATTAATTTATATTTTATCAAATTGATGGTTTTGTCTTGAAAAATCCAATGGTATCTTCGGGGTTGGTTTGGGAAGTGGGTTGGCTTTTTGACTTTTTTGACTATTTTAGCCTGAGCTAAAAAGCTTGGTTTGGGAAGAATTTTTTGGCTTTTTGGCTTTTTTGACTTTTTTTGTGAGAGAAGAGTGTAATGATTATGGGTTGGATGTGATGTTTTGTTTGTTGTGGCTAAAATAGCCTATTTTATCTTTTGTGACTAAAATAGCCACAAACCATCTTCCCAAACGGACTTGTTTTTGTTTGGAACAAGATTTAAAATTCAGGATCAAATATGTCACAAGTGAAAAGTCAGGGACCAAAGTAACACAAACCCTAAACTATGAAGACCGTTGGTGTAATTCACCCAAGATAATATGATAATTTTTCTAAAAAAAAAAAATACTCACAAAACTTTCTTCATAACAAAAAAAAATTAATTAATTAATTTTTAATAATTACTAAGGGCATATTTGGTAACCATTTCGTTTTTAGTTTATATTTATAAAAATTAAAAAAATTATCATAAAAACTTGTTTGATATATATTTTTTTAAATAAATGGTTGTCATTGTTTATAAATTTTGAGTTTACGTTGGTTTTTAAACAGAAATTTAAAATTTTGACTAACAAAGTTTTTTTTTTCAACTAATTTTTTTTAATTAATTTTTTTTCCAAATAAATTTTTTTTTTCAATTAATTTTTTCCCAATTAAAATTTGTATGATCCCATTGTCATAAATAATAAAAAATAAATATAAATACTTTAGGCCTGAAAAACATATTTTTTAGTTTATATTTTTAAAATTTTCAAACATTTTGTTCAAACTAAACGCGTTTGTAATTTATGTTTTTCTAAAAATAAACAAAAATCAATTTATAAAATTTTTGTAAACATAAATTAAAAACATAAATGTTACCAAACCCTACATAAATGTATTAACTTTTAAAATGAAAAAAATAAAATATTATTAAAAACATAATCCTCAAACCCCACCTTGCTGACAAGCTTAAAATCATTTGGGTGCCATGTATGTTTGGCTCTCTCATTTTTTTAAAAAGGGCACACTACATGACAAATGACTGAAAGAGTGACTATGGTCGGAGAAAGGGCAATGGTAGGGGGCCCTAAAACTGTGGTTCAAATTGGCTCAAATTTCCTTATCAGGTAAAAAAAAAAAAAAAAAAAACAAAGTTACCAAACTTAGCAATTTGAGCCAATTTGAGCCACAATTTTAGGGCCACCAATCATTTTCCTTGGAGAAAATGTGCCCAATTGCTTCGACAATAGTTTTAAAAAGTGTGTATTTTCTTGGCTTCCAAGGTTCTGAATGATAAATTTGTTTATTTTAATGTCAGTAATCAAGATTTTTAACTTCTTCATTATAATTATTATGGGGTAGAAATCCGTCTAGCTTCAATTCCATGGACAATCTTAACTAATCTTGTAAAGTGTGTTTTAAGAGATACTTTCAGTCAAGAAAGGACAAAATTGTGCGTGCATAGTCCGCATATAAAAGAGTAATATTAAGGATCTTAAATGTTTTATCAATATTTTTACTAAATGTTTCACATAGATGTAAGATGTGAGACATTTGATAAAAATATTGACAAAATATTTGAAATCTCTAAACATTTTTCAAAGCAGCAATGGTAGAGGGCCACAATTTTTGTGGCTCAAATAGCTCGAAATTGCCAAAATGACGTCGTTTTGAGTACAAAACAACCTCAAAATTGCCAAAACGATGTCGTTTTGACAATTTTGAACCATTTGAGCCACAAAAATTGTGGCCCTCAAACATTTTTCTTTTCAAAGGGAAAGAGTAAGTAAATTTGTAATAAAATTAATACAATTCAAATTACAAAAGGAAAAGGAACAAAAAGCAAATTTATAATAAAATTAATACAATTAGAATTACAAAAACTAAAATGGTAGATAATACAAACTATGGATGTAATTTACAAGATAACATAGTGATGACATAATTTTAACCAGTTTGGGGGAGGCTGCTGCACATTTGCGCAGTCAATGGGGGTCTTTTTCAGATCTCATTTCGACGATCTGAACCGTTCAATTTTTAAAAGATATCAAGTAGAATATGCAGCCAAAAATTCAAATTAATCGGATTTCGGTATCCCTTCATCAAGACATGTTTGTATTCATATTTATACTTAAAATTAAATTTACCATTCAATTTTGTATATACAAATATGTCTAGATGAAAAGGATACCGATTTTCGATTAACTTGAATTTTTACAAGTATATTCTACTCAATGTCTTTTAAAAGGTAAACGGTTCAGATTGTCAGAATAAAGGCAAAAAAAGACTCCATTAACCATGCAACAGTGGTTACTGCGCATGGTGCACAACAGTCTTCCCAATCCCAATTTTAACACTAAAATAACTTACCACGTTTACATATACATATATATATATATATATATATATATATATTTTGTGTGTGCCTGAAAATTCTAAAAAAAAAAAAAAAAAAAAAAAACCCATGTTCACTGTGTTCATCTTGGATGTGTCGTGGATTAGATACATATAAGATGGATGGTACAACACCTTTCACTTACGCATCCATATTTCTCAAAGGATAAATTACACTTACATTTCTTAAAATTTAGATTTAATATATATTATCTTTTGATATTTAAAAAATTACACTAACTCTCATGTCATTATAATTATTTAGACAGAATAAAAATATTGAACTTATGTACTCTCTCTCTTTTCTTACTTTACTTTACTTCCTCTAATTTTTTTCCTTTTCTTTTCTTTGTTTTACTTTTTTTTTTTTAAAAATATAATTTCTTCTGTTTTTCTATTAAAAGTTGTTGCCTTTTATATAAGCAGGGAATTTTGTGAAATGAGACTATTAATAATAGGGGTGGAAATATAATTTTCAGAACATCAGGAGGTGAGATATAATTAGACCAAATTTCAAGGGGTGTCAGTGTAATTTACCCTTTCTTTAATTATTTTCACTTCTTCCCGCTTATTTATAATATTTGGGTGCAATGTGTATTTGGGCTGAAGGATCTATCTAGAAGATTATAAAAAGTTATATTAATTAAAATTAATAATTATATTTTTCTTTTAAAAAATAAATAATTTATTCTAAAAATCATATTCATTATTCATACTTTTGAAAGTAAATATGATTTAATCATATAATTATCAATATTTTATCAATTTAATTTTTTACGTAAATTATCCATGTGATATGATGTCCTTCATATTATTAAAATAAATTATCTGTCGGGCCAAGCAAATTGCACAACACCCTACTGTGAAAATCTCATTAAAAAGAATAAAATGGCACAAAAGACTGAAAGAGTGACTTTCTAGGCTCTTAGAAAAATATACACCAGCTGTTCTGACCTCATTTGAGAATAGACTATTTTAGTAATTTTTTAATTTTTTGACTAAAATGTGATATAAAAAAAAATTAGTATGTTTAGGATGACTTTTTGACTTTTTATGAAAAGATGTGCAAAAAGTAGAGAGAAAGGAAAATCTTTGAATTTTTGGTATGGATTGTTGGCTTTTTGATTTTTTTAATGACTTTTTGACTAAAAAAGTCACTTGCCAAACGAGGCCTAAATGTGACAGAGGGGAGATTTGCACCTGACAGTACGGCAGAGCTACGGTAACGCGGGGATTGACAAACCTCGCGGTGCCGAGCTGTTCTCTCGATTGGCATGGCCTCCCGGCCTGTCGTGCACGATTGAGTTAGATTTGGCCGGTCAGACATGGGCTAAGATCTGGCCGAGCTAGGATTTGTTAAACATTCGGCTGGGCGTGCAGTGGTGTGAAGCAACCGAGCTAAGGGTAGCCTGGGATAGACTGAGGACAGGCGAGGGCCGGCATGCCCCCGACCGGTTAGCCGAGATGGCCGGACTTTATGTGACCTAGAATGATGGTAGAGCGGGGAAAGGCCGGCAAGCTCCACGGCTGGTCAGCCAGGATGGACCGGTCACGCGCAGCTTGGCCATGAGAATCAGACTTTCGCTTCTTCCCAAGGGATAGGTCGGCGAGACGCAGCTCGGTTGTGTTGCTTGTGGTGGCAATTCTCCATAAGGGATAGGCCGGTCGTGGTACTCTGGTTAAGTGTGCCACCTGGACCAATGGCGTGAGGGAGAGGAAATTTGCTCCAGGCACGCGTCAATACCGTTTGGCAGTTCTGCGTGTACTGGTTGGAGGACTAGGCCTTTACACGCGTAAGGTGGTGAGAGGCGAGCATTGCCACCTGTCCAGGGAAGGACAACAGAGGTAGTGCGCGCACAATCCTGAGGCTGCATGGCCAGCCTAGAAATAGCAGTGGAAGATGAACGTTAGAGGTAAGCCATTGAGGCAATCTGAACGACTCTCTCTCTCTCTCTCTCTCTAGACAGTATTCTTCTTCCTCAAGTGATCTGACTTGATCGTCGGAGGGTCTATCCGGCAACCCACCGCCGGGCAGTTCACCGTTTCTTTGTTGCCAGGTTAGACGCCGTCACGTGAAGCTTGAGTCCAAGGTGTACAGAAAACACTGAATATTTCGCCCCCCATACAATTGGCGCCGTCTGTGGGAAGCTCTTTGATACTCAAACCTTGCTCTTCAAGCTTCTACGACCATTTCTATGGCCAACAACGACGAAACTCCACTATCCGTCGTCGATGATGTCACGCCAGAGTCTGTCCGACGGAGAGAAGGCCCCTCGAATGTTTCAGCCATGGCGGGCCTAGAAACTTCTCCGCGAGGTGCGCGAGACAAACGCGGGAGGAGTACTGATCGTTCGAAGAGTCCAGAGGGCCGTCGGCGGCGGGGGAGTCCCGTGCGCAGTGCCTGGAGCACAAACTCAAAGACCAGAACGCCCTAATTCGTAAGATGGCGGTTGAGATGGAGATACTGAGACGCCAGATTAAGGGGAAGGGTGTTGCTGGAGAGGGCAACCTCAGTGAGCGCACCCCGTCCCCTCGTTCTAGCAGTCGCCGCCAGGAGAGGACTCACTCTCTCTCTATCACCAGGAACTATGGGGTTGGAGATTCCGACCAAAGAGAGGGCAGATCCCTCACTCGCGACAACACCTACCATCCCTCACGCCCGTCATCGACGTCGCGATACTCCTTTTCCACCTATTCCAGAGACCTGAGGGATGTGTTGAAGGAGAGGGCACGCCGTCGAGAGGCTCAGAGAGTGACGGCGTTGCAGAGGTTGAGCACCCCAGTTCGTTGTAGCGAAGAAGTGGCGATGCCAGCGCCCAGGGTGGTGGCCCCTGCGCTGGTGGACAAAGAGCTGGCGAGACTTACAGCCATGCCGCTATCTCCAGAAATCAAGGGTATGCCACTCCCTACCGGATTCCACCAGCCTAAGTTCACCTTGTACAACGGCAAGACGAATCCGTACATGCACGTGAGTCATTACCGGCAAGTAATGGCTGGCCACCGGCGCAATGACGCCTTGATGTGCCTCATATTCCCAGCAAGCTTGGGAGAACTGGGCCTGAAATGGTTCGAAAGGCTTCCAGAGGGGAGTATCGAGGGGTGGCAGCAACTAGCGGAAGCCTTCGTCACCATATTCAAAACCAACACTCGAACACCGAAGGAGGTCGACCATCTCCTGGGCGTCAAGATGGAATCTGGAGGTTCGTTGAAGGCATACAATGCAAGGTACTGGAAAACTTACAACGAAATCCTCGACTGCCCTACCAATCTGGCGATCACTCAATACAAGCGGGGTCTCCCAGTCGGACATAGGCTGCGAGATTCGCTCACAATGCACCAACCCACAACCATGGAGTCCTTGATGCAGCGGATCAATGAGCACATTCGTGTGGAGGACGATGCCGCATCTGCGACCGAGAAGGTTAATCCGGTCGCGGTGGACAAAAAGGTGGCGGGGAAGGTTCACTCAGTCAGGCAGGAGGATAACCGCCCAAACGACCGGTTAAAAGATCAATGTCGTGGCCCAAACCGCGATGATAAAAACAAAGGTCGCAGAAACGACCGAGCTGACGCTCCGCGTGATGCAGAAGAGGATGCCAAGAGAAAATTAAAGGCGCGGACTGGAATCACCACGGTCTTTAAAATCCCTATCTACCGCATCTTGAGTGAGATCCGAGGCGAGCCTTTTGTCCGCTGGCCGGCCAAGTTGGGGAATGCATAGAGAGGCTTCAATTCAAGATATCGCTGCACCTTCCATGAGAAACGGGGACACCGAATGGAGGATTGCTTGCCGCTCAAACAACATTTGGAAGAGCTAGTGGTCGCGGGACATCTTGACCAATACATAGATGGGGGTATGAAAGCCACGCCATTGGGGCAAACCGAGCCAAACGGCCTAGCAGCCCTAGAGGCAGCACCCCAAGGCGTAATCAACGTCATCCATGGCATCATTGAACCAGCAAGGGTTTGCGAGCTCAGAGGGATGACTAAGAAAGCCGAGCACATGAGGGAAGTGCTCTCTGTTCAGCCCGCTGTGAAGAAAGGGAAGACCGAGGAGAAGGACATCCTTACCTTTTCGAGCAGGGACTTGGAGCGGATCCAGATGCCCCACAATGATGCCCTAGTGGTAACTCTTCGCGTCAAAGACTTTGACATCAAGAGGATCTTGATTGATCAGGGGAGTTCGGTCGAAATTATGTATTATGACGCGTTCAAACAAATGAAGTTGGAGGACAAGGACTTGGCCCCTGCGACGTCCCCTTTGGTTGGCTTCAACTCTCAGCCAAAATGGATGGTAGGGAAGATCATATTGCCGGTCAAAACGGGTTCAGTCACAAAGCAAGTAGAGTTCTGGGTGCTCAAAGTCCCATCCACCTACAACTTAATTTTGGGCAGGGGCTGGTTGCACGCTATGCAAGCAGTAGCGTCGACTTACCATCAGGTTTTGCGCTTCCTAGAGCCAAGCAGACAAATAGAGGAAGTTTGGAGAGACCAGGTGATGGCAAAACAATGCTTCATTGCGGTAAATGGCAGCCGAGCAGCCAAAGGGTTTGTCCAAATGATAGAGGGACCGGAAGGGAAGGAAGTCCTGGAAGACGTAGGAAGGAAGGCCGAGGAAAAATCGGTCGAGGATTTGGTAAAGGTGCGAATTGATGAGAACGATCCAACCAAGTTCTTCCTTTTGGGCTCATCCCTGTCCAGCGCTGAACGACATGAGTACGTTGACTTTCTGATCTCCAATATGGAAGCCTTTGCGTAGACGCCTTACGATATGCCTGGCGTCGACCCAAGCTTCATTTGCCATCGGTTGAATGTCTTCCCCAAAGCACGGCCGGTCATCTAAAGGACACGCCGCTCAGCCTTGCACCATGCCGAGGTAGTGGCAGAAGAAGTGAAGAACTTATTGGAAGCTGGGGCTATAGAGGAAGTGCAATACCCTCGATGGATATCCAATACGGTAGTTGTTCCGAAAAAGAATGGCAAATGGCGAGTCTGCGTTGACTACAAGATGGTCAACCGTGCATGCCCGAAGGATAGCTTCCCCCTCCCTCAAATTAACCAGCTAGTGGACTTGACCGCTGGCCATCAGAGGTTTAGCTTCCTGGATGCGTATCGCGGCTACCACCAGATAGCCATGTATGAACCGGACCGAGAGATCACATCGTTCACTACCCCTAGAGGCCTGTATTGTTATAAAGTCATGCCGTTCGGACTAAAGAACGCTGGGGCAACTTTTCAAAGGATGGTAACAAAGATGTTCGCTCCCCTTTTAGGCTACACCATGGAGGCCTACATCGACGATATGGTGGTAAAAAGTAAGAAGAAGTCTCAACACCTCGCCGACCTAGCAGAGATGTTCGCTATACTTAAACACCACAAGCTTCATTTGAATGCCTCAAAGTGCGCTTTCGGAGTCGGCACCGGGAAGTTCTTGGGCTTTTTGGTCACAAACCGAGGAATTGAAGCAGACCCATCCCAAATCAAGGCAATACAAGAGTTGGAGCGACCAAACTCCACGAAGGACGTACAACATCTTGTCGGGATGGCAGCCGCGCTGAACAGATTCATCAGCCGGTCTTCAGATCGTTATAGGCCCTTCTTTAAAACTTTGAAGGCCAAGTTCTTCTGGGATGACGAGTGTGACCGTGCATTGGCAGACTTAAAAGTATACATTTCCTCAGCCCCTATCTTAGTCACACCTCAGCCGGGCAAAGAGTTGTATCTCTACTTGGCTGTCTCTCAACACGCGGTGAGCGCGGTATTGGTTCGGGCTGAAGGCATCCAGCACCTACCAATCTTCTACGTAAGCAAGACCTTGCTCCTCGCTGAATAAAGATATCTGCCGTTAGAAAAATTAGCCCTGGCCCTGATGATAGCCTCGAGAAAGCTGGCGCACTATTTCTATGCCCATACAATAGTTGTGCTAACCGAGTTTCCGCTTAAGGTACTCTTTGAAAAGGCGGACTTTACCGGGCGAATTTTGAAATGGGCCGTGGAATTGGGGCAATACGACATCAAGTTCCGCCCGCGCACCGCAATCAAGGCTCAAGCTCTTGTATACTTTGTGGCGGAATTTGCCCCCGGAACGCATCCAGTTTGCCCCGTTGATTTTGCTGGTGCGGATTTAGCGCAGCCCATGGTTCAGGCAATGGAGACAAGTGTTGGCTCGCAAGTGGAAGAAGGGCGAAGGGCGACCGAACTAGCGAAGCCGGGTAACTTATTGGAAGACGAACTCAACCAAGACAAGGGAAGAGACCAGAATGAGCCGACCAGAGACTTGGAATTGAGAAGCTCCCAAAACCCCTCTGATTGCTGGAAGCTGTTCATTGGCGAGATGTGGAAGCTCTTCGTCGACGGGGCATCCAACAGACATGGGGCCAGGCTGGGTATCGTACTGACTTCACCGGACGGGCTGGTTATCGAGCAAGCAATTACGCTCGGCTTCCCAGCATCCAACAACGAGGCGGAGTATGAGGCCCTCCTTGCCGGACTAAGAAGCGCATTGAGAATGAAAGCGTCAGCCCTTATGGTATTCAGCGACTCCAAGTTGGTGGTCAATCAGGTCTTTGGGGAGTATGAGGCCAGGGATGAGCGAATGGCGAAGTATCAGGCGCTGGTGTGCGCAGAGATCAAGAAGTTCGCCGCCATAAGAGTGGAACAGATCAACCGCGAAGAAAACAACACAGCTGATGAATTAGCCGGGCTTGCTTCTACACAGACAGCTTTTCCTAACCCCTTAATGATAGAATTTTTACCTCGGCCAAGCATTGAGGAACCAGAAGTGCCTAAGGTATTTTGCACTGACTTGGGACCTTCCTGGATGGACCCCATCATCGCCTTCCTAAAAGATCGAATTCTGCCAGAGGAAAAGAAAGCAGCCAACAAGATCCGGGCTAAGTCAGAGCGGTTTTGGCTCTCTCCATCCAGAGCCTTGTACAAGAAGTCTTTTACCGGGCTGTATCTGAAGTGTGTCCACCCCGCCAAGGTAGAAGCTTTCCTCTATGAGATCCATGAAGGCATCTGCGGGAGCCATACTGGGGGTAGATCTTTGGCTTACCGAGCAATTTCCCAAGGTTACTGGTGGCCGTGCATGCAGGCAGACGCGCAGAAATACGTTCGCTGGTGTAAAAAGTGTCAGAAATTCGCTCACCAAATCCACCAGCCAGCCAGAGAGTTGCTCCCCCTTACAAGTCCTTAGCCGTTCGCGTTTTGGGGATTGGATATTGTGGGGCCACTCCCAGCTGCCCCGGGCAATCGCAAGTTCTTCATCGCCGCTACCGACTACTTCACCAAGTGGGTTGAGGCCGAGCCATTGGCAACCATAAAGGAAAAAGATGTGAAGAAGTTTGTTTGGCAAAATGTTATCACTCGCTTCGGTATACCAAAGGCCCTCGTCTCAGATAATGGTACTCAGTTCGATGGGAAACTCTTTCGCGGATTTTGCGAAGAGCTGAAGATTGAGTTCTACAATTCAACACCGGCCTATCCTCAGTCAAATGAGCAAGCGGAGGCCTCCAACAAGACCATCCTAGACGGGCTGAAGAAGCGTCTTGAAAAAGCCGAAGGGAAGTGGGCTGAAGAACTCCCTAATGTGCTCTGGGCATACCGCACTACGCCGAGGCGATCGACCGGAGAGACACCATTCGCCTTGGCCTATGGTATGGAAGCTGTTATCTCGTTGGAAATTGGTATGCCAACTATCCGGTCTGAGAGTTTCCAGCCAGATTTGAACAATGAAACAGTCGCATTGGAGCTTGACCTAGCCGAGGAAAGAAGAGAACGGGCTCTGATCCACATAACGGCCTATCAGCAGGAACTCTCTAAGAAATACAACAAGGCTGTGCACCCCAGGCTGTTCAAAATCGGAGACTGGGTCTTGAGAAAGGTGATGGGCAACACGGTGGTCCCTAGCGAAGGAAAACTTGGCGCAAATTGGGAAGGACCATACAAGGTGACTGGCCTGGCAGGCAAAGGGGCATACCATCTGGAAGATTTAGATGGTAAAGCTGTCCCCAGACCGTGGAATGCAGCCAACCTTAAGATCTTTTACTTTTGAAATGTAATCGCTTTTGTTGCTTACCTTTCTAGACCTTTAGCCTTCTGGCATTCGATGTAAGGATAGCACTGCTCTTTGTAATGAAAAATGTCTCTACTTTTTGTTTATACTATGTGATTTGCAAGGATATTAGGCCTTTGAGGATGCCAGGGGCAGGGAGACCAACCTAAAAGGGGCCGAACTGATCTCCTCTCGCCGGTATAGAAACAGACCGCACAAACAGTTGGTGTATTGTCCAGTGAAATAATTGGTGTATTGTCCAATTTGCATAAGGCCCGAGTTGATTTTTGCTCGCCCAATTGGGATGTTGGCGTCATAACCAACTTAAATGAAATATTGGTGTTCTGACCAATCCACAGGTCGAGCTAATTTTGCTCGGCCAAATCCAAATGTTGGTGTTTTGTCCAACTGAAAAGAGCCGAGCTGACTTTGCTCGGCCTAACGAAACGTTGGTGTCTTGTCCAACTTACAAGAGCCAAGCTGACTTTGCTCGGATAAACGAAATGTTGGCGTTTTACGCAACTCAAACAGGCCGAGCTGATTTTGCTCGGCCACATGGACATATTGGTGTTCTGCCAATCTAAGAAGGCCAAGATGATTTTCACTCGGCGAAAGGGCCATGAAATTTTGGCGATACATCCAACCTCCTATAGGGCTGGGCTGAGCTGATTTTTCCCCGGTCCCTTCGAAATATTAGTGTTTTATTTCATCTACAAGGTCCGAGCTGATTTTCGCTCGCCCAAGTCAGATCGTTCGCGTTTTGCCCAATTAATGAAGCCGAGCTGATTTTAGCTCGGCCAAATGAAATGGTGACGTTCGCTCAAAAATTGAAGGAATTATGATTTTGGCTTGGCATAGCCGACCTACCAGTTGTGATTCATGAACATTTGAATGAAGGAATTTTGCACGTCGCAACCGAACAGAAATAGAAGATCAACGAGCAAAAAGTTCAAATTTTCATTGATTCAGGAAATTACATTACAAAGGTGGGGCCTAGCTCGGTTACATTCAAAAAAGAGAGAAAAATAAAAAGCAACAAGAGCAGGAAACAGTGGGTCTTCAGTCACGATCGATCTCAACGGTTTGCTCGGCAATCGTCGTTGTCTGCTCGGTCAAGCCCTCCTCGGTCTCATCTTCCGCACCAACAACTTCCTGCTCGGCCTCGCCATCTTTGGCCGTCTCAGAAGTTTCGTGGGGGGTTTGGTTGGCGGGCTGTGCAGCGGCGGCTTCTTCCTCGGCGGCTTTCTTCGCCTCTTCGATGAGTCTTTTTTGAGCGGTGGTGGCATACGCTTGCATGTAGACTGGGATATAGGCAGCGGGCGGATGCTGGAACATCTCAGCGTCTTGTCCAAGGCCAACTTTTTCCACGGCAGCTTTCCAGCCGCACTGGAAAAAGATGTCCTTCGTCGTCTACACCTGCCGTTCATAAGTTTTTTTGCCTTGGGCATACCCCCAATCTTCGTTGTCGTCAACTGCCTTATTCCTCTCTTCCTTATGGGCGTCGCGAAGTCTACGCAGCTCGGCGAAGTACCGAGCTTTCGTCGACTTCACGGCCCGTTGTTTGTTCGCTTCAGCCCGGTCCAACTTCTGGCTTAGCGTATCGCGCTCGGCCTCGGTCGCCTCTTGCGTGGCCTTCAACTTGGCAATTTCGACCGTTTTGGCCTTGTTTTCAGCAATGGCATCCCGCAGGTTCTGCCGCACTGCGATCATTCGATCGTGGGCTAAATAGTTCTTTTGCGCGGCCTGAAAACGAATGAAAGATTGTAAGAATTCAGAAAACCGAGCAAAAACCGGTCAATAACTTGAAGAAAAAAGAGTGGAGAACTTACCAAAACGATCGATTTTACCGCCGAGCGAAGCACCTTCAGGTCGGACAGCTCGTCGTGCTTCTTCATGTCGGCGGGAAGGATCAGCCCCTTGGTCATGTTGAAACCGAGGGAGTAATCCTTGTCCGCGTACATTGAATCGGCCTCAGAGACAGCCCGGCCTTTGTACTTGATCTCGGGCGCCCAGACCGGGGGGGCAGTTGGGGTTTTGGATGGCCCGCTGAGTAGTTGTTCGGTCTGGTCACCCAACTCGGTGGATGCGTGCTCGGTTGAATCTTCGTCGACTAGATGCTCCCCGGTTTGGTCTTTTCTCGGTCGCTTCTTCGATCGGCCTGTTGGTTATTCGCTTGCAAAAGCCAGCACAGCCCCTTTCTTTTGCCCGGCTGGAGTGGAGGAAGTCCCCCCAAATACCTCTGGTGGCTGGGAGTCGCTCGGTTCTCCGGTGATGATTGATTTGATTGCCCGGATTTTTGCCATTTCTTGTTCGGCGGTGAGGGGAACAAGTTTGATCGGTGGGAGATTTGGATCTGGTTCTGGGGAGGGCGTACGAAGAAAGTCAGTCACCCTGCTCTTGCGCGGTGCTGTGTAGTGGTAGGTCGGTTCAAAGCCGAGGAGTTTTGGAGACTCCCTTTCCTCGGCCGGATGACGAAGTAGAACTCTGATGGCCTCTTGATTAGCCCGGTAGTAGTCTTCTGCCAAGTGCTTGTAATCTGCAAAATGAAGACAAGTGTTAGATCGGCAAGAAGAAAATCAATGCAAAAAGAAGATGACGCAGTTTGCCGAGCTACTCACCAGCACTGCCAAAATCTTTCCTAATATACCAGCCCGGTATGGGCGCCTCGGTGTCCTCATAACGACCGGACACCCACAAGAAGTCATCGTCGTTTGTCTCCTTATCTGGGTTACCCTCTATGAGTTTTGCACGGCCCTTCTTGACCTTCAGGTACCAGCAAAACCCTCCCTTATTTTTGCTAAGGCTGTATTGATGTAATATCTCGGCGAGACCGAGATTGAGACCGAGCCTCCAATTTAGCTCGGCCACACCGTTTATTATCTTGTGCGTGTTGTTTGAGACTTGGGTCGGACAAAGCCTTGTCTGCCTCAAAAATTCGCAGATCAAGAGTTGGACAGGGAAGCGAAGCCCTCTGTCCACGATGGATATGACCGTGAAGGGGCACCGATCTAGGTCACCCCATGGGCTATCTCCCTTCTTGGCCAGCTCTAAATGGACATCGTCTGGATTGTTGTACTCCCTACGAAACTCGGCTAGTGCACCGGGCGAGCTCACCATGAATCGGTACTTCCCCATCTATCTCGATTTTATTCGGTGATTTAATTTGTATCTCGGTGAAAAATTTTGGTGTATTTGCTCGGACTTTGAGCTCCACCAGTGAAAGTTCTGGACTGACCTGGTCGGCCCTAGTTTGTTCTGCATTGTTAAGAAACAAGTCCAAGGGTTAGCACGACATAAATTGCACGGCTTCAATGTGGATTTTTTAGCTCGGTGAAGGGTTTTTAGGTGTTTGACCGGTTCGACCCCTATCTTGGCTAGACTACTTGACCGATTTGGCCTTCCTAGTTCGGTTCTAATTCCCTATTTTCAGCTCGGTTGCGGCCTCAACGAGAAGCCTCAAACCAGTTTTTGCTCGGCTGAAGTTTTATTTATGGATCTAAGTTGCCTACTTAGCTCGGTCCTACCCAGATTCAAGTTATTCATCCTAAGTTCAAGGTTCGTTCATTCAAGTAAGGAGAAATAGGGGCACGAAGGCCCCATCTATTCTTCCAGTTTTTCCCTAGGGTGTTCAAATGTTGCCCCGAAGAAGGGGCATCAACAAGATTCTAACATTCTAAGTTCAAGAACCCAGAAAACCAAAAACGAAGAACACAAAGAACACAGACATGAAAAACGAGAGAGTGATGAAGAAACTTACCAGTGATGGGTGCCAAGAAGAGATTGAGCAACCAAGAGCTTGATTATAGCTTCGGAAAGAACGAAAACAGACGGAGATGATGCGAAGGTAGCACTGTCAGCAACGGCAGTGAAGGATGGAAGCTTGAATGTTTCGAGAACTAGGGTTTTGGGCTTTGAGGAGGAGATGAATAGTGAGGGGGGGTTTTGACCCTTCGTCTGTGTATAAATGAAAGAGGTGGGAAACCCCAAAGGGCGCCGTTGTTTGAATTTCGAGCATGGGAAGACAGCTGTGGTGTTGTACGGTCCAATGGCGTGAGGCCACGTGGCATTGAGAGCGCGGCTGTCAGTACGGCTGTACGACCTTTGACAAGACTACTAAGGCAATGGCCGACCAAATGGGATAGCTCGGCAATGGCTTTGGTGCCAATCACGCTCGGCTAGTACTGGCGCAACTCGGGGACCGTTAGCTCGGTCATGGTGGTAACCCCAATCGCGATTAGCTCGGATGGGATTAAGGGGAAATTGAGAGGGGAGATTTGCACCTGACAGTACGACCGAGCTACGGTAATGCGGGGATTGACAAACCTCGCAGTGCCGAGCTATTCTGTCGATTGGCATGGCCCCCCGGCCTGTCGTGCACGATCGAGTTAGATTTGGCCAGTCAGACATGGGCTAAGATCTGGCCGAGCTAGGATTTGTTAAACATTCGGCTGGGCGCGCAGTGGTGTGAAGCAACCGAGCTAAGGGCAGCTCGGGATAGACTGAGGACAAGCAAGGGCCGGCATGCCCCCGACCGGTTAGCCGAGATGGCCGGACTTTATGCGACCTAGAATGATGGTAGAGCGGGGAAAGGCCGGCATGCTCCACGGCCGGTCAGCCAGGATGGACCGGTCACGCGCAGCTCGGCCATGAGAATCAGACTTTCGCTTCTTCCCAAGGGATAGGTCGACGAGACGCTGCTCGGTTGTGTTGCTTGTGGTGGCAATTCTCCACAAGGGTGCCACTTGGACCAATGGCGTGAGGGAGAGGAAATCTGCTCCAGGCACGCGTCAATACCGTTTGGCAGTTTTGCGTGTACTGGTTGGAGGACTAGGCCTTTACACGCGTAAGGTGGTGAGAGGCGAGCACTGCCACTTGTCCAGGGAAGGACAACAGAGGTAGTGCGCGCACAATCCTGAGGCTACATGGCCAGCCTAAAAATAGCAGTGGAAGATGAATGTTAGATGTAAGCCATTGAGGCAATCTGAACGACTCTCTCTCTCTCTAGACAGTATTCTTCTTCCTCAAGTGATCTGACTTGATCGTCGGAGGGTCTATCCGACAACCCACCGCCGGGCAGCTCACCGTTTCTTTGTTGCCAGGTTAGACCCCGTCACGTGAAGCTTCAGTCAAAGGAGTACGGAAAGCACTGAATATTTCGCCCCCGTACAGTGACAATAGTTTGAGTGTGTATTTTCTTGGCTCCCAAGGTTTTGATTTGATTGATAACTTTGTTTATTTAGATGTTTGATTAATCAAGATTTTTTAACTTCTTGGTCATAAAACACAAAATGAAATATATATATATATGATGAAAATAGTTGTCCTTTGCTACGTCTCTTATGAAATGGAATCTCTCATCTAGACATTGAGACTTGTACAAGGCAATGGATGGCGACGGGGTGAGGTTGTATTCTCGTTTAGTATGTGTTAAAAAAAATATACATATATTTTTTTATATACATAAATTTATTTGAATCACATCAATCAATATCTATAAAAATTTATCAATATCTTCTCTCTATTTTTTTATTCACTTTTTCTATTTTTTTACACATTTTTTTATATAAAAAGTCAAAAAATACATTTATTGAGAACATTCAAAACCATTTCTTATTTGGGTCACATCAATCAACATCTATCAATATCTTTTTCTACTTTTCTACAAACTTTCTCTACTTTTTTACACTTTTTTTTTAATAAAAAATTAAAAAGTACACTTATTTAGAATATCCCAAACCATCCCTTAATCTATATCACATCAGGAGTAGAATAAGGAATTGATTAATTTTATAATTTTAAAAATAAAAATATTAATAAAAATTATAGATAATAGTATATTATAGAAAGTGATTTATAATTAATGAAACTTAAAAAATATAAAATAAGAAATAAATAAGTAAAAATAAATGTTAAATGTAATATTTTAGATTTTAGTTTTACCATATTGAAAAAAAAAATTAAATATATATTATATACATATACATACATTTGGTAAATATAAATGGGCAGAGACGAAGTAAAACCCATCATAACCCTACTCTCATTGAGGCAAGAAAAACCTATGCAAGGCATGATAGGAAAAAATGGTCATTCAGTCACAAGGTCAACTAAAAACAATTAACTATAGGAACACTCATACAAAATGTAAATTTGGACATAGAATTTTGAAAATTGGGCTGCGTTTACAAATCCTGTAAAATTCACTACAAAAAATTAAGATTTTAGAAATTAAAAGTTAAGGGTAAAATTATTTTTTCAGGATTAAATATTTTTATTACGAAAAATATCGTTATTATATTTTTAACAACATAAATTAGACATTAGTGATGAATTTTATTTTTTCTTATCTCAAAAAATAAATCATTTTGTGACCAAATTATTTTGTTTCTAAAAATTTATTTATTAGTGACATTTTTAAATTTTTGTCGCTAAAAGCTTTGTTTTTGACTTTTCGAAACGACCTTTTAGCAACTAAGCTCATGACAATAGAAATTAGTCTCTAAATGTCTTTTCTAACAAAAAATTCATTTTAGAGACCAAAACATTTGGTCTCTAAAACTCTTATATATTGTAGTGATTATATCCATTTATACGAAGGCCTCTTTTGAGAAGTAACTTGTAAGCTAGCTTATTAGTTTTTTTGACTTATTTAAGTCATATCATTACTTTATACTTTTTGAACGTCTTTTTGTAATAAGTAAAAAAACTAATTCATTTGACAAATTTTTTTTTTTTGTATGTGTATGTGTTTTGTTTTCATGTTAGTAGTTGGATTGTCCGAGAGCTTGTTTGGCATGTTAAATATTAGCACTTTTATTTTATTTTATTTTTATTTTTATTTATCTTTTTGAATCACATCATCTTTTTTATTTTCTTGTATATTTTTTTATAAAAAATTAAAAATATACTTATTTAAATCATTTCAAACAACTTTGAATCAAGATTAATCGTTCAATATTTCTGAACCAAATTTATATGGTGCTTGAATTTGGTAGTTATCGGTTCACCACTTTTTGTTGGTGTTTTAAAAGATATGGTACAGAGTATTGATCCAAAAACACAAAATAAAATTTCTTAAATAAATCCATTCATAACAGTGGTGGTTTACTAAAAAATTGATAAGGAAAATTTTATTGTATGATTAATAATATCAATTCCATTGTTCAGTAATAGGGATGGCAAAATTTCTCGACCTAATTATATTTGACTAAATTTATTTTTAATAAAAAAAAAAAAGTTTGGGAGAGTATTAATAGAATAGGGCCAATTATAAAAATATACAAATCAAAATTGCCAAGATTTTGGGTTAAAAATTTTGAAATTACATCATCAAAAATAATTAAATTTAAAATTAAGAATTCACATGTAAAACTCAAAAATTCTCGACCTATTTCCATCCCTAAATAATACCATGAAAATCACTTCATTTTTTACATATGATTTTGGAAAATGTTTGGTAGCTCAAAATTTTGTGGCTAAAATGGCTCAAATCTGTCAAAACGACATCGTTTTAAGTGATTTGAGCCATTTGAGTCACAAAATTTTGAGCTACCTAGCATTGTTGTATAATTTTACTCATTAAATTTTTTTTCCATGTCTAAGGTCTCGTTGGTAACCTTCAGTTTTAGTTAAAAAGTTACTATAAATTATCATATCATTCTTTCTACTTTGCTACATATCTTTTCATAAAAAATTTAAAAGATACTAAAATAGCATGTTTCCAAACGAATCCTGAATCTAAAAAGTTAGAATTGTCTTGATGCATATACTACACATAGAAATAGAAATATCTAAGACATCCCCTACTCCATATTGTCAAGTCCTCTAAAACTACATGAAAACTCCATGCAACCTCTATCATATAATGATGTTTTAAATCAATTCAAAATTTTACAAGTGAAATATATTAAATCACATGAAGTGGACTGAGCTATGGGCCGAGGTAATGGCCTGCATAGCTTTGTCCTTGATCCCGTTAGTTCAGTCAGAGATGTCTACTAGTAGCTTGGTTTGGGTGCTCTGGACCAAGATATAGGTCGAAGGAGAACCGAGCTAGATGATGCCCAAGGTAACACCGAGCTAAGTGAGCACGGTTAAAACTAGTGTAAGGCAAGGCAAGGCAGTGCTAACTCGGTTGTGCTGCTACCAGGCCGTGGTTGAACCATCTCACTTGGTTAAGCAATGAAGAAGGTGTAAAAAGATAAGCATTATCTTTGTGATTCCTAGGAAGACTATACTAAAGAGAGTTGAAGTCCTACTAGGATTGTGCTAAGTGGAATCTATAAAAGCTCATGACAGGACCTATGTACAGGTATCACAATTTCTACTATAAAAAACACAGAGCTTTTTGTCTATTGTCTATTTGTTGACTTAGGCATCGGAGAGGTATTCGGTACACACACGCCGGCTAGCACACGCTTATGTTTTCAGGAAGTAAAGTGACGACGTTTGGAAGAGTGCAAACTTGATCAACAGGATTATACGAGAAGATTTTTTTATGCTCGTACAATTGGCGCCGTCTATGGGAAACACACAAAGAACAAAACCTTTTGATGAAATTTTCCTCTTTAGTTGAAATCAACAGCACATAATGAAGATTTGCCGCAATCTGCTATTGATGGGCAAACCTCGGAGCGGGGTGGGAGATGTAAAGGCTTACCTTTATCCCACCCATGGCAGGGTTAGACCCCCAGTGACGGAACTCCTGGAGGGACACACCGAAGAGACGGGGCTCCAATCCTCGTCGCTCCCAAAGTCCTGAAAGGCAGAGGCGAAGGTTGGATCCTCAGGTTCTGGAGGATCACGTGAGGGAGCAAAATGAATTAATAAGGAGGATAGCGGTAGACATGGAGACTATGAAGTGCCAGATAAAGGGCAAAGGAGTGGCAACGGAAGAAGGGCGCAGAGGCAACACTCTCTCTTACCACTCGGAAGATCGTGACAAACAAGTCACACCATCACAAGCTGAAAGTAGGAGCCTTAGGACAGGCAATACACAATCAAGGACTTCCAAGACTCGTTACTCCAGGTCTGAGAGAACGAGGACTAAAAGGTCCTACACGGAAGGAAGTAGTTACAAGCCATCGCACTCACACCAAATGACGTCTAGGCACACAGAGTTGCCAAGGTCGGCGGACCTACGGATAGTGCTAAAGGAAAAGGCTTGAAGGAGAGAAGACATACGGGCGCGCGACCCCCACAGAGTCTCCGCACTACAACGATTGGCACCTAGGATGCATGGGAGTGTCGAGGTTGGAAAGCTAGAGTCACGCCTTGCCTATGAACCAGCTGACAAAGCGCTAGCAAGGTTGCATAGTTTGCCGTTCATTCTGGAGATAGAAAACACACCATTACCCTCAGGCTTCCACCAGCCGAAATTCACTATTTATGAGGAAAAGTCAGACCCATACATGCACTTGAGCCACTTCTGCCAGGTTATGGCGGTATATCGGCAGAACGAGGCTCTAATGTGTATCTTGTTTCCTTCCAACCTTGGTGACCTGGGTCTAACATGGTTTAAAAGGCTGCCAGAAGGCAGCATAGCCTCATGGGCATAGTTGGCAGAGACATTTGTGATTAGATTCAGAACGAATACGAAGACACCAGTGGAGATTGACCAGCTACTCTCCATTGACATGGGCGAGAAGGAAACAAGGAAACATTGAGGTCTTACAACAGTCAATATTGGAAGACTTTCAATCAGATTGGGGATTGCCCTACAAATCTCGCCATCGCACAGTACAAACGGGGTTTATCGGTCGGTAACAAGTTGAGGGATTCAATGACGATGATGCCATCCCTCACAATGGAGGCCCTAATGGAGAGAGTGCATCAACATATCTGGGTAGAAAAGGATAACGCCCGCGCTAAAGCAAAATCTGGCACAATAGCGGTGCCGGATAAAAAGACTACAGCGAAAGTCAACACGGTGGAATAACCAAGCAAGAATTGGAGAGGCAGACGAGCCAACAGAGAGGACCCCCAAACAAGAAAGTTGAGAGTCCGCACTGCCATTACCACAGTATTCAACAAACCTATTTACAAGATTCTTAGCGAGATACGCGATGAACCCTTCGTTCGGCGGCCAACCAAATTAGGAGAAGCACAAAGAGGTACGATGAGAGGTACCATTGTACCTTTCATGATGAAAAGGGGCACCAAACTAAAAATTGTACACCATTGAAGCAACATCTGGAGGAGTTAGTGGCCGCTGGACACCTGGACCAGTATATAGAAGGAGGAACACAGCCAGCCCCCCAGGACCACAGCAGGCCAAGTGGGATGCCTGTCGATGGTCCATCCTAAGGTGTAATCAACGTGATACATGGGATCGTCGAACTTGAGCGGGTATGTGAGCTCAGAGGGATGAATAAAAAAACTAAGCACTTGAGGGAGGTACTAAGTGCACAACCTAACGTCAAAAGGGGAAAAACGGAGGCAACGAACATCATATCCTTCTTAGATAGGGATCTAACAAGGCTACATTGCCCTTACAATGACGCGCTGGTGGTCACTTTACACGTTAAGAATTTTGACATCAAGCAGATTTTGATTGACCAAGGAAGCTCGTGCGAGATAATGTACTACGAGACCTTCAAGCAACTAAAATTGGAGGATAAAGACTTGGCGCCCGCAACATCTGCCCTCGTTGGTTTCAACTCAATGCCAGAATGGCCAGTTGGCAAGATAATTCTGCCAGTCAAGGTAGGAACAATGACGAAACAGGTGGAATTTTGGGTATTGAAGGTCCCTTCCACCTATAACATAATCTTGGGAAGAGCATGGTTGCACGCCATGCGTTCAGTGGCATCAACCTACCATCAGGCATTACGATTCCCCAACAAAATCGGAGTGATTAAAGAAGTCTTAGGAGATCAAATTATGTCAAAACAGTGTTTCATCATGGTAAACGGCAGTCGGGCTGCAAAAGGGTTTGTACAGATGGTGGAGGAGCCAGAGAGCAATGAATTGTTTGCAGATGTCGGCAAAACAGTCGAGCAGAAGGCGGTGGAAGACTTGGTAAAGGTAAGGATAAATGAAAAGAACCCAGAGAAATTCTTTTTGCTCGGCTCGGCTCGTCTCTGTCCAGTACTGAGAGAATAGAAGTCATGGAATTTTTGACCTCTAACATCGAAGTGTTTGCCTAGACATTATACGACATGCTTGGCATTGACCCTAATTTCATCTGCCATCAACTTAATGTCCATCCAACTGCCAGACCAATTATACAGCGAACTCGCTGATCAGCACTCCACCACGCAGAGATAGTGGCGGAGGAAGTGGGAAACCTGCTGGAGGCAGGAGCAATAAGAGAAGTACACTATCCCATGTGGATCTCCAATACTGTAGTAGTGCCAAAAAAGAACGGCAAATGGTGTATTTGCGTGGACTACAAAACAATTAACAAAGCATGCCCAAAAGACAGTTTTTCCCTACCACGGATAGACTAACTGGTGGACTTGACAGCAGGGCATAACTGACTTAGCTTCCTTGATGCGTATCGTGGTTACCATCAAATCGCTATGTATAAACTGGACTAGGAGGTCACGTCATTTACAACACCTAGAGGACTATACTGTTACCAGGTCATGCCCTTTGGCCTAAAGAACACAGGGGCTACATTCCAACGAATGGTCACCAAAATATTCAAACGATTGTTAGGCAGAACAATGGAGGCTTACATATATGACATGGTGGTCAAAAGCAGAGATGAGAAGAACCATCTCAGGGACCTAAATGAAATGTTTCAAATTTTGAAGTCCCACAAGTTGCATCTAAATGCATCTAAATGCGCATTTGGCGTAGGGTCAGGCAAATTCCTAGGCTTCCTAGTGACCAACCGGGACATAAAAGTTGATCCCTCTCGGATCAAAGCCATCCAAGATCTGGAGAGGCCCAATACGGTCAAAGAGGTACAGTATCTCACTGGCCTAGCAGTCGCGCTCAACCAATTCATAAGTCGATTGTTAGACAGGCATTGTCTATTCTTCCAAGCATTGAAGGCCAAGTTTGAGTGGGATGATGAGTGCGACCGCGCCCTGGAAAACTTGAAAGACTACATGACCTCTCCTCTGTTGTTAGTAACCCCAGTACCAGGAGAGGAGCTCTTTTTGTACTTAGCAGTTTCCCAGCATGTAGTTAGTGCAGTGTTGGTCAGAGCGGAGGGAATACGACACCTGCCTATCTTTTATGTTAGCAAGACATTGCTGGGCGCTGAAACAAGGTACCTGCCGTTGGAAAAGCTGGTCTTAGCTTTGATGGCTTCAAGAAAGTTGTCACACTATTTCCATGCCCACACCGTGATTGTCTTAACAGCTTTCTCGTTAAAAGCCTTATTCGAAAGGGTGGATTTTTTTGGACGAATCTTGAAATGGGTAGTGGAGTTGGGGCAGTTCGATATTAAGTTTCAACCAAGAACTACAATAAAAGCCCAAGCTTTGGTAGACTTTGTGGCCGAGTTCACACCAGAAAGTCATTATGTTTGCCCGATCGACTTGACCGGAGCAACCGAAAGCAAGCGGGAAAGTGAAGCAAGAATTGCGCAGCCCCTAAAGCAGGACGCCCAACTACATAGCAAGCCATTCAGGCTTGAGAAAAGAGAAGAAGGAACAAACCACAACACTGCCAACAAGGACTCACCAGAAAGTAAAGACTTGAGACAGTCAGACAGTGAAGATCAAAACCCAATAATAGACATCGTCCTGGAAGAAGACATCAGTAACACCCCTAATCCCATGACATCATCCGATCCCTCCACTTGCTGGAAGCTATTTGTCAGAGAGATGTGGAAACTCTTCGTGGATGGAGCATCCAACAGGCACGGTGCAGGACTTGGCATGGTCCTCATCTCGCTGGATAGCCTAATAATTGAACAGGCAGTCAACCTTGGCTTCCGAGCATCCAACAACGAGGCGGAGTACGAAGTATTGCTAGCAGGATTAAAATCAGCACTTCACATGAAGGCCACCGAGTTAATGGTGTACAGCGACTCCCAGCTGGTAGTCAACCAGATTTCAGGCGACTATGAGGCAAATGATGATAGGATGGCTAAGTACCAAGAGTTGGTTAAAAAGGAGATCATGAAGTTCGAAGTAGTCTGGATAGAGCAAATCGGTCGAGAGGAAAATAGTAGGGCAGATGAGCTGGTTAGTTTTACGTTAATGGAAAATACATCTATCTCACACTCATTGCAAATTGACTTCCTACCTAGACCAAGTATTGAAGAACCCGAAGCATGTTGTGCCGAGCTGGGCCCTTCCTGGATGGACCCCATTATAGTATTTTTAAAAGATGACACATTGCCTGAAGCAAAGAAAGAAACCAACAAAATTAGAGCAAAATCACAACGATTTTGGCTCTCTCCATCACTAGCATTGTACAAAAAATCATTCACAGAACCTTACTTAAAGTGTGTCCATCCCAGAATGGTCAAGGCATTTTTTTTCGAAATACATGAAGGCATCTGGGGGAGCCACCAAGGGGGAAGATCATTGGCTTACAGAACAATTTCACAAGGATATTGGTGGCCATACATGCAAGCAGATTTAGAGAAATATGTCAAGAAGTGCGAGAAATGTCAGAAGTTCGCACACCAAATACATCAACCAGCTAGAGAGCTTCTATCATTGACCAGCTCGTGGCCCTTTGCAATGTGGGGCCTGGACATAGTAGGACCACTTCTAACTGCGCCCGGCAACAAAAAGTTCTTTCTTGCAACAACATACTATTTCATAAAGTGGGTGGAGGCAGAAGCACTCATATCCATAAAAGAGAAAGATGTTAAGAAATTCATCTGGCAGAACATCATAACTCGATTCGGCATACCCAAGGCTCTAATATCCGACAATGACACCCAGTTTGATGGCAAAATCGTCAAGGGCTTGTGCGAAGAATACAAAATAGAATTCTACAACTCTATACCAGTGTACCCCCAAGCTAATGGCCAGGCTGAAGCCTTCAACAAAGTTGTCTTAGACGGTCTAAAGAAGAGGTTTGAAAGAGCAAAAGGTAAGTGGGTTGAAGAACTTCCTCATATTTTATGAGCTTACCGTACCACACCTCGACAATCAACTGGAGAAACGCCTTTTTCCTTGGCCTATGGCATGGAGGTTGTAATCTTGTTGGAAGTAGGCCTCCTCACTATTAGAAGCGAAAATTTTGACCCAAACTTGAATGGTGAGGCTATAACCTTGGAACTCGACCTTGCCGAAGAAAGAAGAGAAAGGGCATTAGTTCACATTGCCTCATACCAACAAGAGTTATCTAGGAAATATAACAAAACAGTGCACCCAAGGCAATTCAAGATTGGAGATTGGGTACTGCGCAAAGTAATTGACAACACTTTGGTACCTGGAGATGGCAAGTTAGGACCTAACTGGGAAGGACCATACAAAGTGATTGGTTTAGCAGGAAAAAGGCATATCACTTTGAAGATATGGACAACAAAGGTATTCCCAGGCCATGGAACATGGCTAATCTTAAACTATTTTATTTTTAGTTTTTCCTTAAAACACTTGTAATTTTTCTTTTTTCGAATAAAGCAAATAGTTTTTTCCAACACAATTTTTTCTATTGTAAAAGTTGTTCATAATTATTGCCAACTGAGGGCAATGAAAAAGGTTGGCAGGTATGACCAACACTTTTTCTTCTTCATCCGAGATAAGAATCTAAGCTGAAGAAGGTTGGCAGGTTTGACCAACATTTAGTTCTCTTTTTCAGCTGAGATAAGGATCTAAGCTGAAAAAGGTTGGCAGGTATGACCAACATTTTTTATACTTCAGTCAAGATAAGGATTTAGGCTGAAGAAGGTTGGCAAGTATAACCAACACTTTTTCTTCTTCAGCCGAGATAAGGATCTAGGCTGAAGAAGGTTGGCAGGTTTGACCAAGCTGAGATAAGGATCTAGGATGAAGAAGGTTGGCAAGTTTAACCAATATTTAGTTCTCTTGTTCAGCCGAGATAAGGATCTAGGATGAAGAAGGTTGGTCGGTTTAACCAACAAATTTTTTTTGAACTCTTGGACCGAGATGACTATCTCGGCCAAAGAAAGTTGGCAGGATCAGGTAAGGCCAAGCCAGTTACTTCGGTCTGACATGATGCAAAACATTGAAACATAGTAACTGAGCAATGAGACAAATTTTTTTCCATTAATTGGAAGATGATTACAAAAGGTGGGCTGTGAACCGAACAAAAAGTTACAAAAAGGAAAGTTTCTTTCATTTCATTAGTAAGTAAATACAAGGGGAGGGGCGTGCAGCCCGGTTACATTTTCGTAAAAAAGAAAAAGAAAAAAAGAAGAGAAATCAAGCAAACAAATCTTCAAGGTCGGTGTCCAAATCGACTCGGACTTTGCCCATTGGTTGGTTGGTTACAGTATCAGCTCCCTGGTTGGGCTCGCGCATAGGCACTTCGTCAACTGCCTGGCGCAAGGCTTGGCTGGAGTCCACCGGAGTACGAGATACAGATTGACGGTCGAGCTGAGTGTTGGAAGGATGAGCGTTATGTGGAGTAGGGACCTCATCCTCCTCCCATTCTTGAAAGAACTTTTGTTGGACTGCGTTAGCATAGTCCGTCATATATCCTAGTATGAAATGGGGAGGGAGATTCAGGAAAATCTCAGAGTCATGTCCATAATCGAGCTTTTCAGCAGCGGCCTTCCAACCACACTTAAAGAAAATATCCTTGGCGGCTTCGCACTGTTGGACATAGGTCTCCTTTCTTTCCTTGAAATCTCGGTCCTCTGCATCCTGCATTTTTTTCTTTACCTTTTCCAGCTCGGCATTCTTCTTCCTCTCCAACTTCGCCAGCTCCCGTAGGTAGCGGTCTTTTTTCTCGGCTAAAGCTTTCTGTTTGTCAGCCTTTGCCGTGCTGACCAGTTCAGCTAGCCTTGCGTTTTCAGTTTCTAGCTCGGCCAGCTTGGCCTTAGCTTTTTTTAGTTCGGCTGCCTTGGCATCTGCTTCAACAACGGCTGACTGCACCGTCTTCCGCAGCTCAAGCACTCATTTATGAGCCACTTGGCTCTTTTGCAGAGCCTGCGCAACATTCAGAGCGGTTATAAGAAAACCAAAGCATTGGGACCATCACGGTATCATTTGTTAAGTTACAGGGATTTTGGGGCTTACGAGTATCATCGACTTAGATGTCGAGCGAATGGCCTTCAGCTTGGTTAAGCCCTCATGCTGCTGCATGTCAGCAGGTAGGCAGACGCTATTCGCCAAATTGAAGGCCAGAAGATGATCCCTCTCGGCACTAACAGAGTCAGAGGCCGTTATTGCGCAACCCCTGAAGGAGACAGATGGTTCCCACACCGGCGGTGTGGGAGGATTTAAAGGGCTAGGTTGGTTGCAACCTTGGGAGTGAGTTGCTTCTTGAAGCTCAGTCTCGGATGGCTCGGTGTCATCCTCGCCTCTCAAGCATTGTGTACGTGGCCGTTTGCTTAGCCGAGATGAAGAAGCTCGGGTTGTGGGGAGGGCCACCACAACCACGGGTGACTGACTGGCCTGTGGTGCCTCGGTTTGCAGCTCGACAGTTGGAGCTGTGGTCTGTTCGGTGATTAGGGCGCGGACAGCACGGTGCTTAGCTATTTCTTGTTCTTTAGTTAGGGGAATGAGGGTGATTTTGGGTAGGTTTGGGTCTGGTTTTGGTGATGGTTCGAGAAGAAAATCAGTTACCTTGGTCTTCCTCCTTTCACTATACCGGTAGGTCGGTTTGAAGTTCAGTAGCTCGGCCCAATCATAGTGACTGTATTGGAGCGCGGCACGAAAGGCATTTTGGTTGGCGTATGTGTAATGTGATTTAAGTTGGTTTAAGTTTGCAAAAAAGAAAGACAAAGCGCTTGTGTTAGCACGGTGAAAAATTATAGCCTGGAACAGCAAAGAAAAATTAAATCGATGTATTCTTACTAGCAGTCCCTTTATTCCAGTTTATATTGTAGCTCGGTATCTGGGCTTCTTGATCTTCAAAGTTGCCCGAAACCTAGAAAAAATCGTTAACGTTTAAGTCTTTGTCTGGTATATTTTTTATGATTTTCTCTCGGCCTCTTCTTACCCTAAGATAGTACACCCAACCATCATTATTTTGGCCGAGCGAATATTGGTAAAATAGCTCGGCCAATCCGAGGTTGAGGCCGAGCCGGCGGTTTAGCTCGGCGATGCCATTCATTATTCTATAGGTGTTGGTGGAGAGTTGGGTTGGGCATAATCTTATTTGCCTGAGGAACTTGTATATGAGGGACTGTACAGGGAACCGGAGCTCGGCCTCTACAATTGATATTACGGTGAAGGGCACAAAGCCTGGTTTTTCCCAGGGCTTGGTATCTAGTTTGGCTAGGGAGAGGTGGACATCGTCGGGGATATGGTAGGCTTTTCGGAATTCGGCAATGGCCCCGAGCGAGTTTACCAGGAATCGGTATTTGCCCATTAAACTTAAAGGTTGTATAAAAATTAGCACGGTGGCCTAGCTCGGTGTTGAGGTGACTTTGATGGCTCGGTTGAGCAATGACGCCAAGGGGGCAAGGTACAAAGGTGTGCCTGGCCAACCTAGTCAAATCTGCAAAGTGGAGATAAAAAGTGTTATGCCCAGATGACTAGACCGGGCAGCAAAAAGGCAAAATAACATAACCCTAGATCGGGTGAATGGGTTACAACCTATTTTTAGTTTGGCTGTGAGATAGGAGGATTTATGGATTTAGCTCGGTTATTGAGCAAAAAGGTTCCTAGTTCAGTCATGCACAAGCCTACAACAAACAGGTTCCTAGCTCGATCGTAGTATTATTTTGGATCAAAAGCTCGTGTTCTAGACTGATTGAAAGTCCAGTTAAAATGTTTTGGGGTTTGAGCACGTGGTTTTTGTGTTTTCTACTATTTTCTCAAAATCTTGGTGGTCATTACACACGTATATGGAGCTAAAGTAATGCATTTTAAAAAACATATATATATATATATATATATATAATATTCGCAGAATAAACAGGAAGAAGGGGCTTGAGTAACTTACAGATTTAAACAAGAAGTCAAAGACCAAATAGCAGGAATGCCAGCAAAAACACGAGCGAAACAGGTGCTATGGTCTTGGGTTGAGATTGAAGGAGTGAATGTGGAGACTTAGGAGACGAGGGAGAGAAGATGAACAGTAAGGGTGTTTGATTCAAAAAATAGTGGGAGCAAGCCACGTGTCTAGAGGAATGAATAACGATTCAGACGTGCTTGAGAAGTGGAACGACGTGCAGAGCAACTAACAAGACGTTCTTGGACCGGGCAAATCGGTAGCCCGGTAATATTTGAGCTCGGTTGAAGGCATGAACATTTAGCTCAGCTAGAGAGGAATAATCCCAAATCATGCATTGCAGATGGAATTAAAGGGCAATTGAGAGGGTAATTTATGTGTGAACTTGGGTCGAGCTAAGTCCAGATATTGAAATGGACCGAGCTATGGGCCGAGGTAATGGTCTGTATAGCTTTGTTTTTTATCCCATCAGTTCTGTCAGAGATGTCTGCTAGTAGCCTGGTCTGGGTACTCTGGACAAAGATATAGGTCGAAGGCGAACCGAGCTAGATGATGCCCAAGGTAACACTGAACTAAGTGAGCGCGGTTAAAACTGGTGTAAGGCAAGGCAGTGCTAGCTCGGTTGTGCTGCTACCGAACCGTGGTTGAACCATCTCACTTGGTTAAACAGTGAGAAGGGTGTAAAAAGATAAGCATTATCTTTGTGATTCCTAGGAGGACTCTACTAAAGAGAGTTGAAGTCCTACTAGGATTGTGCCAAGCGGAATCTATAAAAGCGGACCAATGTACAGGTATCACAATTTCAACTCTAAAAAATACAGAGCTTTTTGTTTATTGTCTATTTGCTGACTTGGGTATCGGAAAGGTATCCGGCACACACTCGCCGACTAGCACACGTTTGTGTTTTCAAGAAGTAAAGCGACGACGTTTGGAGGAGTGTAAACTTCATCAACAAGATTATACGAGAAGATTATTTCGTGCTCGTACAGTCTTAATGCATATACTACACATAGAAATAGAAATATCTAAGACAACCCCTACTCCATCTTGTCAAGTCCTCTAAAACTACATGAAAGCTCCATGCAACCACTATCATATAATGATGTTTTAAATCAATTCAAAATTTTACAAGTGAAATATATTAAATCACATTCGTTTGAAAATAAATGACGACTAACTCAGTGTATATATGTTTTTGGTCGGCTGAGATTATCATGCAAATAATATTCCATAATTCTTCAAAAATATCTAATAATTGTTTCAATAATAGACAATAGTAAACTAATAAAAAATTGGTTATGGTTGATGTATTTTATTATAAGTTTGAAGTTCTTAATTAAAAATTTATTATTAATTTAATTATGAAAAATCTAGAAATCCCCTAGATTTTGATTTGTGATTATGTATCAATTTTAAGCAGTAAACAACAATCCCAATCAAACAATCAAGACAAATCGACACAATGATTTCATGTGAAAAAATCACAATTGGACACCTCCAATTGTGATAAAAAACCACGAGTAACAGCCACAAAACAATCCACTAAGAAGATATAAAGGAATTACACAGGTATACTCTCAATTACCTAGCGAATCCACGTCCGAATTGAACCAACCCCTATGTGCCTCTTCTAACCCCGTCTTCACCTCGGAATTGTCTTGACGATGAGCCACTCCAGAATCCACCAAAGCTTCAGGCTCGAATTCTTCGGAATCCACCAAAGAACAACTCTCTCTTTTTTGTAAAACAAACAAATAATCCTTTGATGTATACTCTTTAAACCATGAGTTGAATACTAAAAAAAAACATCAAAGAAAAACTAGCAAAATATCCCCAGATATAAACCTTAATATCCAAAAAGAAGATCTGGAGAAGTAAGTAAAGTTTTGGGAGAAAACCAACTACTTATAGAAATCCAAAGTAATCCTAGTTTTGGAAGAAAACCAATTCCTTATAGAAATCCGGATTTTGAAGCTCGCTCGAGCGAGAACCTTAACTCGCGTGATTTCCACTAGTGCCTTCGCTCGAGTCACGAAACCTTCGCTCGAGCGAGTAATCACTTCTTTCGGGTTTGATGCAGACGTAGTCTTCGCTCGAGCCACAAAGTCTTTGCTCGAGCGCACATTAATCTCTTTCAGGTTTTAAGCCAGACGCAATCCTTCGCTCGAGCGAGGACTTCTTCGCTTGAGCGAGCAAGGGCGGACAGCCAACTTTGAATACAATTTTGCATTTTGCTTCGGGGGCGAGCTGACCGGGCAACTCGACCCCCGTCATAATCAATGAAGTGGCAATCTTGAAAGCATTAGCATCACAAACTTCTCTGCAAGGCTCGATTCGGGTTGGATTTGCATCTAATAAACTCATAGCCTCACTGAAATAAAAGTGTAAAAACAAATATAACTGAAAGGAGTTTTATCAAACGAAATTGTCAATAACAAATTAGTTGTTTTTAACTTACTCATTAGTTATAAAAAAATACACCCCTGACACATATTTCTTAAATAATTAATAAAAATAAAATAAAATAAAAACTGCAAACCACATTAATGAACTGTAACAAACAGTGCCTGCATCTGAACTTGTTTTCATTTGCTACCGAAGTTTCCTTCAACATTAAGGTGCCGTTTGGTAACACTTACGTTTTTAGTTTTCTGTTTATATTTACAAAAATTTAAAAAACTCAAATAAAAACTTGTTTGGTAAAATTTTTGATTTATAAATTAGTGATCTCAGTTTATAAATTTGGCCAAAAAATGAAAACACAAAAAATGTGTTTCCGTTTTGAGTTTTGAGTTTTTTTTTTTTTGCCACCCAACACTAGCCACCACCCGCCACTATTTTCCACCACCGTCTTCCGCCACCACCGCCCACCACCCACCCCCCACCACCACCTGCCACCACCACTCACCAGCCACCTGCCACCACCAGCCACCAGCCACCACCCACCTGCCACCCACTCGCCGCCACCACCACCACCACCACCACCACTACCCACCTGCCATCCATCCGCCACCACCCACCACCCGCCATTACCATCCACCGCCCGCTACCACCACCCGCCACTTACTTGCCACCACTACTTACCACCCACCATCCACCATCTGCCACCACCAGCCACCTGCCACCCACCCGCCACCACCACCCACCACCCATCACCACCACCACCACCATCACCACCACTTACTCGCTACCCACCTGCCACCACCACCCACCACCACCACCCACTCGCTACCGCCGCCACAGTCACCCACCCACCCACCACCACCACCACCCACTCGTTACCACCTACCACCCGCCATTGTCACCTATCCACCCACCACCACCACCATCCGCCACCTACCCGCCACCACCACTACTACCACCCGCCACCGTCACCCACCTACCCACCCACCATCACCACCCACCACCCACCCGCCACCACCTATCACCACCCGCTATCTGCCACCCACTTGCCACCACCACTCCGCCACCTACCCGCCACCACCCGCCACCACCACTACTACCACCCGCCACCGTCACCCACCTACCCACCCACCATCACCACCCACCACCCACCCGCCACCACCTATCACCACCCGCTATCTGCCACCCACTTGCCACCACCACTCCGCCACCTACCCGCCACCACCCGCCACCACCACTACTACCACCCGCCACCGTCACCCACCTACCCACCCACCTATCACCACCCACCACCCACCCGCCACCACCTATCACCACCCGCTATCTGCCACCCACTTGCCACCACCACTCGCCACCGTCACCCACCCACCCACCCACCACCACCCACAACCACCCGCCATCCGCCACTCACCTGCCACCACCACTCGCCGCCACCACCGCCGCCACCACCACCCACTCGCTACCACCTACCACCGTCACCCACCCACCCACCCACCACCACCACCACCCACAATCCACTGTTACCACTTTCCACCACCGTTTTCCGCCGCCACTTGTCATTTCTCACTCTTTTTTATATTTTTAAATTTTTTTAAACATTTTGTCAATTACCAAACGCGTTTGTAATTTATGTTTTTCTAAAAATAAACAAAAAATAAACAAAAACTAGTTTATAAAATTTTTATAAATATAAACTGAAAACGTAAATATTATCAAACACGCCTTAAAGGTTTTTTTTTTCATTTTAAGAAATAAAATGGGTTTGCGGATTTCCAAACTTACATTAATCAATATTTTTTTAAAATATATATACATATATATTGAAAATGCATAAGACGTTGAAATATCATACAACTATTGCTATATGTCTGTTTATTATGTCTCGTTTGGGAACAGATTAATTTAATAATTTTTTTATTATTTGACTAAAATATGAGTTTAAAAAAATTACTATGTTTAGAATAAATTTTTTAATTTCTTATAAAAAGATGTGTAAAAAAATAATATAAAAAAAATAAAAATTAAGAACTTTACAATTTTACCTTTGGTGGAAATCGAAAAGTGTGAGATTCGATGTGTTGTTCCAGACGTGCAGAGCAACGCCACTGCGAGAACGGGTTGTCTGTGCCCCTTTCCCTGTAGCACCCCCTGTAGCCCCCAAAACGACGTCGTTTTGGGGGCGGATTTTCAGAAAAAAAAAAAAAAAAAAAAAAACGCAGAAGAGGAGGGGGAGGAAGGAGAAGGAGAGGGAGAGGGAGAGGGAGAGGGAGAGGGGAGGGAAGGAGGGAGGAGGGAGGGAGGAGGAGGGGCCAGACTGAACTGGAGGGGGCCATAAATATTGGGGGAGGAGGAGGAGGAGGAGGAGGAGGAGAGGTGGAGCTCGCAGCCATGGCTGCGACGACGGCTGCGACGGCGGCAGCGATGGCGACGACGACGGCGAGGGACGACGACGCGGCGACGATGGCGAGGGACGACGACGGCGAGCTCGCCCTCCTCCCTCCCCTCTCCCTCTCCCCTCCCTCTCCTTCTCCTTCTCCTTCCTCCCCCCTCCCTCTTCTGCGCTTTTTTTTTTTTTTTTTTCTGAAAATCCGCCCCCAAAACGACGTCGTTTTGGGGGCTACAGGGTAGCGCTACCGAGGATCCGGATTCCATGTGGAATGGCTATTCTGAATTTTGGCTAGTTTATTTGTTTGTTTGTTGAGAAATGAGTGGGAGCATTAATTAGTATCATTATTAATAATGTAGTAGTGGGTCTTATTCACTTTTATAATGTTGTTGTGTCTTTTTTTTTTAAAAAAAATAAATGCCACATCATTAATGATTGTTTTAGAACACTACTTTTAATAGTTTCTAACACTATCCTTATTTGTTTGTTTTTTTTTTGAAATTTACAACTACTGTAGACTTTGACTAATGTGAAAGGCATGCATATTAACAGACGTGGCAGAGACGTATACTGTATCAATGTTTCTGACCGTTTTTTGTGATGTATTTTTATTAATTTTTTAAATTTTTTTTTTTTTTAAAACTTTCACCCCAAAACATATTTGTAACAATATATATTCTCTCTGTCCCACAAAAATATTGAATTATGCTAAAATTTTTAAACAAATTATTAATTTTTTTTATCAAACCTCTCACATAAATGTAGGACTTACACAAATGCGATTTGTGTGAATCCCACTATAATGTGAGAGGTTCAATAGAATATTTGATAATTTATTTGGTGTCCATAACATTTTGAAAAAATATTTTGTAATAAATAAAATTCACCTATTTTGTAATTTTTGTGGTGTTATGGATGAAACTTTTATAAGAAAATTAAAATTATGTTCAAGTGGGCGATGTTGTAAGAATTTTTTTTATATATTTTCAAATACATCTTGGTTTTTTGTTTTATTTGTAAAATAATGATTTAATTTTTTTTAGTTGGTAAACAATTTGTTTGGGCCACGTTGTTTATGTGATGTAGTTGGAGACTATAACAAATATTTGGTGTCCATAACATTTTTAATTTTTTTTTTTTGTAATGAATAAAATTCACCTATTTTGTAATTTTTGTTGTGTTAAGGATGATACTTTTATAAGAAAATAGAAATTATGTTCAAGTGGGTAATATTGTAAATAACTTTTTTATATTTAAAAATACATCTTTTTATTTTATTTGTAAAATATTGATTATATTTTTTTAGTTGGTAAAAAATTTGTTTGGCCCACGTTGTTTACGTGATGTAGTTGGAGACTATTACAAACTACACATAAATGACAAAAACAAAAACAAGGCTACAACAAAAAATGTGTGCATAGATAGCTGAATACCTCTCTATATAGTAGACCCTACATATAAATGACAAAAACAAAAAAACAAAAAAAAAGTTACAACAAAAAATGTGTGCATAAATAGCTGAATACCTCTAGATAGTAGATGCTATGTGATGGGTCTGATAATTTTCCCATCAAAGTTTGACATAAAGCAGGGTTAACAACGAAATAAACACTGTGTTTGGCAAGTAGGTTTGCAGGTTTTTTTTGGTTATTTTAGTCACAAAAAATAAAATAGGTTATTTTAGTCATAACAAACAAAACATCATATTTAACTCATAATCATTACATTCTTCTTTCACAAAAAAACTCAAAAAAGTCAAAAAGTCAAAAAGCCAAAAAATCCTTCCCAAACTAAACTTTTAAACCCAGACTAAAATAATCAAAAAAAACCAAAAAGTCAAAAAGCCAACCCACTCTCCAAATCAAGCCAAAGACACATCAATGAGGGGGTAAAAGGATCTTTTTACACTCCAGCTGGCACACATCACGTGAGGCTATTATATATAGGTTTGTAGGGTGACAATTGTAGACTTTTTGACATTTTTAATTATTTTTTTGGCTAAATTGATAAAGCTTCCTCTATGTAAATATAAAGGAAAGGAAATGTACATCTTGTTAAATATCTTGTTAGTCAGTTAGTGCCTCTGTTAGTCAGTTAGTAAGGTTGTTAGTTTGTTACAGATTGTTACAGATAACAGAAGTTAGTTACTTGAACTCTGTATATATTGAGCTCTGCTCATACATTCAAGATAATGAAAGAAGTTTACTGTTTTCCACATGGTATCAGAGCATTGAATAAGCTCTAACGAGCATCGATTCTTGTGGCTCCAATGGCTGATCCTCTTGCTACTTTTTCAGCCTCAGTTTCTTCATCTTCTTCAACTATCTTGCCTCCAAATCTGACACTTCTCATCTCCAATCTGTCCTCATTTGTCACAGTGAAGCTTGATGCTTCCAATTTTCTGATTTGGCGAAACCAGATCCACAATATGTTAAGAGCTACTGGTTTGCTTGGTTTTGTCGATGGATCGATTCCATGTCCACCAACACAGATCAAGGACTCTTCTGGATCTGATGTATCTAATCCCACACGAGTTCAATGGGATCTCATAGATGCACATCTGCTCAGTTGTCTTACGGCAACCCTATCTCCTCCAATCTATGCTACTGTTGTACAGTTTCAACACTGTTATGAAGTTTGGAATGCTTTGATCAAGAGATTCACCATTCTCTCTCGGTCACATATTCATCAACTCAAGAATAAATTGAATACTGTGTCCAAGAAAGGTGCATCCATGGAGGTGTATTTGACTCGGATCAAGGAATTGTCAACTCAATTAGCACTTGCATCTGCTATAGTTGAAGATGAAGACCTTGTGTTGATCACATTGAATGGTCTTCCAGACGAATATGACTCTTTTAAGACTGCCATTCGAGCACGATCCGACAGAATTTCTATGGATGAATTGTGTGCCTTACTTTGTTCCGAATTGATTCATGTTGAGCTTAAAGCACAAAAATTATCTCCTATTGAGCAACCTAATGTTGCTTTCTCTGCTGCTGCTCGAGGTTTCCGTTCAAATCAGCCTGGTTCTTTTGGCTTCTCTCGTGGTTCACCAGGTCGGTATTTCTCTAAAGGGGGCAGATGAGGTCGATTTTCTCAGCACTCCCGTGGTCGATTCTCTTCCAGAGGCAGAGGACGTAATGGACCAGTTTGTCAAATTTGTGGTGTTTTTGGTCACGTTGCCTTTGATTGCTGGCATCGGTTGGATGCTCAATATCAACCTTCTCATGGACAATCTGCATCCCAGACACCTGTGTCTAATACTAAAGCCTTTGTGGCTTCTTCTTCTCATCCAACTCCGTCCATCTCTTCCTCTGTCATGCCTTGGTATTTGGACTCGGCTGCCACTGATCATATGACCAATGATTTGAACAGTTTCAATGTCTATCAAGACTATCCAGGTACTGATCGTATTACTGTTGGTAATGGCCAGTCTATTCCTATTCATCACACTGGTCAAGGTATTTTACCAACTCCTCATTTCTCTTTTCGTCTCAATCATATTTTGCATTCTCCTGCAATTTCATCTAATCTTCTCTCAGTTCATCAACTTGCTAAAGACAATGACTGCAACATTATTTTTGATGCCTCTTCTTTTCTGATCCAGGACAAGAAAACGAAGAGAATTCTTCACCAAGGTTTCCACACTAATGGCTTATATCATTTTCAGCCTCATCTACACTCATCTCATTCACCTGTTGTGCCTCAAGCTAATTTTCATGTTTTTAATAAGAATGTTTCTGCTGAACTGTGGCATCATAGATTAGGCCATCCTTCTTCTCACAAATTTTCTGTTCAGCAAAAGCATTTCTCTTGTAAACCTAATAAGCCTACTGCTATTGAGTGTTCTGAATGTTGCATTGCTAAAAGCCATAGACTGCCATTTCAATTGTCCAATTCCACTGTCAAACAACCTTTGTCTTTAATTCATAGTGATGTTTGGGGGCCTTTTAATAAATCTACATCTGGATTCAAATTTTATGTGATTTTTGTAGATGATTTTAGCCGCTTTACTTGGCTCTATCCTTTGGCTTACAAAAGTGAAGTTTTTGCTAAATTTGTTGAATTCAAATCTTATGTTGAGAAGCAATTCTCTACTTCTCTTCAAGTTCTTCGCACTGATGGTGGCACAGAATATTTCAATAATAAAATGCATGCTTTTCTTTTACATAATGGGATTGTTCATCAACATTCCTGTCCTTATACCTCCGCTCAGAATGGTGTGGCTGAGCGCAAGCATAGACACATTATTGAAACTTCCATTGCTTTGATTCATCATGCTTCTCTTCCATTACATTTTTGGTTTGATGCAGTTGCTACTGCCACTTTTCTTATCAATAGAATGCCTTCTTCTATTCTTGCTAATAAATCTCCATATGAAGTGTTGTTTCATGCTATCCCAGATTATGCTTTCTTTCGCGTATTTGGCTGTCAATGTTTTCCTTGGCTTCAACCATATAGTTCATCAAAACTTCATCCTAAATCTGTGTCTTGTGTTTTTTTGGGATATCATCCATTTGCTAAGGGATATAGATGTTTTGATCCTAAACTGGTAAACTTTACTTGTCTCGACATGTGACTTTTCATGAGCATATTTTTCCTTTTTCTATGCCTTCTTCTTCTGATACTGCTCTATCTCAGCCTTCCTCCTTGGAAGATATTCACACTTTCTTTTGGGATTCTCCCCCTATTCCTCAGTCTGCTTGTGCCCCAGCTCCTGGGCATCTTTATCAGTCTCTGCATCCAGTGCTGCCACCTCCTACTGCTCTGCCTCCACTGGGTTTGCCATCTCAGCTGCTTCAGTCTTCAGCTACAGATTTTCCCACTGCTGCTATGCCTACAGCCGTGCCTTGTGCTGCTGTTTTGTCTGCTCTACCTCCATCTGATTTGCACTCTCAGTTGCCTCAGTCTTCAGCTAGCGGTTTACCTACTATTGCTCTGTCTCCAGCTGGTTTGCAACCTGCAGCTGCTATGCCTACAGCCTTGCCTTGTGCTGCTGGTTTGTCTTCTGCTGCTGTCTTCTCCTCAGAACAGTCTCATCCTTCTACTATACATTCCTCTCCTATTCACTCGATACACATTGCCCTTCCACCTCTTCCTTCTTCTTCATCTACTAATCTTCATCCTATGATCACTCGCTCCAAATCTTCTGGTCCTTCTGCTTCCCTCAGTCTTTCTTCTCCTTTATATACTGATTCTGAACCTCCTACTTACCAAGCAGCCCTTACCTCTCCTGTGTGGTTTGCAGCTATGAAAGATGAGTTTGGAGCTTTACAAAAGCAGCACACATGGTCCTTAGTTCCCTTGCCTTCTCATAAAAATGAAATTGGGTGTAAATGGGTATTCAAAATCAAACGCAACTCTGATGGTTCGATTGCTCGCTATAAGGCTCGTCTTGTTGCTAAAGGATTCCTTCAACAAGAAGGTATTGATTTTCAGGAGACTTTCAGTCCTGTTGCCAAGCTTCCTACCATTCGGATAATACTTTGCCTTGCCTTACATCATCACTGGCCTCTCACACAGTTGGATATATCCAATGCTTTCCTTCATGGTAAGCTTGAAGAAGAGGTTTTCATGTCTCAACCTCCTGGTTTTGTTGACTCTTCTGTTCCTACTCATGTGTGTAAGCTTCATAAGGCCTTGTATGGGCTTAAACAAGCCCCCCGTGCTTGGTATTCTACCTTTTCTACCTTTTTACTTTCTCAAGGTTTTCATAATAGTCATTGTGATTCCTCTCTTTTCATTCACAAAACCCCTCATTCCATTACCATTTTAGTGGTTTATGTTGATGATATCTTGCTTACCGGCAGTGATCCTTCTCATATTCACACCTTGGTTGCTCAAATGCATCTTGCTTTCTCTATGAAAGAGTTAGGCCATTTGTCTTACTTTCTTGGGATCTCAGTTCAAAATTCTGCCACTCATTCTTTCCTTTCTCAGAAAAAATATGCCCAGGAGATCCTTCACAAAGCTGGAATGGATGATTGTAAGCCATGCCCATCTCCTATTTCCGTTAAACCTGGTCTCTCCCCTCCTTCTTCTCTTCCTTTTGCTAATCCTTCTCTCTATCGTACTCTTGTTGGGGCTCTCCAATACTTAACAATCACTCGTCCTGATATTTCTTTGGCTGTCAACCAAGCTTGCCAGCACATGCATGCTCCTACCAATGGTGATTTCTCTGCTGTTAAACGTTTGCTTCGCTTCATTAAGGGTACCCTCTCTCATGGTCTGACCTATACACCAAGCACCTTTGATCTTCATGTTTTTTCTGATTCTAATTGGGCCGGTGACACTATTGATCGTAAATCCACATCTGGGTATTGTGTTTTTTTGGGATCCAATCTAGTCTCTTGGTCTGCCAAGAAACAAGCCACCGTCTCTCATTCATCCACCGAGGCTGAATATCGGGCTTTAGCCCATGCTGCAGCTGAAGTTAGTTGGCTCCGTATGTTACTTGCTGACTTGTTTATTCCTTCTCCTACTGTCCCTGTGATCTGGTGCGATAATCTGTCTGCTCTTGCTTTGGCTTCTAACCCGGTGTTTCATTCCCGGTCCAAGCATATCGAGGTCGATTGTCATTTTGTTCGGGAACAGGTGCTTGCTAAACGTCTCTCTCTTCATTATGTTCCCACCATTGATCAGTTGGCTGACATTTTCACCAAACCATTGTCGGTCTCTCGCTTTCAGTATCTTAAAGACAAACTCATGGTGTTTCCTCTATGTAAATATAAAGGAAAGGAAATGTACATCTTGTTAAATATCTTGTTAGTCAGTTAGTGCCTCTGTTAGTCAGTTAGTAAGGTTGTTAGTTTGTTACAGATTGTTACAGATAACAGAAGTTAGTTACTTGAACTCTGTATATATTGAGCTCTGCTCATACATTCAAGATAATGAAAGAAGTTTACTGTTTTCCACATAAATTAGTCATGTAGCCTTAGTCATGTTAAAAAAAAAAATAAAAAAAAAATATAAATTATCATATAGAACTAGCTTTGTTAAATAGGAGATATTCATGCCTTGTTTGACAAATAGTTATTTTAGTTAGTTTTTTTTAATTTTTTATAAAAAAAATATGTCAAAAAGTAAAAAGAATAATATAATAATTTATAATAATTTTTTAAATTTTTTTAACTAAAATCTTAAGTTCTCCGACGCAGTAGAGCTCAGAAGATTATTAATCCAATTGCATAAAATAAGGGAAAAAACAAACAAGGCCTAGAATTATATTTTGGGTTAATTACACTTTGGATAAATTACACTTACACCCCGATGTTTGAATTTAATACATATCACTCTCTGATATTTAGAAAATTATACTAACTCCATTGTCATTGTAATTACTTAGATGAAATGAAGACATGGAACTCATGCACTCTCTCTTTTCTTGTTTTGCTTTACTTCTGCTATTTTTTTTTTCCCCTTTCCTTTGCTTTAATTTTTTTTACCCAATGTAATTTTTTCTATTTTTCTAATAGGAGTAGTTATTTTTTTGTATAAGTAAGGAGATTTGTGAAATGAGACTATTAACCACAATGATAAAAATGTAATTTTTAAAACGTCAGGAGGTGAGATGTAATTGGATTAAATCACAGGAGGTGTCAGTGTAATTTACCCTTACACTTACACACTTTCCATTCTTATTGTTTGATTAAAATTGCAATTTGGTTTCTATTGTTTTAATTTGAATAGTTTTGTCTCTACACTTTAAGTCTAATTTTAATTTAGTTATTTCATCTAAATTTTTGTTAATTTTGCCTATATATACACTTTAGCAAAAATTGATAAAAATTATTAAATTTTAACCTCTAATTTGAATTGAATGACTAAATTAAAATTATATTTAAAATGTATGAACTAAATTATATTCAATTTGAAACTATAAAAAAAAAAAAAATTTAAATCAAATTGTATTAGTGAAAAGCGTAATTAACTAATATAGGATTCTCCAACATTACTATAACCAAAAGGACTAGTAAGCCAGATTTACCAACCCAGATTTTTCTATTGGTGTTTGTGTGGTAGAGTGTAACATGAAGTGTACATGTAGAATAAATCTGAATCACAAAATCAGTGGCAGAGCTAAAAATTTTAACTCAGAAGGGGCACCACTGAATTAAAATCTTTACAAAATTCACAATCCAATTTAACTTAATTTTTATTTGAGGCAGAATTAAAAATTAGTGTGATGGAAAAGTTATATTTGATTATAAGCTCAAATTAACTAATTAAATTATGTAAAGATGCACACATAAAAAGAGATAGAGTGAGTGATAAAAAAAGAAATAAAATAAAATGTAAATAAATAATATATAGGGCCTGCCATATATATATATATATATATATTTATTTATTTTCACCATTTTAAATCACTTAATCATATGACAATATATTATTAATTATGTAATAATTATTTATAAACAAATAAATTAACTATGAGTATTCATATTGTGTGAGTAATTTTTCGACCACACTGCTAACTTAGTAATCAACTGGAGAGAACTGGCAGAATAGATGACACCTGACTAACCTGCAACAGAAAGAGAAGATTCCGGCGGTGGTTTGTCCACCCGGGGGTACTCCGACGATCAAGTCAGTATATCTCTCAAAGATAGTCAATAGTGCTAATCTCACTGTTCAGAATACAAATTGCGTACCTTAGACCTATCGGGAGTGCCTTTTTTTTATAGTTAACTCAGTCCTAATCCCACTAGAAGCCTAGCTTCAATGGACTTAGGATTACTACTAATCTTAGACTCCTAGTAGGATTGGAATAAACTTCCTAAGAGTCTTATCCTTTCCCAACTGAAGTCTTTTCCCTTTCTAGGACTCTTGTGCCTTATTCGCTTATCTCGGATTCTGATATCTTCGGAGGTAACTTCGGCCTCGCCGAGATAACCTCGGTGTCATGACCAGGACATGTGGCACCTCGGCTGACACGTCAGCGTCACCTTGCCACGTGTTGGTACTCAGAAAATATATCCCCACAATTGCCCCCTAGGTTCTATTACCTCGGCATTTTGAGGTGATGGACCCTATATCGGTACTTCCTGCCAGTACATCGGCTTACAGCCGAGATCATCATCATAGGCCGACATGTCTTCTTAAAGATCAAGAATTTCAAGAGCTCCTTCACGCGTATGAGCTGTTATTCATAACAACTCAACCGTTTCCAGCCACGCGTCTTTTTCTTACTGGATCGTACCTGACACGCGTCTGTAAATCGAATTATTCTCACGTGCGCCGTCTGAGGCATATGTTCTTCTAGGTTCATTAATGATTTTTTTGCCGCCGTTTCCGTGTTTTAACAAGAATCATTTCCCCCTCTTCCATTTTTTCACTTTTTGCTATCATTTCTGAAGTTTTCCCTCTCTAGCTTTTCTTCCAGACCCTCCATTGTTCAAGGTTCTAAAGCTCTGCCGTCGCTACTGTTCACCACCTCCGGCGTGATTTCCACCGATCTTCCGCCTCTGCAACCGTCGTCAGGCTTCGGCAAATCCTATTTCGGCTTTTCTTTCTCTGGTAAGCTTCCATTCCTTCTGGTTTCATTCCTTCTTGCTCTCCAAGAAATTCTGCTTCATTATTAATCGTCATTACTGCTTTACTCAAGCTTTTGATCTATGAATCATGCATCTGAGTGTGTTTACTTCACGATTTTGCTTTTTGCCCATGTCCTGAATACATGTACTGCTCATAACTCTTCTGCACTTTTGCCATTGTTCTTGATAGTCCATCTCTATTCTTGATCCTGAAACGTATTCTTGCTTTTCTGTTTTTCCAGATTTCGTGCCTTCAATCTTGGTTTTCATAGACCACTACAAGAAAAAACACTTTTGGCAACAACCTATTTTTTTTGGTCGCAAATAGTCCACTTTCTGCGACTAAAATTTAACTTTTAGCGACCACAATTTTTTAGTCGCGGAAAATCACCCTTTAGCGACCAAAAAAAAAAGTTGGCCACGGAAAGTATACTATTGGCGACCAAAGGTTTTTTTCGTCGCAGAAGATCACCTTTTGGCGACCAACAAAAAAGTTGGTCACGGAAAGTATACCCTTTGGCGACCAAAAAAAAAAGTTGGTCGCGAAAAGTATACTATTAGCGACCAAAGGCTTTTTTGGTCGCGGAAGATCACCTTTTGGCGACCAAAAAGAAAAGTTGGTCGCAGAAAGTATACTATTGGCGACCAAAAGGCTTTTTTGATCGCGGAAGATTACCCTTTGGCGACCAAAAAGAAAAGTTGGTCGCGAAAAGTTATGGTAGGATAAATTTAAAAAAAAAGGATACTGCTGTAATTACATGCTATTTTTTTGTTTAGGCTTTAAAAGTTTTATAAAATAATATATAACCCAATTTTTATGGGTTATATATTTTTATTTCCAAATATGAACAAGAAGCATGTTATTGGCAGAGTGGATTGGGTGCATGGTGACTCCTTGGTCAAGAGTTCAAGTCCCAGGCAGCACAAAAGAATTATATTTTTTGGGTCAAGGCGCTGACTTTTGGCGACCAACTTACCTTTGGTCGCTAAAAGTTTACTTTTGGGTAATATGAATTGGACTTTCCGCGACCAAAAAAGTTGGTCGCGAATGGTCACTTTTAGTCACTAAAGGCTTTTTTGGTTGCAGAAAACTACCTGTGACGAGGCTTTAGCGACCAACTCGCGACCAACATATTTTGGTTGCGAAAAGGTTTTAGCAACCAAATATGGTACTTTACGCGACCAAAATGTTGGTCACAGAAAGTGTTTTTTCTTGTAGTGGACATAGGTTTTGGGATATGTTGATAGAACCCAAAATTTTTAGGAAAAAACTGAAACGAATTCCTTCTAGATCCGTGTAAACCCTTTCCATAGTACATTTCTAGGTTTTTAGCCGAGGTCCTTTAAACCCTCCAAAAAATACTTCTTCCTGAAATCCGGTATCTTCATTTAAGCCGACGTTATGGGTATGTGGAAACACAAAGTAGACACCCCTGCCAAACTAGAGTACTTTAGGCAAGAGTTCGAAATCCTGGCCGATGTTCATCTGAGGTTGGCTAAGGAGGATGACTCTATCACGCCCAATGAAAACCTTATGCCTTTCCGAGTAGTAGCGTTTATTGAGTGTGGTCTTAGGTTTCCACTTGACCCTTTCTTTCGTGAAATCCTTCATTTCTATAGGTTGAACCCAATGCAACTTGCCATCAATTCTTACCTAGTTATTAATGGTACCATAGCCTTAGCCAAACAAGAGAATGCTAGGATTACTCTTGTCGACTTCCAGTACTGTTATACCATGTGCCGCTTGAAATCGGAAAAAGGCCACATCTATTACCTCAAGCCGAGGTCCACCGAATACAAAATCGTTGCCGACCTCCCTGACTCCAACAAGGGAGCGGGGGATGATTACTTCATCGTCTCTGGTAACTGGGAATTTCAACCAAACGATGACCTCCATCTTTATCCCCTAAGTCGAACAGTTTTCGGGGAAGGAGCTGGTAAGGGCTACCTTTCACAAGTTTTCTTGCTTTTTTGCATAAAGTTTTTAACATTCTGTTATCATGTCTATGCTTTTTTTCTTCTTTGCAGTTCTTCCTCAGCCACCAAAGGGCTTCCGTCAGTCTTTCTTTCCCAGCAAAGACTTGAGGAAACTACTGAAATTGCCAGTTCAGAAGCGAAAGTCCCCTCTGCTTCTCAACTTTATTCCTACCTATAAGTCTGCTCTTCCTGACGTCCCGAAAAAGAAGAAGAAAAGCCTTTCTTCTCCTTCTGCCACAACTCCACAAGTTGCGTCCACATCTCGGACAGACCAGGGATCAACCTCTGATCCAGCTGAGCAGCCGTCAACCTCGGCTCCATACCTGATCCCAATATCCCAACGAAAACGTCGGCGATGACTTGTTCTTGCTGCCGAGATGGGCCATCAAAAAGCAGTCGCTAAAGATCTTTTGGCCAACATTCCAGACTCAGTTGATGCTCAACCAGCACCAACTCAACCAAAGCCGAAAAGAACAAAGAAGGCCCAACTGAAGGCAAAGGTGACTCAGGTTGAAACTGAGGATACTTTGCCAATATCCAAATTGGCTGAAAGTGAAAAGACCGCTTCTGTCCTTGCGAAGAGGTCTGCCGAAACACAGCCGTCCAGATCCACCAAATCCAGGAGGCCGAGGTCATCAGATGCAACTACCTCGGGGTCTCAAAAGCATAATTCCCCCTGGGCCCCCCAAATTACATTGGAGGATAAGCCAGTCATGGATGGTGATAGCTCCGATGATATTAACGTTGGCATTGCTCTTAGTACCGCATTGCTTCTTCTCGGCGATCTCGACCGAAACGCCGAGTTAAGTGAATATGAGAACTATGCTCTGATGCTTCAGCGCTCTGTTCAAGTAAGTGCCTTTATCTGGTCATTTTTCTTTGTTTCTTGTACTTAGAAAAATTTTCTAATAACTTTTATTCACTTTCAGGCTATCCAGCATGCCCATTCCTTCTCAGTACAATCTTTCGAAAACCGGGAGAAGCTGGCCGAGAAGAAGAGGGAGATCTCCAGTCTTCAGAAAACTAATAAAAATTTGTAGTCAAAGATGAAGACACTGGAGGATCAGGCCGAGGTTGCTATCAAAGAAAAGGACGTGGCTGAATAAAAGGTTGGTGTTGCTGAGGCTGTAAACAAAGTCCTTCAAGCCCAGTTGAAAGAGTCCGAGGAAAAGATGGCCCAGGCCCAAAAGGAGCTTCAAGATGCCCTGGCCACCAAAGAGGCCGAAGTCAAAGCTGCCGACGAAAAGGGCTATAGCGAAGGGGTGGCCGATGTTACGGCGGACTATGAAAAGCAAGTGAAGCAGGCATGCAACAAGGGTTTCACCCTTGGTTGGATGTTTCTTCTAAAAAAGCTTGCAGTCCCCGAGGACTCGCCACTCAGGAATGCCGACACTATTCCTCTTCCATTCCCCCCAACTTCAACTCAATCTGATGACGATCCGAATCTGAGGAGGAGGTTCTGGTGAGGAAGCCCAAGGAAGTTGCTGGGGCCAAGTCTCTTCCTCAAAATGAGCAAGTCCTAGACTTGACTCAAGATGGGGAGGTTGAGGAGGTTCCCAAGGAAGTTACCCCTAAGCAGGCATCATCGGACGTGCCTCTTGCCGACAAGAGTCTTGACCAGACCCTTCAGGAGATTGATGCTGAGCTTGCGGCCGAGAAGGTGGCCGAGAAGTCCTCCCAGCAATCATTCGAACCTCAGATCCAACCATCTGTTGAAGAGCCTTTACTTTGATGTCTTTTTCCTTTGTACTTTTGTTTTTTCTCCTTGTTTGAGACAATTTGTAAGTTTTGGCCGACGTGCCTTCTTTGGAATGCTAATACAACCTTCCTTCTCTGAATGCTTGTATCTTTGTTTTCTCTTTACTGTTTTTGCGTAATTCTATACTTAGAATTTTTTGCATATCTCTTATATACACTTCAATCTTTGTGTAACCTTCTCGGGGTGTCATACCTCGGATATACGAACTGATGAATTACCTCGGCAAGTACCCAAATACCTTTCTAGGCATAACTTTTGGTTTTACCTTGTAAATTTTTCACATGTGTTTAACCTTTGTTCTTCAACTTGTAAACTGTTCTCAAGTTTCAACAAGTGGTAAACGTGATCTCGGTTTAACTTCAACTTGTAAACATTCTTCAAGTTTCAGCAAGTGTTAAACATCATTTCGGTTTAACTTCAACTTGTAAACTTTTCTCAAGTTTCACAAGTGTTAAACATCATTTCGGTTTAACTTTAACTTGTAAACTTTTCTCAAGTTTCAACAAGCGTTAAACATCATTTCGGTTGAACTTCAACTTGTAAACTTTTCTCAAGTTTCAACAAATGTTAAATATCATCTCGGTTTAACTTCAACTTGTAAACTTTTCTCAAACTTCAATAAGTGTTAAACATCATCTCAGTTTAACTTCAACTTGTAAACTTTTCTCAAGTTTCAACAAGTGTTAAACCTATTTTTCTTCTCTCTGCCTCCTGATGTGAACCTAAGTTCCACTTGGGTTCTCATTATACATGCATTCCAGAGACAACGTTTTGTATCTTTGTCAATCACAAGTGTACAGATGAACAAATCAAGCTAAAACTTTATTTATTAATATCGGCAAATGTTAGAGAATAAACAATTCTAATGGTAGAAAAATTTCAAATTGCAAGTGTTCCAAGGCCTTGGCAATTCTTTGCCTTCTCTGGTTCTCGAATGCTGCAGGTGGATTTCATTGCTGCCATGGAGCAATTTTTTGCCTGCAGCTGGTCTCCTTTAACCTCCTTTATCCCATGCTCTATTGGGAACCGTAATAGTTGATGCAATGTTGAGGGAACTGCCCTCATTGCATGCAACCACGACCTTCCCAAGATGATATTGTAAGGGGAGGGTGTGTCGATTATGGTGAACTCTGTTGTTATCTTCCTGGTGCCTGCTTGCATCGCCAAGCTGGTTGTTCTCAGTGGCCATGTCGGCGTTCCATTGAACCCAACCATTGGGCTATTGGATTGTTCCATATCGTCTGGGTGAAGGCCGAGCTCCTTGTAACATCGTACGTACATGATGTCACAAGAGCTGCCTTGGTCAATCAAGATGCGCTTTACTTGGCACTCCCCAACCTAGAGGGATACTACCAAGGCATCATTATACGGATGTTGCACCATCTCAAGGTCGGCTTCGGAAAAGGACACTACTGGTCCTTGGCACTCCTCTACCCGATGTCTCTTCTCCCCGATTTGGTAGACATGTTACAGGTGCTTCACCTTCTGGGTCTCCCCCCTAATTTCGTTCTCGTTGACCTTCGAGTGAATCACATTAACTACCCGAGGTCTTCCTGCCTGAGGTTGCGGTGCTGGGGGAGGCGGAGCTGCTGGCGCCTGAGGCAATCTTGCCTGTTCTTCTCTCGTCCTGGCCTCATCAAAAAGGTCTCTCAGATGGCCTTGTCTCACCAGGTCTTCCAAGTGTGTTTTCAGGGCTCTACAGCCCTGAGTATATGCCCATCTTTATTGTGGTAAGCACAACGCCTACCAATGTTTCTTCCCATAAATTCTCCTGGAGCCCTTGCTGGTAGGGCTGCAAATGAACCGAGCTATTGGTGAATAGGCTCGGCTCGGCTCGGTAAGGGCTCGGCTCGGCTCGGCTCGTTTAGTAAACGAGCCGAGCTCGAGCTCGATTATTGGGCTCGTTTCGTTAACGAGCCGAGCTCGAGCTCGCATGTGTTCGGCTCGGTAGGCTCGGCTTGTTTATCTTTAATTAAATTATATAATAAATATATTTTTTATATATTAAATAATATATAAATATATATAAATACATTATTTATATATTAAAAATATATAAATATATATATAAATAATAATATAAATGCATTTTTTTATATTAATAATATAAATAATATTTTTTATTTAAATATTTATATTTAAATAATATAAATAATATTTTTTATTTAAATATTTATCGAGCCGAGCCGAGCTCGAGTTCGATAAAAATTAACGAGCCGAGCCGAGCTCGAGCCCAGTCCCTTATCGAGCCGAGCTCGAGCTCAATAAACGAGGTCGATAACTTAACGAGCCGAGCTCGAGCCCAGCAAAGCTTGGCTCGGCTCGGCTCGTTTGCAGCCTAACTTGCTGGTGCTCTGAAATAGAGTTGATTCCGAATTTGTTCCAGGACTTTGTGAATTGGGATTCGGAACACAGTTGTCACTGCCTGTGCAGCCCTTAGCTCTGTTTCTTGTTTGCTCAATCCATTGTTACCTCGGCCTCGCTTCGGCGAGCCGTTTCCTTTCTCTTGCTTTATCTCCTTAGTCCCCGACGTATCTTCTTCGGCTCTGGCATACTTCTCGATTCTCGCCATGAGATCTTCCATATTTTTTGGCAATGTCTTTGCCAAAGATTTTCGTAGTGGATAGTTGTCTTTCAGGCCGTTCTTGAAAGATACGACCGTCACCTCTTGATTGCATTCGAGTATTCGGTTGAACACCTCATAGTATCTTTTTGTATAGGCCCTAAGGCCTTCATCTTTGCTAATCTTTAGAGCCATCAATGCGTCCACCCTTAATGGCTACAGCTTGTTTGTCACAAACCTGGCCACAAACATCTCGGCCAGGCCTTCCCAAGTCTTCACGTTTCCCTTTGGTAGTTTGTGGAACCAATCTGATGCAATCTCCCCGAAGGATGAGGGGAACACTTTGCAGAGCAACGGCTCGTTCCCACTATACAATGCCATTGAGTTCAAGTATAATCCAACGTGGAAGTTGGCGTCTGACTTACCTTCGTATATTTGGAACCTCGGCATACTAAATCTCTTCGGCGCCTCAAATTTGTCCAAGTCTACCGAGAATGGTGTCCTCGGCTTATCAGGGGATGTTACCTCGGCGTAAGCATTCTGTTGCTTCCTCTTGAGGTAATCTCTTAAGTCCTCCTTTGTCTGCCCAGGAGCTTGGCTATCTCCTGCTTTCAATCTTTTTGGTGCACTACTTTTAGCTTCGTGGTGAGTCCTCTTCAACCCTTCTCCATGAGTTGTGTCGAAGCACAGCGCTAGCCCCTGAACATGCTGATGTCCTTTGGGGTCTGCCTCCTTTGTGCGATGCGTCCTCCGTGATTCTTCTCTTCTTGATTCTCCTTGTCTGACCTCCCTGGAGGGTCGGTGAGAGTGTCTTTCGCTCCTGGTGTGCTGAGGGGCTACGGGGATTGTTTTCTGCCATCCCTTCTGGGCATTGGCCGCTGGAATCAGCGTGTCCTGCAGCGGGAACGGTGGCTGCATGACGTTATTTTGCATCATGAAATTGACAACCGACTGTAGGTCTGCCAATTTGTTTGCCATCTCTTTTACCTCTTCGTCCCTCCGCAGGCACCTATCCTTCCATACCTGGAGGTCGTCCTCGTTGTAGTATCCACTTCGATCTGGTTTCTTTGGTGCGTCGCCAGTCTGGTCGACGTCTTTCACTCCTTGATTCTGGTCACAAGTTTCTGCGTTGCATTCGTCTCCTGTGATATCAAGGTCAATAGGTCTCCCACTCCCAGCAGGAGTGTCGTCCCCAATCTTTTCCTTTTGTCCGTTACTGTCCGTCTATTCTCCTTTCTTTCCCACAGACGGCGCCAAATTGTGTGAGTGATTTTTCGACCACACTGCCAACTCACTAATCAACTGGAGAGAACTAGCAGAATAGATGACACCTGGCTAACCTGCAACAGAAAGAGAAGATTTCGGCGGTGGTTGTCCACCCGGGGGCACTCCGACGATCAAGTCAGTATATCTCTAAAAAGATAATCAATAGTGCTAATCTCACTATTCAGAATACAAATTGTGTACCTTAGACCTATCGGGGGTGCCTTTCTTTTATAGTTAACTCAGTCCTAATCCCACTAGAAGCATAGCTTCAATGGACTTAGGATTACTACTAATCTTGGACTCCCAGTAGGATTGGAATAAACTTCCTAAGAGTCTTATCCTTTCTCAACTGAAGTCTTTCCCCTTTCTAGGACTCTTGTGCCTTATCCGCTTATCTCAGATTCCGATATCTTCGGAGGTAACCTCTGCCTCACCGAGATAACCTCGGCGTCATGACCAGGACACGTGGCACCTCGGCTGACACGTCGGCGTCACCTTGCAACGTGTTGGTACTCAGAAAATATATCCCCACACATATTAGTTGAGACAGTGAAACATTAAGATTTAAATTTGAGTCAACGGAGCAACTATGATCGTTTTGTTAATTTATTAATTCTTGGTATGTTGTCATATGATTAAAAAAAAATAAAAGTAAGAGAGAGAGGAGCTTACGAGAAGGCTGAAGCCGGAGACGCCAGCGAGAGAGACAGCGAGAGCAGAGCTAGAGAGAGAAAGCTCACCGAGGTGGCCAACCATCATGGTACTAACAACTTGCAACAAGTACTGTGATAAAGTCACCACCACCATCGGTGCTGCTATCCACCCCAACCTCTTCACCTCTTCCCCTACCTCACTCCATACCCATCTTCTCCTCTCTTCTCTCTTCTCTCTTCTCTTTCAATAACAACAATCCCTCTTCCATCTCTCTCCTCTCTTCTCTCTCCTACTCAGCCCCTTTTGGAATGGGAATTATCAACAGAGAAAGAGACAGAGTTTGGCATAGATGGACTCCTCTCATCCATATATTCACTTGAGATTATCATAAAGTTATATTTTAATTTTAAAAAAAATATCATTTTAATCTTATATTATATTATATATATATATATTAAAATTAAAATTAAAATTTATATTTTATAAACAAAACATTCATGCATGACATGTTTTAACTAACCTACGCTCTTGCTTGAAGGTACGGTGTAAATAATATTGATATACATATTTTACAAAAATTAATTAATATAAATTTTAATATTGGTATTACATCCTTTACAGAAAAATCAATTTAAAATGATAATAATTTCACTGTTATAGAAATCAATTATAATAAATCAGTTCATGATGACAATAATTTCATTGCAATATAAAACTCCATACATAAGACTTCCACCACCATCTACGGCAATACCACCGCCGGCCGTGACTTCGGCAAGTATTGTTCGATGGCGGTTCGTTTAAGTTAAAATATAATTTATCAAATTCATTGTTAAAAGTTTAAGTTAAAATATTAATTTGTATTTACTTATCAAAAAAAAAAAATATTAATTTGTATTTGAAATTTTTATTGAACTTTTTATAGAATTTCACCATCTAAAAAAGTATAGAATTTAAAATAGTTACTAATACAGTATTGAACAAAGGTGTGTTAACACATTTTTAAAATTTTAAAATGTAGTTGAATTGAGTCATATAAAAACTTAAGTGTATTTATCAAAAATTTTTTTTGAGCCGTATGTATTTAAATATTTTTTTGATTAAAATAATATTAAAAGACAAAATAAGTTAAAATAATATCAAATTCATAATTATTTTAATCTACTAAACTAACCAAAAATAAGTTACATCATATCTAATTATAAAAAAATTTAACAATCTTACTAAACATAATTGTTTTAATCTACTAAACTAACCAAAAATTAAAATAACTTATTAAATTAAGCAAACCTCCCACACAACCTCCTATAATTCTGCGTGGCTTTCTTATTTTTTTTTAGAGACCGTATTTTAGTATAAATAAAAAAGATATATTAAAAAAAAACTCTATAATTATTTAATTTAAATTAAAAAAAAAACACTCTTTTTTTATTTATTTAAACACTCTTTAATAAATAATACTTAATGGGTCCACTTAAAAAGTATAGGATCCTTCTTGGTGAGTGTTTTGTTACATGTGTGATTCAAACTACGTATAAAACCTTCTTCATGGCATTACGTTTCCGTCTCCCGCAGGCACAGGTTTCTTTACAAAACTGTCTGATTCTCTCTCTCTCTCCCCAAACCTTTCTCTCTCTAAACTCAAACCTCATTCCATCTCTCCACAATCAAACCATTCCCAAAAACCATCTCTCTCGTACAACTCCTGTAACCTTCGAAAAAAAAGGCCTCCTCTCTCTCTCTATGTATATAGAAATACATACACAAATATGATTCAGGTGTGGTGTGTTAAAAAAAAAAAACATCAATTTGATGGTTAGAAACACAGAACCACATGTTGTCCATCAATTCCCCAACAATACGAGAATGAGAATCGCCGGTTTTAGCTCGGATCTGATCCTCTAAGTGTATCAAGGCGGCTCCAGCGAGAAAACCGATGGTTATGCCTCCATCGATGCTATGAGAGAGTCACTTCTGCTCAAGCTTTGAGAAAATCTCCAGCGTCACTTGATTAGCTGAATTTTGAAACAGGACTCTCTGTGAAAAAGCAACAGGTCACGCTTTTTTGCTGAGAAGCATTAATGGGCTACGAATGCTTGAATCTCAATCTCTCTCTCTTTCTCTTTCTCTCTCCCTCTTTCTCTAAAACAGTCACACAACACAGTGGATGTGATTTCTCTCTCTCCAAGTCAACGTGACAGTGTGTAAGGAAAGAATGGAGAGTTAAAATGGCAGCTCTCTTTCTCTTTCTCTCTCCCTCTTTCTCTAAAACAGTCACACAACAACAGTGGATGTGATTTTTTCTCTCTCCCTCTTTCTCTAAAACAGTCACACAACACAGTGGAGTGATTTCTCTCTCTCCAAGTCAACGTGACAGGGTGTAAGGAAGAATGGAGAGTTAAAATGGCGGGAGGAGAGTGGGAGCTCTCCAGAAACGTTGGCAGTAGCTTGATGTCGATCCATCCATGGTGACGGCGATGATGAGCGGTGGCAGTGCTAATGAGCAGCAATGGTGGAGATGACTGGAGGAAATGGCGTTGTGCGGTGGCGATGACTGGAGGAGGTGATGAGCAACACCATGGCTGGGTCGTGAGAGAGTCGTCGAAAAGAGATGTATCACCGTCGGAGAGAGATGTACCGGTGTTGCGGTGGGAAGAAGAGAGAGAGAGAGAGAGAGAGAGAGAGGGGAGGGAGGGTGGGTGTTTTGAAATTTGAAAATTGGGAGTGAGACTAAAAGACAAAGAGATGAGAGTTTATAAAGAGTTTGATGAGCGTGGGTGTTTTGAAATTTGAAAATTATGAGTGAGACTGAAAGAAAAAAAAAGGAGATGAGGATGGGTGGTTGCAAAATTAAGCGTGGGAAATTTTGAAATCAGCATGGGTGGTTGTTAGACTTTTTGAAATTTTGAAATTTTGAAATCAGGATGGGTGGTTGCAAAAAGAGGAGATGAGGATGGGTGTGTTTTGAAATTTAAAATGTAGAAAGGTGAGGTGCGACAGATGGGAATGGATGGTTGCAAAGTTTATGGCTCTTGGGCGGAAAGTTCAGGTAGAGTGAGAGAGAAGGTTTTCATCTTAGCTGTCCATCTAAATACAAAAATGAATCATGACCATTAAAATGTCCTAGTAGGACAATTGTCTCTAGGATAAATTCAAAAACAAAACCCTCTCCCTTAAGTTTATGGCTCTTGGGCGGGAAGTTCAAGTAGAGTGAGAGAGAAGGTTTTAATTTCAGCTGTCCATCTAAATACAGAAATGAATCATGACACTTAAAATGTCCCTAGTAGAACAATTGTCTCTAATAAATTCAAAAACCCTCCTCCCTTATTATATAGATGGTTGGTACACATGATGTGTATGTAATTTAAATAAATATAAAATAATAATAATATATTATGTATATTAAAGTCGTAAGAGTGTTTTTTGTAGACTCTAAAGTCCTTATATGTTACGAAAACCGCCGTTAAAAGTACTATTAACGGCGGTTTTCGTTACCGCCGTTAATAGTACTTTAACGGCGGTTTCGTTACGCCGTTAAAAAAACCGTCACTAAAAGTGTCTTTAACGACAGTAATGAAATCCACTTTTAACGGCGGTAACGAACCGCCGTTAATGCCCAATTTTAACGGCGGTAAAAACCGCCGCTAATGCCCACCATTACTGCCGTTAATGCCGGCGGTCTTTGCCGGGGAGCCTCCGGCGAAACTCCGGCGTGCTCCGGCGACACTCCGGCGAAACTATCTACAATAAAGTAAAAGTAATGTTTAAATATTTATTAGGTAATATATTTCATGAAGAGTGACTGTGGCAAAGTGGTTGGTGTGGGTGGATGAGAGGTCTTTGGGTTCAAAACTGGGGAGTGCAAGAAGAAGAAGAATTATTTTGAAAAATTCAAACCTATTACGGCGGTAAAAACCGCCGTTTTTGGGTCGACTTTTAACGACGGTAATTTGCCTTTTTTACGACGGTTTTACTTTTTCCGACATGCGCTAAACGGCGGTAACGAAACCGCCGTTAAAACCGCCGTTAAAGGCTTTAACGGCGGTTTTACAGCTTTAACGGCGGTAAAAAACCGCCGCTAAAGCCCAATTTTGGCGTAGTGAGTATAAATACATTTATTAGAAACGTAAATAGGGTTTTGAAATATATAATTAATTCAAAATATGAAAATTAAAACATTTTATGAATAGAAAAATATCAACAATTGAGAGATTTAAAAAAAATAAAAATAAATTCATAAATTATTATTAGAGTACTTTTAAAAAAAAATGAAAACACAACACTTATTCTAAACGTCTCTTCTTCTTCTTCTTCTTTTTTTTTTTTTTTTCTTTTTTTTTTTTATAATAATAAAGATAGATAGATATAACTAACGGGTCCTAATCTAGTTGACTAGTTTTTTAGCACCAAATCTCTCTTAAGGAGAGGTTTTCGGTTCTACTTTTAAGAAAGGAATACGGGGGTAATATTTTCTTGCAAAGTGTACAAGTGTGAGTTTCAACTCTTTTAAAGTATTAATCTAATAATTAATCATTAATTTTTATTCATAAAAAAATAAAAAATAAAAAATAAATAATAAATAGATAGAATAGTAGCGTGGATTCCTTGACAAGAAAGCACATAACAGTGTAGGATGTCTCTATTGTTAATTGTTGATGGGAAATCTACGACCGGCACCCTTTACAAAGATATTGTGCCTGTTTGGTGCAGCTTAAAAGCTGCTTATTTCAGCTTTCAACTTAATTTAAGCTATTTTGATGTGTTTGTTTAGCTTATAGCTTTTTGGAAGTCAAAAATCAGCTTATTCTTTGAGTGGGGCAGGAGATGCTTAATTTATAAGTCAGAAATCAGCTTATGTTCATAGTTTAAAGTTATAAGTTGTTTAGGCATAAGCTATAAGCACTTTCCCACAGTTCTACCAAACAGGACCATTATAAGAAAATTATTTTTGTGTGTATTATGATATTTTTTTAATAAAGTTTTGAATAATAAATTTATGACGCGCACTTGCTTTTGGTGATTTATATTTAATGGAATTTACATTGTTTGTTCCGTTTCGAGCGTATCAAACTAACGTGATGCCTGCTTAATGTCAGATTACTATGGCTGCCGTAGTGTAACACATTAAATGACTTGTGATATCATGCTTTGAGTGTCTTACTTGTCAATGTTGATTATGGAGTCCCACATTTGTTAATTTTGCGTTTGATTTATATGTGGCATTGTAATTCCATATAATTGAACTTGAATGTGACCTTACTAGCAGTGGTTTACATTGAATGAAATTTAGGATAAATTACACTTTATATTCTTATACTTTACATTAAATTTTACTTTGGCCCTTACACATTAAATTATAATACTTAATCTCCTGCACTTTTGATCAAGTGTCACTTTAGCCCTTCTCTTAGCCTCATTGTTAATAGAGGTTAGTCACATGAAAAACATGTGAGAATAAATTACACTTTGCACCCCTACACTTTACACAAAATCTCACTTTAGTCCCTACACATCAAAATTGTGACACTTGATTCCTTAAAGGATAACTTCTGTTAGCCCCACTATTAACAGAAGAGTCAAAGTGACACTTGATTAAAAGTGTAGGGGGTTCAGTATCATAATTTAATGTGTAAGAATTAAAATAAGATTTTATATAAAATATAAAGGTGTAAAGTGTAATTTACCCTGAAATTTATGTTGTTCTATTTCAAAGTGTAGCAAACTAATGTTGATGTTCCATTTAAAAAACGTTTTTCCACACTCCAAAAATGACTTTTTCACGTTTGATAAAGCTACACATCCCCCAACCCCCAGTCACAGTGATTCACTCTAATCCAATCACACAAAATAGAAATGTTGCACACCTTATCTTTCAAGACCACCAACTGAATCACACATTATGGGCAAATTAATCACAAAAGGGTAATTTGGTAAATTTAAATGGTACCAAATCAAATAAATACACCTTTCAAAATCAATTAGGACTATTTGGTTTATAAAAAAATTCTTGAATTAAATATATCAATATTACTCTATATAAGATTTATGAGTAATTTTTTCATTTGTTTTTATGTTTATAATTATTCGAAAAAAATTAATTTTTTACATAAATAATTTTTATTACAAAATTTGTGAAATAAATGATTATGAAATAGATGATTCGAATCATCATTTCGAATCTGAATTACAACTTATAAAAAGAATATAGAGGTATATCTATATCTATATAATAAGGAAGCTCAGATTTTTTAATCTGGATGAGACTTTTGTCCCTTTATCCAAATTTTGACCATTAGATTGATTTGATCTAAGGGCTAAAAACATCTCACTCTTATCTCTTTCAACACACACTCTCTCAACACACACCCTCTCTCTCTCACACATACTCTTCTCCTCTGTTTCTGTTTTCAAATTTTGAACACACACTCTCTCTCTCTCTCTCTCTACCTCCATGGAGCCCATTCCCGTGCTTCCCTGTTGAAACCCAACCCTTGCCGTGCTTCCCTGACTTCATCTTCTCTCTTCCTCTCTCCCTCTCTGCCGTCAACAGGGCAACATTAACAAGGGAGTCGTCACTGCCGGAACCGGACCGAAGTCTGTCCCCGGCCAGAGCATCACCGTCACCGTCCCCGATTACCCCTCTCTCTCTCTCTCTCTCTCTCTCTCTCTCTCAAGCCAATATGTATGTATTTGTGTGTATAATATATATAATTTGCATTTTGGATATATGTGTATATATATGTATATGTGTATATAGATGTATGTAATGGGTTTGAAATGTTTGACATGGTTAATCTGATATGGTTAATCTGATATGGGTTTGAAATGTTGAACATAGTTTGATTTATGAAATGGGTTTGACATGTATGTATTTGATTTTGTATTTGATTTATGTTTGAAATGGGTTTGATTTTTGTGATGGATTAGATTTTGTTTATTTACTGTTCTGCATTACTCTCATTTGTGGGTATACGAAGAGAGTTTTAGAGAGAGAGAGAGAGAGAGAGAGAGAGAGAGAGAGAGAGAGAAAGAGAGAGAGAGAGATAAAGATAGAGAAGTATGGACGAGAAGAAGCAAATGGGTTTTCCTTCATCTTCCTCATTCAGTTCTGATTATCTTCACCCAAACGAAACCTATTTTTTTGGTTATTGTTTCATGGATCATGATGGTTACAGACTTTAGAGAGAGAACAAAATCAATGCAATGAAGAGATGTGTAGATCTTTTTTTTAATATTTTTTTTATGGTTACAGACTTTAGAGAAAACAAAAAAGCGAACTTTGTTGTTTCATGGATCATGATGGCTCAGTTTATGTCTTTAGATCGTTTTTGTTGCTCATCAAATTGATGAAATGAAGAGAAGTTTAATTTGGATTTTGCTTCCCGAAATGAAAAAACTTCCAATTCAGCAAGACTGGCGGGTGGAAGTTTGTAAATTTGTTTGTTTGTTTTGGGTTTTGTTTTTGTTTTTTTTTTTTTGGTTTTTTGGTCACATCCAAATTAGGGAGCAGCCAAACAGAGCACAAAAGAAACGAGTTTAGTGGAAAGTACCCCAACTTTTAGAATTCTACCTTCAATTTTGTAGAATTAAATCTCAGTCATCCAAAAACGAACTTGATGATCACTCTAGAAAAAATCACTCTAAAAAAGATCCAGACTCTTCTATTTCGTCTCATGATCTTTTATCTTGGCCATTACCATGTCTATACTTAAAGAACACACATCTAACACAGATTACTAATTTTTAATTTATTAAACTATTAAGATTTTTAAATTGGCATGTGTTGAAATCTTGGTACTGCTCTATTATCTCTTTGTTCTATATCTTTGCTTGGGTTCAGTTTTGTCAGGTTGTCTTTGTTATAATAATTTGAGAAAGAGAGAGAGAGAGAGCAAATGAATAACTCTGTATTTCTTGTGTTTTTACAAAGAGATGTACACTCTCTTTATAGAGAGGAGAAGACAACATAGGATGCCAATTGAGGCACCGAAAGCATAAAGCAAACAACATTATTAAAGATACATTATTAAAGGTTTGACAGCTAATATATATACTAATATATGCTAACAGCCCCCCTCAAACTCAAGGAGGATAGGCACAAACCAACTTGAGTTTGGAGAGAGTAACAAAACAGGAAAATAAATTAATACATAAAATAAAATAGGATAAGAGACACTGTATAGTTGTGTCAGACCGTTGGTGAAGATACTGTATGGCCGTGTCGGGACAGTTTACGAGGTCATGTCGGACCGATGTAGAAGCTGACCGGAATCAATGTCGGGACAGTTTACGGGGTCATGCCGGACCGATGTAGAAGCTGACCGGAATCAAGGTCGGGACAGTTTACGGGGTCATGCCGGACCGTTGTAGAAACTGACCGGAATCAAGGTCGGGACAGTTTACGGGGTCATGCCGGACCGTTGTAGCAGACACTGTGTGGTCGTGTCAGACCGTTGGAGAAGCTAACCGGAATCAAGGTCGGGACAGTTTACGGGGCCATGCCGGACCGTTGTAGAAGAATTTAGTGGTGCATCAAGGTGGCGACTTAGGAAGTGCGCCATGGGGTGGCTTGAGTGGTTCACATGGGTGGCTTGGGTGGTTCACATGGTGTGTAACCATGCTCACCATGATATATGGATAATATCCCCCTCAAACTCAAATAGGTGTGAAGATAGAAACCTATTTGAGGTTGAAACAAAGGGATTGATAAAGGGGAGCAAAACAGCTCAACACAGAGTAAAGGGGTTAAAAAAATATTTTTGTTTTGTTTTGTTTTGTTTTTTTTTGTGGTATAGAACGGTGAGCGGGGTGGATCCCGGATAGAAATAAAAACAAGGGTGTTGTGCAAGCCGGATGGCAAGAATGGTACAAGCTTGTTGGAACAGAAAAAGCAAGGAGGTGGTTTTTTTTTTTTTTTTGTTAAGTTTCTTTTTTTTTTTTTTCATCTTCTTGTAAAAAAAAAAAAAAAAATCGAAGTTTCTAGGCCAGGTGATGTAGCAGGTGTGTATTGCCAGTGGTGTGCCGCGTTGTATTGGAATGTTTTTCTTTATCAATCTTCCCGCCTATGCAAGACAAGTTGATTGAAAGTGGTGGGAAGAAAAGGTGAAAAGAAATGCTGGCTATGTGATAAAAGAAAATATAAAATCAGTGAGCTGGTGGAAGAAAAGTTTAAAATAAATGGTTGGAAATATTAAAATAAATGAGAGTGTTGGCTAATATATTATAATAAACATATAATATATATATATATATATATATTAAAATAAAGAAAGTGGAGTGGGGTTTGTGGGTGATAAAAAAAAAAAGGAAAAGCTGGGTGTGGTTGTGTTGGACAGTTGGCCATTAGTTTGTTTAAAAACCAGCACATGGGTTTGGTTGGTGGTTTTGTATTTGAACTAGGTGAATGAGATGCAATTGGCGACGGCGATGGTGATGGCGATGGCGATGGCGGTGCTAAAAAAGGTGTGCTGGTTCTCTCATTCTCTCCGTGAGCCATGCCAGGTGCCCTCGTCGAAGAAGAGCCTGATAAAGTACATGCCCAGCCAACTCCAGTTTCATGGGAGAAGTTAATTGGCACAAATTGGGCATTGGTCACCACAAATGATGGCAAAAGATATTATCACAACACTAAAACCAAGTTGAGCAGCTGGCAGATTCCAACTGAGGTTACGGAGTTGAGAAAGAAGCAGGATGGTGATGCTTTAAAAGAAAGAATCTGTGAAGAGGGCATTGATCTGGGTAACACACAACACACTTCCATTCTCTCTCTCTAGCATATGGCGACCATGTGAGTACCAGACAGCTTAACGAGAGAACAGTACGTGCACATGGCTAAACTCGCCGAGCACGCCAAGTGTTACGAAGAGATACGAAGAGATGATCAACTTCATGGAAAGCTTGGTCCTCGGCGCCACTCTAGCCAGCGAGCTCATCGGCGGCGGCTGCGTCGGTGGTGAGCTAGCAGGAACCTGTGTCACGGCGTCTGCAGCAGTGGTGACAGGTGGCGTGGTCGGCGTTGGCCAGATCACGGCGTCGGTGGCTGTCGTGTGGGCCGACGGGGTGCTCGACGACGTGGGTAAGATCTATGCTGTAACAAAGCTGCAGCAAGAAATGTGGCCTCAAAGGTGAGAGTGATGGTTTGTGTAGAGGTCCGGCGGGCGGCCAAGGCAAGGTTGTCGCCCGCCGGTGAAGCAGAATGACTAGTTTCTCAACCTAGCTCTGATACCATGTTATAATAATTTGAGAAAGAGAGGGAGAGAGAGCAAATGAATAACTCTGTATTTCTGTGTGTTTTTACAAAGAGATGTACACTTTCTTTATAGAGAGGAGAAGACAACATAGGATGCCAATTGAGGCACCGAAAGCATAAAGCAAACAACATTATTAAAGGTTTGACAGCTAATATATATACTAATATATGCTAACAGTCTTGATAGCTTTCTAACGTCATTTATAATGAACAGGTGACTGTTGCATATAATAAAGATCCCAGCCCAATAAAGTTAAATTTGGGTGTTGTTGCTTATAGAACAGAGGTGAGTTTCTTGATTGTGTCATATGAATTTTATTGAATGTTTGAAAAATTGAAGGCATCACTGCAAATAAATATCTTGCTGCACTGTTTTGAAAAATGTGCATGTATCCAGATGTCCTCATGCTCATGCTCAGGGACTCTGCGCATCTTGAGCATGCAGGGCTTAGCACCTTGAAGATTGTCTGCGTTTTTAGCTTTTCGCTCATCATATCATGCCACATGATGGTATTTAGGGAGAAGACCGGGTGCTTTTCGATCCGGGTGTTGTGGATAATTGGGGCAGTGATTTCTTTTTTTTTTCTCCCTTTCTTCTTCAGGCATTTGAGCACACTTGATGACCCTTTAGTTCGTGCGAAATGGATGAATACAAACAAAGCTCTTACAGAAGAAGCAGAGGTTGTGAAGCAGTTGGTTGCAGACTTCAGTTTTAAAAAAGTTGGTTGGTTTGTTTGTTTAATTTTGTCAGTGAATTTTTTTTTAAAAAAAAAATTGTGTTCTTAATTGGTTTGTTTGGTTGATTAATTTTGTATGTGTGTGTTTAATTTTTGTTTTTTTGGTATGTTTTCAATAAAATCTCTTTGTGAGTAGATTTCTATTTTATTTGAGATAATTCAGAAATATATGAGAATGTGTGTGTATATATATCATATTAAATACAGGAAAAAAAATTATGCAATTGAATATATAAATTAAAAAAAAATTAAATTGAATGAGAATATATTAAAATTTTTATCAATTGAGTTTTCAAATGAGTTTGCACACGCATCGCGTGTGCCCGACCGCTAATATTATACATAATCAAACTAATATGTATGTATTTGTGTATGTATTTGTGTGTATAATATATATAATTTGCATTTTGGATGTATATATATATATATATATATATATATGTGTATACATATATATAGATGTATGTAATGGGTTTGAAATGTTTGATATGGTTAATCTGATATGGTTAATTTGAAATGTTTGATGTTGAACATGGTTTTGATTTATGAAATGGGTTTGATTATTTAATGGGTTTGATTTATGAAATGGGTTTGATGATTTTTGTTGAACATGTATCTATTTGTGTGTATTATATATATCATTGTGAACACACACCCTCTGTAATCTGATGGCTCTGTTTTTGAACACACACGCTCTCTCTCTCTCTCTCTCTCTCTCTCTCACACTTACTCCTCTCATCTCTTTCAAATTTTCTTTGGGATCTAATATCTAGAAATCTTTTTTTTCTCAAAGAGTCAACTTGGAATTTTACACAAATTGTTAGTGTTGTTGGGACAATTATATATGTTGTTTAATTATTGTTTTCTTTTTCTTTGATTCAACTAGGTCTTTCCTTGCTGGACTCTGTTGTTTAAAAAATTCAACTTCAGTGTTTCTTTCATTTGTCCTTTTAAATTTGTATATTAAAAAAAAATAGGGTTCTATTATTAGAGAATAAAGAGATGAGCTCTTGCCAAATTTTGGCAAGAATTGGAAGTGTTGTTGCCAAATTTTGGCTTTCGCATGAAGGGGAAGTATACCATTAGAGTTGCTCTAACATGCAATTTCCATGTCATTTGAAACTTTAAAGCTGCTTTGCCACGTTTCAATATGTATTTTTTTTATTTATTGTGGGGTATAGGTTATTTGAGAAAATGGAAGTCATTGCCGCCGCCGTTGATAGTAATAAACAGAATTGACATTTTTTTTGTGGTGTTTCTTTTGATAAATGTGTATGAATGTGCACTAAATCTGAGCATGTTTCTTTTTTTTGTTGAACATGTTTATTTTTAATGTTTATAAAATTATTTTTCCAACATCTATAGTCCTAGGGGTGTGGATAAACATCTACATCTGATGTTTATACATAGAAATTATTTATGTATCTGCCACATCTATAGTGGCAAATAAGCATCTATTGTGGAAACATCATTCAATGGGTTTGATTCTTTATAAAGAAATGAGTGTTGATTTTCTATGGTTTTGAAAAGCTTTTGATTGATAAAATCATTGGAACGAAGACTTAAGTGGTCTTTCTGAGTAGAGAATTTTAATTTCACATAACGAAACAGAGGGTGTTTTTTTTTTTTAAAAAAAATTGGAAATTGGAAGAAGAAAAGAAACATACATTTTTTGTGTTGGATGGGTTTATTTTTTGTGGGTTGAGAAAAGAATGGGTTGGTTTTTTGTATTAATTTTTGACTTTTTAGCTAATGTTTCAAATTTAACCAATATAGATAGGAGTTAAATTAATCTTTTATTTTTATTTTTATTTTTATATATGATTATGGACGTATATATATATATATATATATATGGATGTATATATATCTATATATATGATTCCAAACCCCAAACCCCCTATTTATGTATGATTCCAGTATGTATATATAATATTGAGAAGCCATGTCTAACAAAACCTGTGCCAATTAATTAACAAACTGAAGTGGGTTTCTGTTTTCTAGGCAACCAACCAAAGGGTTTTTTTTTTTTTTAATAAAAAAATGGAAAATTAGAAGAAGAAAATAAACATACCTTCCTTTGCCTGTTAGGGCATGTTTTTTTGTGTTGAATGGGTTTATTTTTTGTATTAGTTTTTTACTTTTTATCTAATGTTTCAAATTTAACTAATATAGATAGGAGTTAAATTATTCTTTGTTTTTTTTTTTTCTTTTTTCCTTAAATGACACTTAGGGCATGTTTGATTAGCAGTATTAGTGGTACTATTTTATTAACCTGTTAATCAAATAAGCCTTAGTTTGAGTTTTATTTATTGCATAAAACACCTGTTTATTAGTTTGTATAGCATTTTGATAACATTCGAATTTATTAGTTTGTATAGCATTTTGATAACATTTGAATTTTATTAGTTTGTAAAATTAATCTATTAGGAGTTAAATTAATCTGTCTATTATTAGTTTGAATTTTATTAATTTTATTAGGAGTTAAATTAATTTTTTTTTCCTTTTCTCCTTCAAGGACACTTAGGGCATGTTTGATTAATAGTATTGGCTTTTTGAAATTATTTTTAATCAAAGTGGTACTATTTTTATAAAAGTGGTACTATTTTTATGAAATTATTTGTTGACTTTTTGACTTTATGAAACAAAATTTGCTGTCTAAATATCTCAAAATAGAATGACTATGGAGGATCAATAGATGTATTCCATTTCACTGCATTATTTTCTGTGAGTTGGAGAGGCATTTGAGTGCGATAAGATGAAAAAAGAAGAAGAGAGAATGTGATAGTACTATTCTTATATACAAGGTATATTACATTTCTTGGTAAAAGCACCTATTTATTAGTTTGTATAGCATTTTGATAACATTTGAATTTGATTTACAAATAATGGGGAAAATGGAAAATTGAGTTTTGATTTTTCTTTAATATTTATATTTCTGTCTTTGGATACAAGTCTATAATTGTATTTTATGTATGTATATGTATGTATGCGATACAAGTCTATAATTTAATTTAATTTTTTGTGGCTTTTTAAATAGAGAGAATGAGTTGATTTTATGTGTTAGTTTTTGGCTTTTTAGCTAATTTTCCTATTCGCAAACAAATTTAACCAAAATATATAGGAGTTAAATTAATCTTTTTTTTTGTTTTTTCTTTTCTCCTTGAATGACACTTAGGGCATGTTTGATTAGTAGTAATAGTGGTACTATTTTATTAATCAAAGGTACTACCCGTTTATTAGTTTGTATAGCATTTTGATAACATTCAAATTTGATTTACAAATAACCTCTACGGTTTATTAAATGTCATTCATACACAACCAACCAAGCATTAATTAGTAGCTAACAATTGGCCAAATGGAAATCTGAACTTTGATTTTTTTATTTCTATCTTTGGATATCTTTTGTTTTAATAATCTTTCAAAATATTAATGAATTGGATATCTTTAATAATCTTCAATAATCTTTTGTTTTAATAATATTGACAACAGGTTTGAGTCTGAAGCATTGCGAACTTCCTTAAAACCTTTCATATCCAAACAAGGTAAATTAATCTTTTATTTTTATTTTTATATATGATTATTGTTAGGACTCTTTGTTGTCAAATTCCATAGATCAAACCCAAGGTTGTAATTTTTTTAAATTCACATGTTGGGTCAAACTAGGATTACTTTGGATTGCTCTAAGAAGTTGATTTTCTTCCAAAATTAGGATTATTTTGGAGTCCTTTAAGAAGTTGGTTTTCTTCCAAAAACAGGATTACTTTGGATTTTCTATAAGTAGCTGGTTTTCTCCCAAAACTAGACTACTCATTAATTTTTCCTCCAGATCTTCTTTGTGGTTATTAAGGTTTATATCTGGGGATATTTTGTTAGTTTCTTTGATGTTTTTATTGAGTATTCAACTCATGGTTTAAAAAAGAGTACATCAAAGGTTTTGTTTGTTAAACAAAAGAGAGAGTTGTTCTTCGGTGGATTCTGGAGTGGCTCATCAGAAAGACAATTCCGTGGTGAAGATGGGGTTGGAAGAGGCACATAGAGGTTGGTTCAATTAGGCGTTGTGGATTCGTTAGATAATTGAGAGTATACCTGTGTAATTCCTTTAAATCTTCTTAGTGGATTGTTCTTGTGGCTGTTGCCCGTGGTTTTTTGATCACAATTGGAAGTATCCAATTGTGGTTTTTCCACGTAAAATCGTTGTGTCTCTTTGTCTTGATTGTTTGATTGGGATTGTTATATTCTGCTTAAAATTGATACATAATCACAAATCAACATCTAGGAGGTTTCTAGATTTTTCAATTGGTATCAGAGCGGGTCATTCTATTTTTAAAAAAAAAAAAAAATTCTTTTAGAACGCTTTATTTTTTTTAAAAAAAAAATTTCTTTAGAACGAGATCTTGTTTGATTTGTGATAATGGATTCAATTCGTGAGGGAAATTCTATGGTTCGACCACCCCTATTTGACGGATCCAATTATTCTTTTTGGAAAGCTCGGATGAGATCTTTTTTAAAATCTATTGATGAAAAGTTTGGCAATCCGTCATGAATGGGTGGACTGAACCAACAATTACTGTTGATGGAGTAACTTTCCCCAAACCAATTGATAAGTGGGACACAACTGATTACCAAAATAGTAGCTGGAATAGTAAAGCTATCAATTCTCTCTTTTGCGCTGTCACACCTGAAGAGTTTAGTCGTATTTGCAATTGTGAAGTCGCAAAAGAGGCTTGGGATATCTTACAAACTATTCATGAGGGCACTCCTTCTGTTAAACGCTCAAAACTTCAAAGGCTCACGTCTAGTTTCAAAAACCTTTCAATGAAAGATAGTGAGACCTTTGATGAATTTTATGCGAAGTTGAGTGACATTGTAAATTCCAGCTTCAATTTAGGTGAAAAATACCGGAATCCAAGATTGTAGGAAAAATTTTGAGGTCCTTGCCCGATCGGTTCCAACCAAAAGTTACGGCCATTGAGGAGGCTCAAGATGTTGACAACCTCAAGCTAGATCAGTTGGTTGGAAATCTCCAAACTTATGAGGCACATAGAAATTTCAAAAAGAAACAAAAAGATGTTGCTTTTAGTAGTGCTCATAAAGTGGTAGAGGATTCTGATGAGGACTATGAGATAGATTCCAAGTTTATGGCTACTTTTGTTAAACAATTTAAAAAATCTTTTTTGAATAAAAATCCTAATCTTTTGGAATCTACTCATTCTCATAAATCTAAAGGCAAAGATAAAGTCAAAATTAATTCTATAGCCAAGAAGGAGAAATGAAAGATACAAGGGAACTCTGAAAGCGTCCAATGCTATGAATGCCAAGGATTTGGCCACTTTGCTTTAGAATGCCCCACTCGTTTGAGGAAGAAAAAAGCCCTCGCCATCACTTGGGATGATGAATCAGAATCTAATGGAGATGAAAGTGACAACGAAGATCAAGGCGAAGAGGGACATAAGCAATTCCTTGCTTTCATGGCGGCTTCCGAAACCGAAGGACGAACAGAGTCTTTGAAGAGGTCAGTTGAGAATACCACTGATGATGAATCATCGGAGAGTGATCATGAAGAGCTTGAGCAAGCCTATGAAAAGCTGTATAAGGAGTCTCTTAATTTATTCAAATTGAATGACAAATTCACAAAGAAACTCAAAGCATGTGAAAGTGAGAATGTCAAACTTAAAGAGGAGATTTCCGAGGCTAGAATCAATGCCATCAAGATAGCTGATGATCAACAAGTTCTTTGTGCAAAATTGTTGACTTGTGAGACAGAGAGGAATGAGCTATAGGAAACCCATGCCATGTATGAAGAAAAGATTGAATCTCTCGAGATGTCACAAGTTACTTTGGAAGAACTAATGATCAAGAAAGAGGAAGAGCTCAAGTGTGCCATGGTTACCATTGGTCTTTGGAACAAAGGATCAAAGACTTTGGAGGATATCATTGGATCTCAACAAATCTGTTCAGACAAGAGTGGCATTGGCTTTGGAGATAAGAGAGAGCAAAAACAGAGTGCTTCCACATCTCATGATACAAGAACTCAAGGAAAGGGAGGACAAAAGATTCAACAAGAGGAAGGACTTCTCAAACTTCCTAGAGTTGGTAAGGTAAAAGAAAAGAAGGTACACCCTGTTTTTATTTGTCATCATTGTGGTATGCATGGCCATATTCGCCCTTTTTGTTATAAGTTGCATGGGAGAGTGTCTCAAAAGGGTAGAAATTCGAATACTTTTTGGGTTAGGAGACAACCTCACATGTCTAGGAGAAATACCAAGATTCATGAGGGTGTTCATAACACCACGACATTTACCAAGACCGCTAGACCTGATTTTGTTAAGACCAAAAAGATTTGGGTGAGAAAACTTGACTTATGTTAATTTGTTTATTTTTTTTTAGTTTTTGGGTTTCTGTGTGTTTTTTTTAATGAGAAAAAAATGTGTGCATGTTCGTTTTTTTTTGTCTTGTTTTGGTTAAAAAAAAAAAATTATTCAAAATTTTTTTTCTTAGTATGGTTTTGCAAGCTTGAAATTTTTTGAGTGGTCCTTGGTGCATATTGGAATTGATAAGAATATCCATTACATGTTAATATGTGTGTGCTTTCTGTGGTCATTACTCATTTTGGAGTGGTGTTTTTGATTAGTATGTCTCATTCTGTACACACTCTTGGATTAGCAAATATCGGAGTCTTCCGCCTTAGTGATTATTTTCTCTATGGACTTCTATGCAGCATTGTATCTTTTGCTTTTCTAGAGGAATTGGCCTATACTAGCACATCATTGGGTGATGTTGAGTCTCTTAACCACCTTCATCTTTTTGCATCTCCATGGCTTTCCCTCTGTTCTTTGTAGTCCAGCCATGAGAAAAGGCTACCTCAGAGTCACCAACCAGGCCATCCTTATTATATCCATGCTTCTCTGGTTCGGTTTCCATACTCTTGAGCGTGTCAGCCGCCAATGATTGTGCAAAAAAAAAGAAAAGAAAAAGAAAAAAATATGCAAAGAAAGAAAAAATATGCATAGAAAGAAAAAAATGCAAAAAAAGAAAGAAAGAAAGAAAAAAGATTCATTGATTGAGGGGGAGCCTCCGCTTTACTCACTTCAAAATACCCCTTGATTCCTAGTGGTTTGGACTTTTCCGTAATTATGCTTAGATTCTCTTGTTGGAGGTTCAGCTATCAGATCACTACTAGGATTTGAGTCTCGTGTTTGTCGAACTCAAGAGTCACACACACACTTTTCTCATGGGATCTATGCTTTTCCATAATGCATCATTTCTTTTATGAGGATTTCTAAAGGCTGTGCATATTGTGTTTTTTAAGTAATTGTGGCTTCTTGGATAATCTTGTGTGTTTTAGGTACAAATCTGAACTTTCTTACTTGCTCTACCATATTATTTTTGTCGTTTTTTTTCTTGTTCATTGTTTTTAGTGAGGGGGAGTTGGTTTATCATTGCAAGAGTTTGTTAGCATGAACACTTTGTTTTATTTGGTACGGGGAGGAGATTGGCATTAGTTGGTTTGCATGTTGCTTTGCATTGGCTTCTTTATTGTTTGAGCTTCCTTTGTCAATTCGTGACAAAAAGGGGGAGAAATCTTGTTTTTCATGTGTCTTAGGATTTCATGTGTTTTTCATGTGTCTTAGGATTTCATGTATTCATGTCTTGTGTCGGGTGCATGTGTCTTAGTTTTCGGGTTTTCATGCTACATGTTCTTAAGATCGCATCTATTCATGTTTTCCATCTCATGTTTCAAATGCTTCAAGATAATCTAACCATATGTTTATTGCTTTTTCATATACTCTTGTAGGACTAATAGTTGTTTTGGAGATTGTGGCACTAATAGTTGTTTTGCAGATCATGACCTTGAGAATAAGTTTGTAGAGAGATTTGGTTATAAGTGCTGGTTTCTAGTTGGTGGTGTTGTTCTTGTTTTGATTGGAAAATTGTTTTAGGTTTTTGTTAGGAAAAACTGTTGTAGCATGGTTTTGTCCAGATTTGACAAAGGGAGAGATTGTTAGGACTCTTTGTTGTCAAATTCCATGGATCAAACCCAAGGTTGTAATTTTTTTAAATTCACATGTTGGGTCAAACTAGGATTACTTTGGATTTCTCTAAGAAGTTGATTTTCTTCCAAAATTAGGATTATTTTAGAGTCCTTTAAGAAGTTGGTTTCTCCAAAAACAGGATTACTTTGGATTTTTATAAGTAGCTGGTTTCTCCCAAACTAGACTACTCATTAATTTTCCTCCAGATCTTCTTTTGTGGTTATTAAGGTTTATATCGGGATATTTTGTTAGTTCTTTTGATATTTTTTATTGAGTATTCAACTCATGGTTTAAAAAGAAACATCAAAGGTTTTGTTTGTTAAACAAAAGAGAGAGTTGTTCTTCGGTGGATTCTGAAGAATTCGAGCCTGAAGCTTCGGTGGATTCTGGAGTGGCTCATCAGAAAGACAATTCCGTGGTGAAGATGGGATTGGAAGAGGCACATAGAGGTTGGTTCAATTAGGCGTTGTGGATTTGCTAGATAATTGAGAGTATACCTGTGTAATTCCTTTAAATCTTCTTAGTGGATTGTTTCTTGTGGCTGTTGCTCGTGGTTTTTTGATCACAATTGGAGGTGTCCAATTGTGGTTTTTCCACGTAAAATCGTTGTGTCTCTTTGTCTTGATTGTTTGATTGGGATTGTTATATTCTGCTTAAAATTGATACATAATCACAAATCAACATCTAGGAGGTTTCTAGATTTTCAATTATGGATGTATATATATCTATACATATGATTCCAATATGTATGTATATATGATTCCAAACCCCAAACCCCCTCTTTATGTATGATTCCAGTATATATATATATATATATATTGAGAAGCCATGTCTAAGAAGCCATGTCTAACAAAACCTGTGCCAATTACTTAACAAATTGAAGTGGGTTTCTGCTTTCTAGGAAACCAAACAGAGGGCGTTTTTTGTTTTTTTTTTAATAAACAAAATGAAAAATTGGAAGAAGAAAATAAACATACATTCCTCTGCCTCTTAGAGCATGTTTTTTTTGTGTTGAATGTGTTTATTTTTTGTATTAGTTTTTGACTTTTTATCTAATGTTTCAAATTTAACCAACATAGATAGGAGTTAAATTAATCTTTGTTTTTTGTTTTCTTTTTCTTTTCTTTTCTCCTTGAATGACACTTGGGGCATGTTTGATTGGTAGTATTAGTGGTACTATTTTATTAACCTGTTAATCAAACAAGGCCTTAGTTTGAGTTTTATTTATTGCATAAAACACATGTTTATTAGTTTGTATAGCATTTTGATAACATTCGAATTTATTAGTTTGTAACATTCGATAACATTTGAATTTTATTAGTTTGTAAAATTAATCTATTATTAGTTTGAATTTTATTAATTTTATTAGGAGTTAAATTAATTTTACAGATGTGGTAAGTATAGAAATCTAAACCACATTTCGTAGAGTACAATTTCAACGAAAAGGCCCTTATAGAATTCATGAGTTAATTTTTTAAATTCATACTGTGGTATCGTACTGTTTGATTTCTTAAATTCATACTTTGGTTCGAATTTGTGGTATTATATACTGTTCAAGCTTTAATAAATCCAAATTTTTTGTGTCAAACAGTTTTTGGGGATTAATCAATAAATCAGACAGTTTTTGGCCAATAAAGGGTTGTTTTTAGCCAATAATGGCCTCCATATGTGTTTGTGTTTCTAAGGATTTGGAAAATATTCTATCCTATTTGGTAATAAACCTAGGGAATCTTTTATTTTATTTTATTTATCAGCTTAGTAAATCGTACAGTATCACTACATTTTTATTTTTTATTTTTAAAACAGTTTGGTTTGTATACACTGTATTGGTTTCATGTCTTAGATGTATTCCAGTTTTTACCTTTTCTATAAGATGTGTTCCAGGTCTTAGATAGCATCAGTTGGATCTCAAGTCCTAAAATTAATTCGCTTCGTTATAGGAATTCACCCAATTTTGATTTGAGTCTGATTGTGTTTGGAAGTGCCATTAAGACTTATGGTAAATATAACATATCTTTTGGGATTGACTTTATTTATTGTTGTTCATGGTTAAGACGTTTTCCTATGCTAAACATAAGATATGTTTGGGGATTTATATGGTTTCAATGTGTAAAGCAGTGTATCATAACTTTTCTTAAATTGAGGAAGCACAAAATAAATTAAGGTTATGGAAGAAAAAAAAAATTTAAGTAAACCAATTTATTTTTTATCTTTTCCGCTTCTTTTTTGTATTTTCTCACAAAAATGAAACAATCTTGGAAAGTCAATTCTTATATCTTTTAAGGTTATTTTTTTTATGTACATTGAAATATTTCTTTATCATATCTATCTTTTGTGAAAAAAAAGTTAGCTTAGGTATATCTTGGAGACATTTTAGTGGTTGACCACTTGGTGGATGAATTATTTTTTATGAAATTATTTATTGGCTTTTTCACTTTAGCGGTTGACTTTAGTGGTTCATTTTGTCCACTTTAGGTGCAGAAGTATATATTTTCACCCTTTGCTAATACATATATGTCTACTCATTTGCACCATTTGCTAAGAAAAATGGTAACATTCATTAATATTTTCTTTTGCTGTTGTTTGGAGTCAAATTGTGTTTCCAACAGACTGATTTATTTTTTATTTATTTAATGTTTGGAGTGAAATTGTTATTTTAAAACTATGTAGATGTGCAAAGCTTTTGTTATTTGTTAATTTTAATAAATAGATTCTTGGAAGCAAAGTACTAAGTGATTGATGTGTTTTATTGATAGTTTCCGTTGGAAACACAACTCTTTTTGATAAATTATTGAATTTTAGTAAAATTTGGTGGCGGAAAATGATTGGTAGGTTATTAGTTTCTATGTGATTTTATCTATGTGATTTTTGATAAATTGTTTATCTATGTGATTTTTTATTAATTTCTTGAATGAGCTCAATACAATTCAGTAGAGCTTAAGCCATCGATATGTAGGAGCCCTCAATATCTATGTGATTTTTTATGTGATTTTTTATTAATGTAGGAGCCATTGATATGTTAAATATCTATTGATTGCTTCGTTCGGTTTGACTTAGTGAATTAAAATATGCTATGTATTTAATATTTATTTAGTTAAGTTCACTTTTGTATTACAGGTTTTGACAATACTAAGCTGCATCAACCTCTAAAATTTCCACCCATTTGTTATATTTATATAGATTTACGATCTAAATGTGTTGAGATATAGTGGGATTTAATTTTATGATAATGTGTTTCAAATATAATGTGTTCAATATGTTCCGAATAATGGGTCTCAAATATATAATGATAAAGTGTTTCAAATATAATTTTAAGTTCCGAGTTATCCTCTATTGTCTATAACTTGCTGTTGAGTGGATGGAGCTCTCAACTTTGCTAAATAAACTTTCAATAGGCTTTGATAGTCAAATATGCCGATTTTTTGACTTTTTTTGGTTCTTACTTTGTTGGTTTTTGGATTTTCTGGGTGTTTGATTATTGAAAAAAATAGAGGATAATTTCATGGTTTCTGAAATTGTGAGATTGGGGTGGTTGAGTTTGACTTTATTAAATTATAGAGGATAATTTCATAGCTTCTGAAATTGTGAGATTGAGTTTGTCCACTTCAGGTGCAACAATATATATTTGTTGACTTTACTACTACACATGTTTCTACTCATTTGCAGCATTTGCCAAGTTGGGATGATGTGGCATCTTGGACAATTTTAATATTTATTAATTTGTAAGAAAAATAGTAAGATTCATTACTACTTTCTTTTGATGTTGTTTGGATTCAGATTGTGTTACCAATACCTGAAAATGTTTGGAGTTAAATTAAAATTTTCAAACTGTGGATTTATTGCAAATCTTTTGTTATTTGTTAATTTCAATAAATACATTATTGGAAACACAACTCCTTTTGGTGGCGGAAAATGATCATTGGGTTATTAGTTTGTCATATGTGTGATTTTTTTTTTCCAGTGTGATTTTTTATTAATTCTTTGAATGAGATATTTTATCATATGAATTAACTGTGGATTTCAAAAAGATTGATGATTTTTTATTAGTTTGTCATATGAATTAACTTTATAAATTTTGCAGTTCCATTTAAACCTCTTTTAGTTCAATTAAATTCAACAAAGCTTAAGCCATCGATAGGTTTGATTCCATTTAAGTATCTATTGATTGCTTCATTTGGTTTCACTTGGTGAATTAAAATAACTTTTGTATTTAGATTTACTGAAGTCAACTTTTGTATTACAGGTTTTGGCAATATTAAGCTGGAACGACCTCTAACATTATGGATAATGTAAGTTGTCTTTTTTAAAAAAACTAGTACATAGATTTTAAAAAAACTTTTGTATTATAGGTTCTGATTATAAAAAAAAAATTCCTCATTTTTTACAGCTAGATGGAGACTTACAACGAACTGTAATATTCGTTCCCTTTACTCATCGTCTTATAAAATTTCATTTTGTGTACATATCAGCTACTTATTTGTTTTTGTATGTATAGGTTCAGTTTCTTCAACAAAGAAATGTCGGTGTAGTGATTCGTGATGAGCATGATTTCAATATCGTTCGTATTTCTAATGTCAGCCCAAAAATCACTTTCTTATAATTTTTTTTTAAATTTTTATTTCTTATACTTTGGTTATTTCTTAGACTTTGGTTATTTTTTAAAGGCAATAGAAAAGGAAAATGCAAATGCAATGTCGAAAGGAAAAGAAAAGGTGTCTTATGCTTCCAAGGGCAAGGGAAAGGAAAATGCATGTCCAGCGGTATAGTTCTTAATGGTTTTTGTAAAGTGTTTTTTTTTTTTTTTTTTATTTTTATTTTTTTTTTAAAATTGTTAGTTTTCATATGTTTGTATTTTAAGCCATAATTGTAGAGTGTTTTTGAAAATGCATGTCCAATTATTTATTTTAAACCATAATTGTATTTTTTTCTTTTAAACTGTGCACTTTTTTAAGTGTCTCCTGTATATATGTGTAAATCTGCACCACTTTTCAATGTGGTGCAGCGAAAATTTTGAGATAAGAGATAAAGAGAGGAGAGAGAAAATGGGCAATTTTTTTTTTTTTTTTTCCAGCTATGTGAATGGGGATACTTTATGAAGTTCATAAGTTCGCCGAACATTTGTTTGTTTGTATAACAAAACCATACAATTTATTATATAGATTATAAATGACAATTTTGAGTTATGTCATTTTTTTTTAATTATGACTAATTTTCTTCTTTAGTAATGACCTTATTTTAGTTATGCCTCGCATGTTGTTTGATTTTGATTTTGATTTTGATTTTTATATATAGTTATAACTCAAAAAGTATGAAATTATGCTATTTTTTCTTTAGTTATAATGTGCATACAGCACACACCATTTATAGTGCTTCCCTTGTGAGAGGTATCATTTTGACAACTTATTTACATCTATAAATATAGAGAAGTGCTATTCAAATTTTTAAAAAATAATAATAATAAATTTTTTAAAATTCCAGTGAGTTTTGTCAATTTATTTGTTTTAATTTGCTCGATTTTGCCCCTTAATTTAACAGATTGTGTCATTTTAGTCCAATAAATAACGGTTGTCAAGTTTGGTGGACGGAAAGTCTACACAATATGTCAATTTGGTCCCTGTAGTTTACACAATTTGTCAATTTAGTCCCTGTTATTTTAATTTGCTCAGTTTTGATAGGAACTAAATTAGCACAATGTGTAAACTACAGGAACCAAATTGACACATAGTTTGACTTTCTGTCTACTAAACTTAACAACCGTTATGTATTGGACTAAAATGACACAATCCGTTATGTTTAGCGGTATGGTTGTTATTGATTTTGTAGAGTTTTTTTAGTTTTTATTTTTATATCTTCATATATTGTATTTTATTTAGCCATAATTGTATTTTATTTTTGAAACTATGCACATTTTTTGGTGTCTCCTGTATATTCTTAGGAAGAAAGAAATATATAGGGGATACTTTATGAAGGAATATATAGTGAGAAAGGAATATATAGTGTCTCCTGTAAGTGCATGGGCCCTACAAGAAAATGGGGATACTTTATGAAGCTCATCTGCTGATCGAACATTTGTTCATTACTGTTACAAAACCACACAATTTGCTGGTCGAACGTTTATTATTCTCATAAGTTGGTCGAACATTTGTTCATTAGTGTAACAAAACCACACAATTTATTATTATTATTATTATTATTATTATTATTATAAAACTATGGGTAGTCATGGGCAAGAGTATAATACATTTTCTCTAAATTCTTGGTATTTTCTTTGGACAGTGGAAAATGGTACTTGATAATATTTGCATTTTAAGCATTCAATGATTTAATATTCATATTTTAGGAACCCAATGGTTATGTTATATCAAGAGCTGTATTAGCTCAACGTGCACGACGAGAACGTGAAAGAAATGAAAATGCATGCTCTGCATATCAATCGAGACACCGCTTGCGACAAGAACGAGAGAGATTAGGAGCATATGTTAAAGACTTTCCTTCATTAACACCGAGTCGTCGCAGCCATGCTTGCCTAGAATAGGGTACAAAGACACTTGCGGATACTTCGTTGGCACAAAAACGAACAATGGTTACACATGTATCCACATGTTCGTTCTCTATGGAAAGTACATCTTTAGCTCGGAATTGGTAAAACATGTTTAATTCTTTAAATAATACTCTTACTTTTACATGTGTATAAATTTTAATTTATGCACAACAAATATTTGTAGACCTAATTCTACAGTCACATTTCTTCAAGAGGATCTATGTACAGATGATGAATTAGAAGATATGACTATAAGTACTGCGATTAATACTCAATCACACATGAATTCATGTCGTCATTCTCTCGGCAAGATGGATGTGTTATGTCCTTACTGTTCAGCCTTACATTGGATGGACGAAAAATTAGCACAATCATCTCGAAAGCGTCCCCTATTTGGAACTTGCTGTTCAAAAGGAAAGACTAGGCTACCTCTGCTTATGACACCCCCTCCACCGCTTCAAGCATTATATGATGGGGATGATGATCAAGCAAGATCGTTTCGACGTTATACTCGAGTATACAATGCAGCCAATGCTTTTACAAGTCTTGGTGCTACATTGGATCCAAGAGTACTAAGGGGAAGCGGCCCTAAACCATTTATTATCCATGGGGAATTGCGACATCGAACAGGATCACTTCTACCACAGCCAGGTCAGGATGCGACTTATGCTCAGTTGTATATTTATGATCCTGATTCAGCTTTAGAAGTTCGAAATCGTAGAAATCCTCACTTACAAAGGGATGTTCTCAAAACTATTCAAGATAGTTTGTTGCAAGTTAATGCATTTGTAGACAAATTTCGCCAAGCTCATGCAATTTTGAATCAATTAGCCTTCACTGGACAAAATCTACCTGCTCATCTTCACTACAGTTCAGCAACAGACCGACGACGGTATAACCTACCAACTGCTGATGAGATTGCAATTGTAATACCAGGTGATGGAACCGAGGTTACTGGAATGAGAGATGTTGTTTTACATCTACAGGGAAATAATGAACTGATGCAAATTAATGAATGTCACCCAGCGTATTTGCCATTGCATTATGTTTTATTATTCCCGTATGGTGAGCTCGGATGGGAACCTGAGTTGAAATTGTGGGACGTTAAACATGATCGGCCTTCAACTGATCGACTTACTCAAATGGATTTTTATAGTTATCGTTTGTTTGAGCGACCTACAGAGTATTCAACAATTTTGAGAGGTGGAAAACTATTCCAAGAGTTTTTGGTAGATGCTTGGGCTGCAACTGAGCAAAATCGGTTGACGTACTACAAGCTTAATCAAAAAAAAATTCGGGCTGAACTTTACCAAGATTTAAGCGATATTGATCCAGATGACTTGCGACCTAATCAAATTGGTCAAAGGTTTATTTTGCCATCTTCATTTACTGGTAGTCCTAGACATATGTTTGAAATCTTTCAAGATTCAATGGCTATCACGCGATACAACCAGCACCCAGATATTTTTCTCACCATGACTGCAAATCCCAATTGGCCAGAAATTACTTCAGCATTATTACCACACCAAAAAGCTATTGATCGTCCGGATTTGATTGCCCGTGTTTTTGAGCTAAAAAGAAAGTGTTTGATGAAGGAGATAGAGACAAACAAAGTGTTCGGTAATAAAGTTGCACATGTTTTTACAATTGAATTCCAAAAACGAGGCCTACCACATATGCATGCGCTTCTCTTTCTTAAAGGTCCAGACAAAATTCGAACATGTGCTCAAGTAGACAAATTAGTTTGTGCAGAATTTCCAGATCCAAAAGATGATCCTACACTTTTTGAAACTGTCAAGTGTTGCATGGTACATGGACCATGTGGTGCTCGAAATCCCCAAGCACCATGTATGGAAAATGGTAGATGTACTAAGAAATACCCTCGAGCCTTTGCAGAATCAACAACTATGGACCAAGATGGATATCCAATCTATCGTCGTCGCGATAGTGGTCAAGTATATACTGTGAGAGGACAGGAAGTTGATAACAGGGATGTGGTACCATACAATGCATATCTTTCTAAACGGTTCAACTGTCATATAAATGTAGAAGTTTGTGCTGGAGTGAGATGTGTTAAGTATATACATAAGTATATTTACAAGGGTTATGATCGCACAACAATGGTTTTGGGATTGATTAATGAGATCCAACAATATCTTGATGCGAGGTATATTGGACCACCAGAAGCTGCTTGGCGAATATTCGGTCATCATTTGCATGCAGAGATGCCAACAGTTGTTCGCTTGGCACTTCATCTACCTGGAATGCATCGTGTTCTTTTCAATCCTAATGACTCATTGGAAATGATTCTTTCTAGAGCTGCGCAACAAAAATCGACTCTTACTGGTTTTTTTTATTATTGTGCTTCCAATGAAAATGAATGCCAATTCACTTACCAAGAATTTCCGCAACATTTTGTTTGGCTCAAGTCAGAACATAGATGGAAACCAAGAGAACATGGATATGCAATTGGTAGAATGTACTTTGCTAGCCCTAACTGTGGTGAAAGATTTTATCTGCGTTTGTTGTTAACTGTTGTCAAAGGGCCAAGATCGTTTCAATGTTTACGTACAGTTAACAATGTTTTGCATGAGACGTTTAAATCAGCATGTGTTGCCAAAGGACTCTTAGAAGATGATGAAGAATGGATACAGTGCCTGAAAGAGGCTGCAGTTATGAAAACCGGATATCAATTGAGGAGATTGTTTTGTATTATTCTGACCCAATGTTTTCCACTACAACCACATGCGTTATGGAATCAATTTTCAATGCATATCTGTGATGATCTTGCACATAAGCTTCGTACATTGTTTGCCATTTCTAACCCAACTGAGGCTCAAATTGAAGATTATGGTTTGTATCTTTTGAATCAAATGCTTCAAGAATCAGGAAAGAGTTTAATTGACTTCCCGCCCATGCCACAACCTACAGCAAATTGGAGTGCAACAGTTGGTAACCGATTGATATTCGAACATCAACAACTACATAATGAGGCACAACAGACAGATGTGCAAATTACTATTGATCGCCTCAATAATGGACAACGAACTGCTTATAACGCAATCACTTCTTCAGTCTTTGAAAGTAAAGGGACTATTTTCTTTTTGAATGGCGGTGCTGGAACGGGGAAAACATTTTTGTACAATACGATTGCATTAAAATGTCGCAGCCTTGGCCATATTGTTGTTGCCGTGGCTTCATCTGGAATTGCATCATTGCTATTAGTAGGAGGTCGCACTGCACATTCAACATTTTCCATTCCATTGGATGTCTTGGAAAATTCAGTTTGTGGGTTTAGCAAGCAATCATTACAGGCTGAATTGTTTAGAGAAACAAAACTCATAATTTGGGATGAAGTTCCTATGCAACATAGACATTGTGTTGAGGCGGTTGATCGCACACTTCGAGATATTTGTGATTGTGAAAAGCCATTTGGGGGTATCACTGTTGTTCTTGGTGGAGACTTTCGACAAATCTTACCAGTTATAACCAAAGGAGTTCGTGAGCAAATTGTGAATGCATCATTGAGACACTCTGTTTTGTGGAAGGATCTACATGTTTTATCTTTAGATTTGAATATGCGCTTGAATCATGCAAACCTTGGAAATGCTATTTTTGCAAAATTCTTGACGGAGGTAATACTCATTCGAACTTTGATTATACCATTTGATGATACTTTGATTACACCATTTTTTTAAATTTATTTTATTTTATTTATTAGGTTGGAACCAATCCGCAAGAAATCATTAAAATTCCATCAACAATACACAAATGCCAGGATCTAAAGGAATTACTCTCAGCAGTTTATCCACAATTGGATGTGGCAGATACATCAACCCCATCATTCTTAACGGAACGTACAATTCTTTCTGCACGAAATGATGATGTCAGTGCTATCAATATTGCTGCGTTGAATATTTTTCCAGGGAATACATATACGTATCTTGCTGCAGATAAGATGGCTGAAGATGATGAAATTGATCCTTCCATTACAAACAGATATCCTAATGAGTTTTTAAATTCATTGGATCCTCCTGGGCTACCAGCTTTTAAGGTAGAGTTGAAAGTGGGTTGTCCTATAATGTTATTAAGAAACATTGCACCGAAAGATGGACTGTGTAATGGCACAAGATTGATGGTATCAAGGTGCGACACTCGCATAATTGAAGCTCGAATCTTAACTGGAGAGAAGTTTGGCAATTTGGCATTTATACCAAGGATATCATTGACTCCGTCTTCTGCAGAAATGCCTTTCCGAATGACAAGACGTCAATTTCCAGTTCGATTGGCATACGCTTTGACCATTAACAAATCTCAAGGACAATCTGTGAAATTTGTTGGGGTTGATTTGCGTACACCTGTTTTTAGTCATGGGCAACTATACGTGGCATTATCCAGATGCACATCTTTCGATCGTATAAGTATCCTCCTCCCTAATGATGAGCCAGATTCCACTACAAATATTGTTTACCCTGAAGTTTTGTTATGAAGACCTTTCAGAAATTGATGAGACGTTCGTAAGAATTGTGGGAAAGAACAAATTTGAAGACATTATCAAACACATATTTTTGTAAAGTATATACATTTTGTAAAGCAGACGATAGCTATGACCCACTTTTTGTAAAGCTTTCCACCTATGTGGACTTTGTTGCATTTCAAATATTTTTGTGAAGCCTTTTATTCCCCTATATTTTTGCATTTCCAGTATAGCTAAGTTTGATTTAAGAGTGCTGACTTGATCTTTTACAATTGAGTTATTACTTTGGACATGTAAGTTGATTTATTACTTTGGACATGTAAGTTGTCACTACTTTGGACATGTCAGTTGTCACTACTTTGTATACACTTTTTTTCCCCCTTTTTGTATAAAATTATGTTCTCTTTTATTTTCATAGGATGATGGAGATTTGCACCAAACTGTTATATGGGCTCTCTTTACTCATCTTCTTTTTTCATTGAGAAAATTACAAATCAATGAGTTTTTAAATATTTTGTGAAGTTATCACCTATTTATAATTTTTCTTATTTAATTTACTCTTCTTACTATACATTTTCTTTCAAGTATTGATACTAGCAATACTTGATGGCTATTAGATGACTTTAAAATCTTTTTAATTTGACTATTTTGTAAAGCAACAATTTGTATTCTATAGTTGATGTAATTGATGATTTTCACATTAATTTGACAAACCAGATGAGTTGCAGGAATTATTTTTTTTACCATTTATTGTTGGGATGCTATGGCATAGAGTTGATTTCTTCTTCATGATATGATGCATTTAGTTTTTCAATGCTTTCCGTATCTTGATTGGAAAATTATTTCAAAATATTTGATTTCCGTATCTTAATTTGTAAACAATTTCTAAAGACTACTATTTGCGAGGTTATGGTATTTATGTTCTGTGTATTATATTATTTCAATCAGATATTTGTGGTTCGGGGTACTATGACACTCACCAATGTATTAGGTGTTAGCCACAAACTAATGGTAGGAGTGCTGACTTGAACTTTTATCAGGTGCTACAGACTCTACAAATTTTAATATGTAGAGTACAAATTACAACTACATTTTAATCTCAATATTATTTACACCGTGCCTTTAGACACGGGCATACACTAGTAAAGAAATGAGATAAGGAGGATGCCTTGTCCAATGTTGTTGGCTGTCTGTCCACGTGCTTAGTAACCACTCATTCTTCATTTAAAATTTCATGGGGAAGGAAAAAGTTGCTTTCGTTTGACCAACAGGTTGGTTGTATCTTAATTTCCTGTGAACTACTGTATGGTTGCTTCCTCATCTTCATGGAAATATGAATTAACATTTTGTTTTTAAATGTAAATTTGCAAAATATATGCATGTCCTTCTCGTTCTTATAATTCAAAACCTATTGTGACTGATAGATACTCCATGTTGTGTAGTAGCATCAAATGATCAAAGAAGTAGAGGGTGTGTGGAGTGCGATTTTGACAGTTTGGGAGTAAAATTACAAATTAAATGGCGGATTAATGGATTGAACGATTCATAGTTTTAGGTGGATTAACAGATTGAAAAATATTATAATCAATTATCAAATATTTGTATAATATATAATACTAATTTGCTTGATATTTTTTATATGTATAACACAAATTAATTTTACATAATGTTAATCATGTGATTTAATTTTGATGATATCTAAAATATTATGGGATAAATTGTGATTTTCACTACAGGAAAAACGAGTTTTAGCGGCGTTTTTAAAACGCCGCAAATAGTTACAGCGATGTTTAAATTTTTCGTCGTTGATATGGCCACCGCAATAGTTTTGCAACGTTGCTAAAACTATTAGACGGAGTTTTTTAAAACGCCGCAAAAGCTTTGACATCTGTCTCAACTTCCGTCCCAAACTAACAGATGACGTCACAATGACGTCATTTGTTTTTTATAAATAAAGTTTATTTTATTTTACATATTAAAAATGAAATGAAATATCAATTCCCCCTCCCCCTCCCCCCCCCCCCCGCCCTCGCCCTCCCCTCGCCCTCACCCTCACTGCTGTTGCTACTACAAGAATATGAAAAACAAATACCAAAGTTGGCATTCTCTATATAGTTGCTGTAAAATACAATCCGGATTTTCAAAAACAGAATCCCAAAACATTGAAAACAAAATTCACTAGAACAATTACAACAAAAAATACTCAAAACAATCATCAAACAGGCTTTTATCCCATGAAAATTGTGGAACTAAAAAGGATTATAGAACAAAAACAATCAATTAAATATTAGAACTTGCATGAACAATGGCCTTGATCAGCAAATTTTGATATGCCAATGACTGGTCTGCTGTCTCATCTCTGTCGATCCATTCACATCTTTCTCGTTCTCTTGAGACATTTCCTCCAATGATTTTCCTTTCGACTCAGGCACCAAGAACGTAAACACCATACCCAAGAAATTGACTCCGCCAAGAACCATGAGCGCATTCCTCACACCAATACCCGGTGGATACCCTTTATCTGTCTTAGTTGGGTCCTGATTCTGAGCTGCATATAAGAACCTGAATGCCCCAACAATTGCCCCAGCTTTCCCAGATGCTGCTGATATGCCATGGCACGTAGATCGTAGCCTTATGAGTCCAGTGATTTTAAGGAATAGCTAAGGCATTCATTGTCTTGGCATCGGGAATCCACCCAATTCGGTTCTTCTCCCCTGTTTGCTGTAGATGTCGAAGCCACCTTCCCAAACTTCCCCCACTGGCTGCTTCCCTAAAGAATGTATCCATTGGGTCTCGACCAGTTAACAAGATGCCCAGTATAACCCCAAAGCTGAATATGTCGCTCTTATCAGTATACCTAAAGAAATTTGAACCCAATATATAGCCACTCTCAGTACAAACATCGAATAAAGATTAAATACATGCCATACCATAGAACAAATCAACAAGCATAGGATAAACCATCCAAAGCACATAACCCTTGTCCCATTAATTCATGTCTATTAGCCAGAACACACATAATTTGAAGAAAGTACTCAAGGCTCCACCAAAAAATTCAATTAGCAAGCCATAACTCTCACTAAATGAACAGAGTCCTAAAGAAAATCTTCATAATCACTGTCCAAATGTTGTTTGACCAGAAACGTGCCTTTTGAGTTCAAGCAAGAAATTAATTGGACATTACATGGAAAAACTAAAAATTCAAAATGAGAAAGGTCAGTGAGTTCTGCCAACAAAGATAAACCACAGTAAAACTCAACATGGCATTTGGACACCAGATTGGTTGTTCTTCGATTTCTATTTCCAGACGAAGCAACGAAATTAAGACCAAGTAGGATTATAATTGCTGAATCCTAAATTACTATCCTCTGTAAATATATATATTTCAACTAGCTGTATATTTACTTATGTTTGAGTAAGTACCTGCAGTTCCTGAAACACTCTGGAGCACCATAGCCGGATGTTGCTCTGTCCAAGTTGGGAATGAGCATAGCCAACCCACAATCTGCCAGCCTAGGTTCAAACTCAGCATCGAACATCACATTGGTTGGCTTCAAATTATTGTGCAAAACACTAGGTGAACAACTAAAATGAAGATACTGGAGCCCCTTAATAATCCCAACTACGATTCGAAGTCGGACTTCCCAGCTAAGCTGCAACTGGTTTTCCCTCACTCTATTCAGTTGTCAATTAACAGATTCAGTGGAACTACAATTGGGTCTGTGCAACTAATAAGAAAAAGTAAATCTAAATAATACATTTGGGTGACTAAACACGGAACCCTCTAGTGTGTGCCTAGTGACTAGTAAGAAAATGTGAGAGAAATGCTGTGTACCATTTTTTTTATAATAATAACTAGTAGTACTTAAACTCAGCAAAACATGGAACCCTTTACCTTGTGTTATGCTATTTTTGTTGAGTCTTTCATTGAGTTTGTCATGTCTACTTCTTCTTTTCTTTCTTGGATATGTGAACCTGCATTTGATAAGAACAAATAATATGAATAAAATGTCATATTGAAAATTTCATAATTAACTATTTACACACTTCCTCGGACGAACGATGGCAATTAAACGATGAGGTATATGCATGGGATTGTTGTTGTGAATGTACATATGTAGCAGCTGGTGCAACATGCCTATCCATGGCCTGTTGAGACTCCAATTGCTCTATTCGTGCTTGTTGAGCTTGGATTGTGCTTTGCATATCCATTTGTACTTTATGTTGATTAAGTAAAGCATCCATCATCTCTTTCATTTGCATCTCCATTTGTGCTTTATATTGGTTAAGTTGCTCTTGGACTTGCGTTTGGATGATACGAGTTTGTTCTTGTGATTGCCTATATCCGCCTCCAAAGACATCTATCGGAGAAGGACCCAATCCATATGTTCGAACACGACCAGGTCGCTCAGGCCCTAGAACGTGTGTGATAATTTCTTCATCTGTAGCATTGGATTGCTCCCCAAGCTCCTTTATTTGTGTCTGCAATTGTTAATTAGTTAATTAGCCACCAATAAAATTCAGCCTGCAAGCAAGACATAATAACGACCACTTAAATGCCATGACAACAAGACTAAAATGGAGCAACACAGAAATGAAAACCATAAAATCATTGCCAAAAATACAAACAGCAACAACCACATGACTAAGCAATCTCACTTCCAAGTACACAACCAAGACCAGCAGAGCAAGTTCACCTAGCAGCAGACACAACAGCATAACTATCTACTTTGTCTCTCTTCAAGTTTAGATTTCTACTTTATTCATCAGGTAGTTTCTACATCAAATCTATTCATGTCTCTATGATTCATGGTCTTCTACAGAATTGTGATATTTGCTTTTAAAAGGAATGCTTTTAATAAAAAAGCCACAACAGCCTTTGCATACACTCAATCATTCCTATTTTCAGATTTTTCCTTGATCCTTTTTCGGACCATTTTCAAACCACACAATGACTCAACAAAACAGTTCTGGCAAACAGTTGCTAAAATGCATACAAAAACACCACCCATGAACTATTTTAGAAAATAAATGGTAACCACCTCGGAAAGTGTTGCGTGGATTGCAAAAGACATTTCAGATAAGGAAAATAAATTTTATTGCTCTGAAAAAACCTACACTCAATATAACACCCCCATCAAATGAATGTTTGAATACCAATTAAAAGTGGTACCAAAATATGGAGGAAGCAATTTACAATCTGTGACCACATCTGGTTCCACTCCTCTTGAGACACTATTTGTCAAATGGTACATGTATAGAGCAGTGTTATCAATGGCATTACATTATGATGACTTCATATATCTAGTCAGTAGTTATGATGCAGCACAAATATTATGTTGCCCTCCTTCCATCTCTGTATGTGTATGTGTGTAAAAGTATTGCCCTCACATCACATTCTAACAATGTTTTTGGAGCTCAAAGCAAAAATAGTTGTCTTGATGTTGTACTAGCCTATAACTTGAGCCCAAAGCATTTCTCAAAAGTAAAAAGGAAAACTTAATTCCATACATGCAAAGTATATAATAATGGTGCTACTTACCATGACCTTAGCAACTTTATCAGTACTTGGCTTGTTATCCTTCGAGTACCCAGCCATCCACACCTCTAAGCGAGTTGCACGAACTCCATTCTTCTTATTAGTTTCCTACAATTACACTAAAATTAAGTAACAAAATCAAAATATACAATTTCAATTTGAAATATAAAGAAACTATATACCTCTACTTGAACAACTGAGAATGGTTTTCTGCCGATTATGTGATTTAATGTCTTCTTCTTTCGAATTTCTTTGTTTTTTGTACTTTTTTTCTATTACATATGAACACAAACACAAGATAATTTACTAATTAACAAACTCATCTTATGAGATTACAATAGAATTCAATAAACAATTTAATACTAATCCCATGTAAAAGTACAATTTAAAATTAAATGATACCTGTGCCTTCCAAGTGCCCCAATAATAGACTAAGCTACGCCATTGATGCTCATGTACTCTTTCGGGTCGATGAGTTAACCTATCAGCATCGTTGTCAAATGGCGTATACCCCATTTGTTTAACTCTAGCCTTCCACTCCCATTTTTTTCCAACAGATGCCAAAACAAATTTCTTCATTGCCTCGTCAACATCTGTATTGACCTGCAAATAATTGGCAACTTTGTGACTATTGTATACGCACAGCAGCAACAACATACACGTAGCAGCATACACAGCAGCAAGCCCACAACAGTAGCTAACAGACCAGTATTTTTTTACTTTGTGACTATTGCATGATGCTAAAGTGAAAATTTTATACCATAATATAAAGAAGATCATAATCATAAATAAAGTGTTCTAACAAATAAATTCATCATCAAGGTGTAACAGAAAAGTTCATCAATCATATCAACAACTACAATAATAAAAAGAATTTCATCAATATTCCATTCAAAACAAGTCCATATTTTCATGGCGAACAATGAAGAAAAGACATTCCCAAAATAAGACATGAAATAATTCTTTTACCTTTGCTTCTCTCCAAATTCTCTCTTTGTTTTCCTTCGGTACATGGCTCCAAGTTCTATAAGTAAGGGGCATAAGGTTCCCATCTCGAGCTAAAACACCCAAACGAGAAGCCAAGGGTGTATACCCGTCAACCATTTGGTTCAACTCATTAGGCACAATATGTAAAATGCCACCACTTGGGTTCCAATCACTACCATACATGAGTGTTGGGCCTCTCGAACTACGACCTACTCATCCAAATATCAATATCAAGTTAGAAGATACTAGAGAGAATGATAAAAATTGATAAGATATTGACAAGTACAAACCCTACACCAGCAACTCCAAGTAAAAAGGTGAGACAAATTATGAGTTCTCTAAAGTAGTGCAGCAGAGCACTCATTCATAGAAGTATCAAAGGAAACACTTGGCAAAGTGAAAGGACTGGATGAAGCAACAAAAGCTATGACCTCAAGAAAAAAAATTAATGCATTGGAACGAAGTTCATTTTATGATTTCAGACAGAAAACACTTATAAATTAGACATATGTTCACATTAGTAGTAATTGCCATCATAAGAATCACGAGATTATGAAATTAGATCAGCAGTTTGGGGTAATCAGAGTCAGTAAAATATTTGTCTTTAAAGGCACAGCTTATAAATTATAACCAAGATATTAACTGTAAAATGATGGAGGAAAATACTAAGATTAGGTTATTGAAAACATAAAAACTGTTCAGATAACGGAGGAATTTAATCATATTTTTTGCTTTCCCTATTGCTAGAAGAAAAGTCATAAGAAAAGTAAGGAGTGTGATACCCAAAAATAGAGGCATAGAAACAACGGAGGATTAGATGCTGCATGAGAGTAATAGAAGATAAAATGGTAACTGAAGAAAAATCAATACTGAAAGACATGGCATATGCTGAACACATTTTTTATTTATCTTCTTATCATTAGTTCAACATCTAAACACTATTAATATCAAAATTGGTCAAAAGAAATCTTAATTTTAACCGCTAATTAACATCAAAATTGGCCAAAAGAACAATTGAATTAAAGAACATAAACAGAGAAATTTAATGAAATTAATGCAATTGAATAAAATAATTCATACTAGCTGTAGTGTCATGTGTTGAACCAGTGCTCGATAATGTACTAGGCAAGCTACCTGGAGGATACCATGACATGGGTGGATCAGCTATGATGCGTGTACTCTTCTCTGAACTCTCATCTGAACTCCCATTATAAGAACTCTCATTTTCACTCCCACTATAAGAACTCTTAGAATTTGTAGAGGCTGAATGTTGCCTCTGCCTAGAGCATCGTCGATCTGTTATGCTAGTTTATAGAAGACCACAAGCATACGTGTAGAATTTTATGGGTTAGCAATGAATATAAAGTACAATAGATATGATAATGAATACAAAAACAAAGATTTTATTAACAAAGCAAACAAATGACGCATTATAAAAAGCAAATGTTTCATTAACATGAATATCCATATTGAAAGCACAAATGTAACAATGAATATGACACAAAATTACAATATCATATAATTTCTTCATCATCTTCAGATTGTGTCTGTGTCGATATCCCAAGAGGTTCAATAGTTTCATCAATAGTTGTTCCAAATTCACCTTACCTAACCCAATTTATGTCCTCTTTACAAGCAAACGAAATTACATCTAACTCTTGGTCACCAAATCCTTCCACTTCACTGTGATGTACTCCATCATTAATTGGTTGTTCTCCACACACCTCATACAAGTCTCTAGGTTTCATCTTGACTACAACATCCCAATCAGCTCCAACGAGATCATTAACATAGAAAACTTGTTGTGCCTGAGATGCTAGGATGAATGGCTCATCGCTATTTTATTTATTTGTATATAACAAATGATTGAAATTTACAACTGTAAAACCAAACCCATTTTGCTTCAGTCCTTTGTTGTTGTCAATCCAGTCGCACATGAATAACACATATCTACGGTCGTATGAGTAATACAATTCAATAATATCTGTCACATATCCATAGTATGCTACTTCACCTTCCACATGATTCATGTCTCTGGTACTTGCATAGCTACAAGTCTTTGCTTTCATCATAACCTCACTATTTTGAGTTTTTCTTCTCCACTCATGACTCCTCATATGATACCTAGTACCATTAATTATATACCCACTAAATCTTGTGGCCTTGTTACTAGGTCCCAATGCCAAAGTTTTAATCTCATCTGACAGCACAGCATTTTCAATAGCTAGAAGCTCTTCAACCTATTTTTAAAAAGTTAACAAAATTAAACATCAACTAACTGAGAAACATGTAAGTTATTAGAACTTACATGAGAATTGAAAATTAGAAACATGTAAGTTATTAGTACTTACATGAGAATTAAACCATCTGGGAAACTCATCATTGTGATGGCGATCTATATCAAAATCTTTGAGACGACGACGTGACCGCTTAATAAAATCACGATGCTCCCTATACATTTAAAGTACTTATAAAATGCAAGATACTTATTAATGGTATCAATAAAATTTTGGAACAAAGATGTGCATCTTACTCTCGATATGGGACAACCGCAGCAGTGTTAAATAACACATACCGATGAGCTTGTTTCCATGATGTATTATCAAGTGCAAACCCTTTTCCTTTTCCTGAAGCATGACCCAGTAATATCCTAGGATTGTCGCTAACATCATAATTCCTTATTGGTCGATTCAATTTTGACTCGACATCATCCAAGTACCTTGAGCAAAAGGTTATACACTCTTCAACTAAGTATCCCTCTGCAATTGAACCTTCTGGATGACTTCGATTATGCATATATGACTTAAGTGTCATAAGATACCTATAAACAAACAAATGCACACATGACTTTCAATTATAAACAAACAAATGAATACAAATGTAAATTGGAGTAGTTGCACACCTTTCTATAAAGTATATCCAGCGATATTGGACTGGACCGGTAATCTTGGCCTTCTCTGCGAGATGAATGGGCAAGTGCTCCATTATATCGAAAAAGGATGGAGGAAAAATTCTCTCAAGATGGCAAAGTGTAAGAGTAATTTGGGATTGAAGACAATCTAACCCATCTGGCTCTAAAGTTTTGGAGCACAACTGCCTGAAGAAATTGCTTAACTCAATCAATGGTGCAACCACTTTCTTCGGTAACAAATTTCTCATTGCTATTGGAAGTATTTGTTGCATCAATATATGGTTGTCATGACTTTTCAGTCCAGATATGCTATGTTGTTTAAGGTTAACACGACGAGAAATATTGGATGCATACCCATCTAGAACTTTGATATTCTTCAAGAGTGTACAAAACAAACCTCTCTCTCTATTGTTCATAACGAAACATGCAGGCAGCAAATAATACCTGTTCCCATCCCCTTTTTTAGGATGTAGTGCCTTTCCAATTCCCATATCTTACAAGTCTCGACGAGCATTTAAATAGTCCTTTCCTTTCCCATCAACATTTAATATTATCACACACATTCTTTTCAATGTGCATTACATCAAGATTGTGGCGAATCAAATTATGCTCCCAATATGGAAGCTCAAACAAAATACTCCTCTTCCTCCAATTATGATCCTCCTCGTTGTCCTCTTTTTCCTTTCATTTCTGGTTCTTTTTCGTTTGTTAGTTGGTTGATGCCTAGGCCCTAGCTACTGTAACACATTAGCCCCTGATAACTGAGTTAGACATGGTTCAAATTCAGAAGTTCCATCAAAAGACGCACCATCTTTTCAAAATTTGTGATTGGCATTCAACCAGCGGCGATGCCCCATGTAACAAATTTTCCTTCCATTCTTCAAATACTGATGTCGAGTATGTGTGTTACAACAAGGACAAGCTAAAGCACCTTTCGTGCTCTATCCAGACAAATTTGCATATGCAGGAAAATCATTTATCGTCCACAATAAGACCGCATGCATTCGGAACATTTGATTAGTTTCTGCGTCGTACGTCTGAACACCATTTTTCTACAATTCATTCAGTTCATCCACTAACAAGCGCAAGTAGACATCAATGTTGTTGCCAGGTGAAGAAGGACCATCAATTAGCAATATCATCATCATATAAGGTTGCTTCATGCACAACCACGGTGGCAAATTATAAGGCATCACAATAACTAGCCAACTGCTATGAGCAACATTCATTGCCTTGAATGGATTAAATCCATCCGCTGCTAAACCCAGCCTGACATTGCAAGGCTCACTCGCAAATTTGGGATACAAAGTATCAAAATTTTTCCAGACAGGAGAGTCAGCGGGATGTCTCATTTTGCCATCGTCAATTCGGCCCTCTGCATGCCATCTCATTAACGAAGCAGTTTTGGATGACATGAACAATCTTTGAAGCCTTGGAATTAAAGGAAAGTATCTCACAATCTTCTGGGGAATTCTTTGTTGCTTCTTTTTATAATCATTCTTCTCACCCTCAAACTGTTTGTATCTAGGCATCTGACACACTATGCAATCATCCCTATTAGCTGTCTCCTTCTAATACAGTGAGCAATCTTTTGGGCATGCATGTACCTTATGATAATCGAGGCCCAATTCCCTAAGGAGTACCCTCGTTGCATAGAACGACTTTGGTAAAGTTTCACCTTTTGGGAATGCATCCTTCAAAAGTTTAAGCAACATCGTGAAAGACTTGTTGCTCCATCCACTAAGGCACTTGATATGCAATAATCGAACAACAAATGAGAGCGTTGAAAACTTGTGACACTCTGGATACAACTCTCTTTCGGCCTCCTTCAATAAACTGAAAAATCTTTCAGTTTTCTTATCCGGGCCTAGTTCGATATTAGAACTTCCTGTCTCATTACTAGCAAGATGAACCAAGCTTGGTGGAGGAAGTCCGAACCCCTCATATATCATTTCATTGACTTCATCACCATCATTCAAATCACCGATATTCTCATTCAACGACACAGACACCGGTAAATCTTCCCCGTGAAAAATCCATCTGGTGTAACTTGGAAGAAACCCATTGACCATTAAATGTTCTCCCAAAAGGTCTTTCTTTGCTAGTTTGACATTTCGACACCGTTTACATGGACATGTGACTTTATTTGATAGAGGATTATTTTGGTGTGCAAGTTTAACAAATTCCTTAACCCCTTCTATATATTCTGGATGCAACCTATGCTGATTTATCCAACTTTTATCCATTTGACTTCGTCTTACACTAGAAATGCCACTGTCAAATCAACAAAGTTCAAAATTATCATTTCATTTTAATTATTCTTAACCTCAATTAAGTACCTTATAATGCATGCGACATAAGACCATTCACCTCTAACTCTTCTCTAATAGGTTGGTTCATCATACTTTCCCATTCAGGAATGTACAGTCTATATTGTAAAAAGTAGCTCATATCGCTCTATCCATCTCTAACGAAATTTCAGCAGCACTTCCCCATGGTTCTCCAAGTACACTACACCGACTAGGTGTATGGCTACACCTTGTCTAGTATGCACCCGGAGAACATGAGGAGCTATTACACGAAATCTCTACAAGATGGACTATATTTAAGCAGTAGAACTACTAATTACAACATAGACTTGTGCTCCTGAATTGTCCAAACTGGACAATCTAAGAAGAGCCGCATCAAAGATGACTAGGTATCTCTGATGAAGATTCTTGGACGGGTCTACTGCTATTTATGCATGCATGGATAATTACTTGCTAAATTAACAACTATCATGATTTTTGCATCCCGGTTGTGCAACTTGAATCAACATTATCAAGCATACTAGAAGCATTTCTAGCATGAAGCATATTAATGAAGAAACTAAAAGTTTCTACAATGCTCCTGATAGATTATGATTTAGAACTTCATCAAGATGACTAGGTATCTCTAATGAAGATTCTACAAGAACAACCAAATTATCCTGATTGATCACAAAGTAAAAAATTCCATGATTGTAGTTGATAGCACATTACAATGGCAAGTACTAGATATTAGGTATGCTTCATTTAGTTTGTTCTTGTACTCACAAGTAAGCAACAAGTTCTCACTACTACATGAACACCCACACATACCAATATATCTTAGTAGTGTTCTATTTCATTTCTATAGCACCATTTTTGTGTCCCTATCAAAGCCCAAAAAGAAAACTGTGCAGACGAGGGTAGATTTCAAATTACTTAACAAAAAATTATGATAAACATTAGAAATTCAAAATCATAATGTTACACAAAAAATATAAGCACAAAAAATAGAGACCAAGCACACTTGCCAAACAGATAATTAATTGCAAACATCCAAATACTCTCATATATTGTCACTCTGAGATCATGAGACCATCTATAGTATGAGCTATCTAATCCCAAACTGTTTTGCAAATCAATTACCACCCCCTCTCAAAAGTAATGAAAACAAACAAATCTACAAAATCTTAAATTAGAGAGTTAATTGATTTGAAAAACAAAGAAAGTAATGAAAAACAAAAAAACTACCAAAGAATTAATTGCTTTGAAAAATGTACCTGAGATGAAGAGTAAGAGAGATCGATCTGGTTCAACGATCTGATCTGATCTAATTTGAGAATGAAAAATTGTTTCTTTTTCACCTGAAACCTGTTACATAACACAATCATTAAAAATCATGCTTAGAGGATTGGTGAAGAATTTTTTTGGATAATTGATAATATATGATCATCATCAGGACATCATTAGAAACATTAGAGAACCAGAAACAAATGGCATATTAAAATCATTGCATAAACAAAAACAATCAACAATTTAACAAATGTAGTTTTCTTAGTATGCTGAATGCCAACACATGGATGGATATTTTGAGTCAATAATAAGAGTCTAGAAAACCTGGGTACCACAATATCATCAACATTGTACTTGGTTACATAAAAAGATGCACCACATTTATTAATCATATACTTGGATTAAATAGATAAACAAGAATTTGGGCCATGGAATAACAATAAAAGCTTAGTCAAGAACTTTTGTTGGAAATTATCTGTGAAAGCAATATATCAATTATCACACCTCAAATAGAATATTTTGTAATACAAAAAATTAAATTAATTATGATCTAAAAAGCAGAATATTACTGGATAAGATGTAATAAAACACCAAAAAATGAAAAATGAAACTCTTTTAAGCCAATGTAATGGTAAACATAACAGCTGTAAATGACGAAAGAGGCAATGAAGATTCTAATGAAAATTATAAGCACAAATTTTCTGTGAGCATCTAATGATGTTTTATTTCTTCATGAATATGTGACATTCATGAATTTACATGCATTTGAGCTGTGAACTGGATTGTTGAATATTTACTGTATATGCTCTATCGATCTATGTGAATTTGGACCAGGTCTTTTCTCCCCTCTTATTGTTTATTTTTGGGTAATCTAGGGACAAGTCATTTCAATCTCCTGTTATCTCTGTTTCTTACTATAACCATAATAATGAAGTTACTTCATGGGTTAAGGTGTTCATATAACTGAGCATTCACAGGCTAATTGTGGTTGACTTAAAGATGTACTTCACTTTCAATCATTATCCTGCCCTTTGAAAGTTGGACTAATCATCTTTTACCCTTTTAGGACTGAACATAATGCATTTATGTTGTTATTGACATGATTTTCGATAGTAGAAAGAAGAAATCAAAATTAGAATGGAAAGTTCATTATATTCCTCAGTTGCATCATTTTCACTCCCCTGCAGGGGCTAGATCTGAAATGTTTAAAATTACTTATAATTAATGTCATAACTAGCATTTTATGCTTCTTATGTAAATATGATGAGGAATATGTTCTCACAGACAAATACTTACAAACTAGACTCAGGACAAGAATGAAGCAGCTCTTAGAGATGAAATCTTGGATGTGCTGAAACTAGTGTTGGAAGTTCACGTTTTACGTTCTAATGAAGATTTTAATGAAAATTATAAGCACAAAAAATATAGACCAAGCACACTTGCCAAACAGATAATCAATTGCAAACATCCAAATACTCTTATACATTGTCATTCTGAGATCATGAGACCATCTATAGTATAAGCTATCTAATCCCAAACTGTCTTGCAAATTAGAGAGTTGATTGATTTGAAAAACAAAGTAATGAAAAACAAACAAAACTACCAGCAGATTTGATCGATCTGGTTCAACGATCTGATCTAATCTAATTCGAGAAAGAAAAAATTAGAGAGTTAATCAGCAGATTTGACAATGAGAAAGTAGACCAACAGAGATCGATCTGGTTCAACCTCGAACATCGATTAAGAGAATGAAAAATGTACCTGAGATAAGAGCAACAGAGATAGATCTGGTTTGACAATGATATCGATTTTGGATCTGGGATTTGATGAAGAACAGATCAAGTTTGAGTTCAAGTTCAATGAAGAGACTGATCAAAGCTCTCCAGCGACAGATCGATGAAGAGTAACAGAGGTCGAGAGTTCGACGAATATACAATGCAAAATCTGCAATCGAGCGAGCGAGAGAGAAAAAGAGTGTGTGTCTTTGATCTGGTTCGATGAATATCAGTCGAGGGCTTTGGAAGAGAGAGAGAAAGAGAGAGAGAGAGAGAGAGAGAGAGAGACACTAAGCTATGGAAGAGACACGGAGAAAGCGAGAGACAGAAAGTGAGAGACGGAGTATGGACGGTGTCAATATGTATACCCAATACGACGCCGTTCAACTGAGCTCAAAGACAACGTTTTGAAAACGTTGTCTTTCATTCATTAATAATGGCGTTTCCCAAAACGCCATAAAAGAAACGTTGTAGTAGGCCATTTTTCCTGTAGTGTTTTCAATATACATATTTTACATTCTTTGACACAAAATATTTACTATGCGTGTTTGAAATTTATAAAAGTTACTATGCATAAAATCCGTTTGTCACTATTCACTATTCACGTTTTGAAAAAATCCATTTCACAGTATTCATTTCTTTTGACAAATTTGATATACCCACATGGGGTGGTAGGTTATTTTTATGTATCCAAAATCTCTACAATAGTTGCAAAGATTTTAAATGAGGTATATTTTTATATTTGATATAAATGTTATTTAAAGAGATTTTACTATTTATTCAAATATTTTAATAGAAAAGTCACTGTGCATTTAAATATTTTATTAGAAAAATTATTATACAGTCACTGTGCACTATTTAATTTTATGGAAAATATTTTGAAAATATTGAAATTACTATTCATCGAAAGTGACCTTTTGGTCATTAATTTGTATAGTGATTCTGGTTTTAGACCCAACCCATTTGATATTTTGGACTCAGGTTTCATGGTTCTGTATTATTGTTCTTGTCTTATTCCTCTTTTCCCTCATTGAGTTTGGTTATTGGGTTGTATTGGTTGCGTTTGGAATAGGTTGGTAGCTTGGTTTTCAAACATTTGTTGCCTAGAATTTTACTCTTCTACTCAAGCATCATTTCTTGCGCTCGAGCGGGCTTTGTGAATTCTCAATACTTTTTGCAGGTTTGCAAAACTACTAGGAAAGTATATTCTACACTCAAGCGGTGCTTCCTGTGCTCGAGCAGTCTTGGCTCGAGCGGCCTTTCTTGAGCTCGAGTGTTGGTCTTCTATTTACAAAACTACTGGAAGTATGTATTCCACGCTCAAGCATAACTTCTTGTGCTTGAGCGGAACAACTTATTCTGCCTAGACGCTTGAGCATCACTTCTTGCGCTCGAGCAAACTATGCGTATATCAGTCCGTAAAAAATCACTTTTTACATCACTTTTTCTTATCTCTCTCTCTCTCTCTCTCTAAACTTTCTAAAAAGCCTAAGTTGACACACACTCTCTCTCTAAAACTCATATTCTCTCTTCTAAAACACTTGGATCCATTGATTTCTCTATTTTACTCCCTTTGTTAAAAAGGCAGAGCTCACCTAGAGCTTCATTTTCATCCGAATAGAGTTGGGTTTCGGCTTCCTCCGAGTCTCATCCGTGCTTATCTCGTCTTCTAACTTTGAGGTAGGGATTCTCTACACTCTTTTATGATTTTAACTTAGCTATTTGTTTTTCATAAACAATATGGTGATTTTGGAGGATTTTGAACAAACCTAAGGTTTTAGTTTAAAATCAAAAGAGGGGATTCCAAATGGTTGTGTGGAAAATGGTTGTGGGAGTGGAAATGAGTTGAGTTGTAAACAAATCGTTGATTTTGACCCTTGGGTTGGATTTTGGAAGAAACAGGATTTTACCCTAAATGTCCCAAATAATTATTTTGTATAAATAAATGAAATTGATGATGGAAATGTGAAATTGAATGGATATTAATATGGAAAGTGGAGTTGGATATGTATTATCGCTCACATCTTGAATTTTGAAAAGTTTATCTGTATTGGAGATTTTATATCTGTTTAGAAATATCTATGTTTTGGGCTATTGGTGGAGAATAGCTATGATTGTTGTAGATATTGTATAAGGATTAGGTGAATTGAAACTAATTTCTTATCCACGTGCATTAAACATTTGTTGCTCATTTAATACATTGTAAATGTATATGATTTTGAGAAAAAAAAATAAAAATAAGGTGAATGTTGGAAAGAGATGTGTATCACCAAAATTCAGTTAGCCTGTGTGTCTTGAGTAAAAGTCCCGAAAAACGAGCATATAGATGGATGTCGATTCCCTCGAATGAAATATCCATAAAATGGCAAGAGTAGTGTTTGTATAGACTACGTTTACATGGGTGCCATTAGACGGTTTCCTGCGGACGAAATATCCGTGAAAGGTTGTACCGATTTGAGAAATCCCCCTTGTTTCTAATAGTAAAGGATATGATTTGAGAATTGCGATATAAATTAAGCATTGCATGATTTTGAGAAAGAAATGTGAATCGTTTTGACATGAGCATTGCATATGCATTTCACCCTTATATCTTTGTTAAGATTCATATATTGTGTTAGATTATTTCTACTGGGTTTTGGCTCACCTTATATGAGAAAACCATTTTTAGGTGTTGGTGAGATGCCTCCACCAAGTACTTAGCTTGGAAGGACTATGAAGCTGAAGGCTCGATTTTGTTATTTTTGTTATTTTGTATTTAATGTTTGTACAAGCCTAGGGCTTTATATGTATTGAGCTTAAGACTCACTTTGAATGTAACCAAGCATTGTCTTGGAAAGTTGTAGCCTTTAGGGCATTTCCATTATCTGTTTAACTTTTATTTCTTATTTTTTTTATTGACACATGCTATAGATTCTAGGTTAGAACTTATGAATGTATATTCACATGTGCCACCTCTTTCATACAACTGAATTTCATGAAATGGAAGGATATCGTTCTCTGATTTATGTTATTATTTAACTATCATTACGGTTGGTTTATTATAATTATTTCGGGGCGTTACAACTTGGTATCGGAGCTTATCGAGTTTGAATACTTTGGGTACGTGAGAACTAATTATTACCACAATGGGTTTGCCTTGCTTGATAGAGACATTAGTGTGTATGGTATGCTATGTGATAACATGCTTATGTGATTATATGGGTATGGGATTTAATTCCTAAGATATTGATTAGGTCTACGGGTTTCTAGAAGTCCTGTTAGAAAAGCACTTAATCATTGCTATTCCTAATCGGAGCTCTGGTAACGCCATGGGATAGTCATTATCTACGGAGGAAATTCGTATGTATTTATATGACTATGTGCTTACGTAGAGTGAATTACTGTTGTCCACCGTATTAGGACGTGAGTGAGTTAGCTTCGGCATATTTGTAAATGTGCTAATTTGTTTTGTTACCTCCATTAGGATGTCAGGACGTGGACGTGGACGTGGTGGTAGTAGGTGTGGTAGGCCTAGAAGGCATGAGGTTCCTTTACCAGATGATATTCCAATGCAAGAGGAGGAGTTGGTCAGACCAATGTGGCTGAGCCGACTGGTCAGCCGGCCATGGGTGCCTTAGCCTACGAAATGGCTGGAGCATTGCGGGAATCCATGGACATTCTTAGGGCTGAGAATCAAGTTCAGGGCCAAGTAGCTGAGGCAAGGCCGTCTTCTTGAAACGAGAGTTTTTTCAGCCGAATCTAGATGAGTTTTTGGGCGATCCCAAGGAGCCACTGAAGGCGGATGAGTGGCTAGAGTAGATGGTGAAGACGTATGAGATTCTCGGCATCGAAGATGAAGGTTTGAAGGTGACCTTAGCATCCTTTCAACTGAAGGGAGATGCAGGTTAATGGTGGAAGTATACGCATGAGCGCATTGGAGTGACTTTGGAGGCTTTCGTCGATGTCTTCTAGGACAAGTTTTTGCCTCCCACTGTTAGGAAGAAGTTGAGGGACCAATTTTCTTAACTCAAGCAGCTGAGCACACCAGTGGCTGAGTTTGAGGCCGTATTTACTAGTTTGTCGAGGTTTTCACCGAAACTCATGACGACTAAGGAGTGCCGCTGTTTAGAGTTCAAGAAGAGATTGAGGATCGGGCTTATGTCCAAAATGGTCGAGTTCATGATTAGAGATTATGGATGCCTTGTGGAGGTAGCAGTTCATGTTGAGTCTGTGATGCAGATGAAGGAGGAGTGAATGATAGGCTCCATGAGGAGTTAGGATGTTCAGAGGGACAGTAAGAGGTAGAGGGGTTCTAACCCACAGCAGTCCTAGGGAGCACAGTCGAGATCCACTTTTCTAGTGTCGAGTTCAGGTTCTATGAGAGATGGTTAGGGAGATTTCACTTGCTTTAAGTGTGGCCAGTTGGGCAACAAGTCTTTAGCTTGCTCGCAGAGGGGAGGGGGGCAACGGTTTGCATCGTCTTGTGCTCGTTCTCAGAGTCAAAGTCTGAGAGAGGAAAACAATTCACTTGTTATGAGTGTGGGCAGTGGGCACATGAAGAGGTTTTGCCTTCAGTTGGGTGGCACACCTGGTGCGTCTGGTTCGAGGCGGACACAGAGCCACCAACTTGTACAGTCGACTCAGGCCTCGAGGGCCAATCAGGGAGCCACTTCGGCTTAGTCAGTGCATCAGGCTTATGCTCTGAGGGATGAGTAAGTAAAGCAGAGGCCCTCAGGGCTTGTGTATGCTATTACCACACCAAACCTAGTACCAGTGCCTTCGATAGTGAGAGGTACTTTCTTGTTATACAATTCCATTGCTAATGTGTTGAATGATACGGGTGCATCCCATTCATTTATCTCGTCTACATTTTTATCGGCTTTGGGGTTAGAGTTAGCTCAGTTAGCATCTCCTTTCAGTGTAGATGTCACGACCCAAACTCGCCCCTATAGGTTTAGCATCGTGTAGACACCCCATTTTTGACCGCCCTTAACACTTGGGTGCTACTGATGGTTTACTTGGTGATGAAAGGTGTGCAGTGCAAATGTTCGATTTCTTCGGCAAAGAGAGAGTCAAATCCCAACCTTACATCCCATTTTTGGGCCAAAACTATTTTGAATGGATTTTAGACCTTAAAACCCTCTCTTTCAAAATATTTTTGAAAAGATGATTCTACGATATTCCGACGCTCGTATTTTGTTAGATGTTGCACTTTTCGGTAAACCGAGCAAGGACAAAGTGGAAATAAATGAAAGAGAGGTGAAATCTCCGAAAAATCTTTCAAAACACCTTGTTTAGGGGTTTGGAGTTGAAGAAAATAGTAGAGGAGAGAAGAAAACTAGTTTGGGAGAAGTTCGGCATGAATCCGGGAAGGATCGAAACTGAGCGGTTTCACCAAAACAGGCATAACTTTTTTCATAGTTGGAATTTTGAAGTGAGGCTGCCACCGTTGGAAAGCTTACTTCAGGGGCTTCAATTTGGATGCAAGAATGATCTGAAAAGGAGTCCACATGAAGGAGATATGCCTTTTGAAGTTTGACCTGCAGAGCAGAATTTTGTTGTCGGCCACTAAGGGTGGCCGGCCGGCCAGTTAAGTGGCCGGTCGGCCAGTTGAAGTGGCCAGCCGGCCACTTTTGTCAAAAAACTCATTTTTTTGCAGATCTTTCTTCTCCAGCTGTTATACACTGCTCCAGATATTTCCAAACTCAGATATTTCGACCAAAGCTCCATTTTTGTTATAGATGGAGCCATATCACTCATTTTGAAAGAAGAACATTTTAGCAAGTTTGGGAGCTTCTCACACTAAAATCCCTCTCTCTCTAGAAAATTTTCAGAGCTAAATCTCTGCCTTTCTCTCTGGAGTTCACTCTCTCTTGCCCTTTTGTGCATGAAAGCTTAGATACACCATACTTTTGCATACACATCCTTGATCAAACTTGACCACCATTGGGCTGAGATTCCTTGGGACTTTGTTTGAGCTCCAAAAGGTGGTTTTGGCTCAGATTTTGGCTGGTTTTGCTGCTGTGCTTCAAGGGTAAGCACTTCTCCCTTTCAAGCTTGTTTTTGCACACTTGCTTTATCCCCATTTTTTTCATTGTTTTGTACTATTTTGGGACTGGTTTTGAACCATAAAAAACTCTAATTTTGAGGTTCTAAAATGGTAGTTTGAAGTGTTTTTGGAGTTAGGGGTGTTTCACCCTCTTTGGTGGCTTATTTGCTAAGCTTCTTGCCTTCTTTTAAAGCTTTTGAAACTATCTTGTTTTGGCCTTTTAACCACTGAATTCCAGAGGAATTTCAGTGGTGAAAAACTTGTTTTGAGGTCCCAAATAGGAAGGGGTGGTCCCCCCCTCCTCTTGTCTTGTTAGCATGTGTTGTTGGCCTACCAAATGAGCATGTGTTTCTCCCTTCTCGAGGCTTAGTTTGAGCATGTTTTTGTGACTTTTTGGACCTACCATAACTTTGTTTTTGGCTGGTTTGGTCACCTCTTGCACGCTTCATACACTTGTAGTGTAATCCTACTTGCTAGCCTAACTTGCTTCATGTTTTAGCCTATAATTCTAGCATGTATTGGCTTCACTCCAGCATGTTTTTGGTGTTATTTTGACATGCTTTAGCTCTGATTTTGGTTGGTTGGGTCATCCTTTGCTTGGTTTTTGCACTTGTAGTGCAATCTTGCTTACTAGCCTAGCATACTTGGTGCTTTGGCCTATTGTTCTAGCTTGTTTTAGCTCTATTTCAGCATGCTTTTGGCCTTGATTTAGCATGCTTAAACTCTGTTCCAAGTGGCCTTGGTCATGTATGGCTTGCCTTGTAGGGCTATAGTGTAATTGGCTTTACTAGACTTGTGTTTTGAGACCCCTAGCATGCCTTATTTGTGATGTTTGTGTGATATAGCATCATTTGGTATGTAATTTCAGAGCTTATATCTTTGCCATACTTCTACTTAAATCACTCTTTAAGTACTTTTGAGAGTTGAACTTTGTGCCTTGTTTGTGAGCCATCAAATGAGCATATTTTTCTTGTCATCTATGCTGCAAGTCTAGCATGTTTTTGCTACTGTTTCAACTTGCCTTAGGTCTCTTTTGAATGGTTAAGGTCATTTGAGCATTGCTTAATATGGTTGTAGTGTAAAGGGCCTTGACTAGCTTTGAGTTTTGGGGCCTTTAACATGTTGTGCATGTGATGTTTGCATGGTATGTCACCATTTGGCATGTTATTTCAGTGTATATAGTGTAGTCACACTCTCACATATTCCACTCATTTATGGCTTTGAGAGTTGTGCCTTTATGCCTTGTTTATGGGCCAATACATGAGCATGTATTTCTTGCCTTTCATGCTATCATTTCAGCCCATTTTAGCCACTGTTTTGGCATGCATGAGGTCTGTTTGGGGCTGGATTAGTCCTTTGAGCATGGTGTTGCATGGTTCTAGTGTTATGCTCTTTGCTTGTTTCAATGCTTTCGACTCCTAGCATGTCTTGCATGCATCATTTTCATGCTTTGATGTCGTTTAGCATCCTATTTCAGTGTTGGAATATGCGCCATTACATTCCATCTTTCTTTGTTATATCATTTTCGAAAGTGGTCTTAAGCCCTTTGTTGGTTTGAGCACGAAATTGAGGCATTCATGCCTAATGGTTTTAGCCTTCTCTTGAGGGTTTCTACTAACCAACGACATGATGCTTTTTTCATGCTCAAGAAGCTTGTGGCTTGGTCCGTCTTTCCAATTAGAGGACTTCTCACTTTTGGACTTAACCGGTTAAAGGACTTATCGGTAATCTAAAATGAGTAAACAAGAATTGAGTCAAGTAAAACATGTCAAGATAACATGTTTGTGTTGCATTGCATGTGTTTGGATCAGACGTTAATCCAAACACGAGAAACGAGGGGCGTTTCATACTCAAAGTGATGAAACGTGCCTTATTTCTTGGTCACCGTCCCCCTTGATTGTGCATGATAGAGTGAAGGCCTCTTGAGTCTTGTGTGTTATTTGTGCACATCTCGGCCATCGTGCATTGTCATGCTCGATTGGTGGCCCGAGAGCTAAGTACCATACTCCTTTGAGCTTGAGAAATCATAAGGAGGGTAGTTATACACACATACCCTGCAAATACCTTGCTTTGCCCCTTTTGCACTCTGTTTGCAGCAAAATTGGAGTGTGCAGAAGTAAGTGGCCGACCGGCTAGTGGAAGTGGCCTACAGCCTCCTTAAGTGGCCGACAGTTCTCAGGCTCAGAGGTGGTCCAAAGTTATTATGGTTCTGGAGCAGAGACAACCTGGAGATTGGTTCGGTGTTCAGGAATCAAGGCGAATGCAAATAGAGGCAATCGGTGGCAAGGCGACGGATTTTCGGGAGGAAGCCGATCGATCATGCATGCTTCCCTCGCCTGCGAGGCCATCTTCTCTTGATTGCTTTATTAGTTAGTTGTTTCTAGCTATTTCAATGTGTTGTAATTGATTAGCTTAGATAGTTAATTAATTGCATTAATTAGCTTAGATTAGCTAGTTTTTCAATTCGGTTTGTAATTAATTAGTTAGAATAGCTAATTAGTTGTTTTGTAATAAGTAGCTTAGCATAGCTAGTTAGCTTATTATTCAGACCCTCCGTCGAGAGAGCAAAATATTATAATAAGGGTGCGTGTGTGTGTGCATGTCTTCCAACCCCACTTCTTTCTCCCTTTTATTTAATCGCTTTCAATGGTTAGTTTAGGGCATATTTTGATTAGCATACCTTCTTCTTGCATGCGTGCATCATTCATTTGTCTTGTATGCACCGGGCTCGGCGCATCATTCAAACTGCATTGTATTTCAATTCCTATTTGAATACATGTATCAATTGTTGCATTCATATGCCATCTTAGCTAGTCGAGCCTATTTTAGTTACATTTTTGCGTGCATTGCATTAGGCATCTTAACATAGTTAGGATCATGCATTGATTTCTAACCAGCTTCTTTTTTGGCTCGGAATACGCTGTAAGTGTTTACACTTTAGCATCCTTGCATGAGTGTGAGTGTTGCCATGATAGCATGCTTGCCATGAGGCTACTTGCTTAAATGTTTAACTACATGAACGCCTGCGGGTGGAGGCTTGATTACTTGAATTGGAACAATTCTTCAAAATGTGAGTTTTAAGCCCACTTGGAGTGGCAAATCATCATGTTTTAAGCCCACCTTGTTTGGTGGCAAATCTGCATTTCTAAGCGCACTTGAGGGTGGCAAATTCAAACCATTTTCGAAAACAAACATTGAATTGTTTTGTTCCAATTTAGGCAATCTAGTCTATACTTGTATACTGTGCGCATCACATAGTAAGTTAGCTAAATAACCGGAATAAGAACACATGTGTTTTTAAAAACAACATATCATGTTAGTAGAGGCCGATCCTTTGATCGGGCGAGCGGGGGTGCTCATTTCAGGACCTTCTTCTCTCGTACCCAAGTTCCCGAGCCGAGGAAACTTTGGTGATGACGGATGCGTGGCCTTAGGCACGAGTCAGGGTTTCCTAAATTTCCCAAAATAAAACATTTAGGTGGCGACTCTGAAATCTGGCAAAGTAGTCTATGTTTGGTGCTTTTTGATTAAAATTGATTTTCCAAAACGATTTGCCGGATTTGGACTCTTTGGTGATTTATCAGTCTTACATTGTACTTTGTGAGATTGGATTCAGATCCGTGACAGGAGTCCGAACTGTAGTAGCTAGAACCCAATTCGCGCCTTCTCCGAAAAGGGGGGCGCGTGGAGAGAGTTCTGGGCGGTCTACACATCGTAACCGGCTAGTAATCTTTGGATTACCAAAGGCCTCTGATCTGAATATCATAGAATGCAAGAGCATCCACATCAATCTCTTCAAATTTTTAATCAAATTATAACTTAAAAAGCTATTTTGCTATTTTAGCTAGTCACATTTTTAGTACCCATTTCATCAAACTCTCTGTTCTAACTCAATCCTATTGAAATATTATTATTTTTATTGTATTTGTTTTATTTATTTATTATTATTGTTAAATTAATGAGTTGGCTTGATCAAGTAGCATTTCTAGGGACTTGATCAAGTAGCATTTCCTGGAGGAAACAGGGACTTGTGGTTTGGCTCGAGCAGCCATCGTGCTAATCTTCGATTGAGTTGAAAATTTTTGTGGTTAATTGTCACAACCCAAACCCGTCCCTATGGGTTTAGTGTCGTAACTGGCCAGTAATCCTTGGATTATCAAAGGCCTCTGAACAGGATAATATAAGATAGGGGCTGCAGAAGCAAATATACAAAATTAACATAGTCCATAGAGCTATGCAGACATACATGGGACATAAATTTTCAAACCAAACTTATATATATACAGATGTGACGTCAAAAAAATACATTAGTCTTACGTCACCCAATTACATAGATAGGGTCAAAGGGAACTTAGCCCAAGTACAGATATACAAAACAAGCTTAACTAAAGCCTTAACATAATCCTCTCAAAAGGAACCTCCTCAGGAGGCATGGTAGTTGGCTGACAAAACAAAAACATAGGCCGTCAACTCTGGGCCTGGTCACGTGCCTGCTCACCTACATACATAATATACATAGTAAGCTGGAGCACAACGAATAATGACAGAGTAAAGAGGTTTAATGAACGTTGTCCATAACAGTTACAGAAAACAGAATTCAATAGTTGTCATAAATGAATTCGTAATTATGTTCAGAAATCGTAGTACATAACAGATATAGTTTCAGAGTCGTATTCATAATTAGAACTTGCAGTTAGTCATACGTGGCATATTCATTAGCACTAGCAGAAACGGTTGACCCATAAAGGGACGGCCATAAATGCATACAGTTGACTCACGTGCACGGAGACGGTACAGTTGGCTCATGAGACGTACAGTTGACCCATAATTAAGACGTAATAGAACAGTTAACAAATGTCATCTGAAGCTAAGAATGCCACAAATACATTTCAGAAATATTGGACAACCATTCATTCATGTAGAAAATAATATTTCAAAAAATAAATCATCTTATATCATTCAAAAAATACTTATAAATTGAACATAACTTTAAAAAGTTATTACTCACAGATAACAAAGGCTCCAAGGTAAACAGATAGAATAAGCAAATCAGATGTCTTGCGGTGCGTGACCTACATAACATAACAGATATATACATTGAAACACAAGCTCGGAGTGTACATAACTTATTTCATTGCTCTTAGTGTATTTCTAGCTTTTATCCTCATTATGATATCTTAATCTTGGCCTAAGAATGCCTAGGATGGAATGAGGATGCAAAAATGTACTTGAAAACCTTTTTCAAAACTTGTTGAAAACAGGGTCCACACTCGAGCATGGCTTTCCTCGCTTGAGTGGACATGCAAAACGTGAGGGTTCGCTTGAGCGTAACTTCCTTCGCTCTAGCGGTCTATAAATTTTGAAAAAGTATTGGTTGCTTGCTTTTCAAGCTCGATGGACACTCAATCCTTGCTCGAGTGTGAGACTCAGACCCTCGCTCGAGCATGATTCTTGTCGCTCGAGCAATCTGCAAAAAATACATGAACTTCTGGGAGCTTGTATTTCACGCTTGAGCGGACTTATGGTCGCTCGAGCGGAAGTGCATGCACTCAAAGTGGTTGCTTGAGCGTGGACTCCTACGCTTGAGCGTGGAAGCAGAATTCTGGAATTTCCAGATTTGCTTCCAAAGCTGAAGACTTAATCTTCAAGCATCAAAACTTGATTTTTCTGGGCCAAAACTTGAGGAACACTTAGACACTCATAATACATCATGAATTAAGGATCTTTTCAAGAAATCATGGCCAAATAGCTTGCCAATTGTGCACAAATTCAACTTAAAATTTATGTATGTTCCATGAACATGACATGCATGAATTTCTTTGAACTTACCCTTCTCAAAACACGATCAAATGCTACAAAACAACATGAAACTTGTCATTTCCCAAAATAAAGGTGAATTCAAGACATACATGAGAGAATTCTTGGAAATTAAACTCAAAATGTGAGAAAATATGCATGCATGCATGGTATAGCTCAATACTCTTCATTTCTAACTCAATTCTTGCATCAATCAACATAATTCTCTTGTGTTCATGCATTATAGTCTAGATTCCAAGGCTTAAGGATAAAATTCTTACCTAGAGACTTGAGTTCACAAGTGTTGAAGTTGAAACTCTCTAATCCTCTTCACTCTCAATAATTTCTTGCAAGTTACCCCTTCTCCCTTGTTGAACTCCCTCTCACTTTTGGTCTCTCTCATTTTCCTCACATTTGTAGCTCAAAAAGAATGAAATGAGAGTGTATGGGTGTATATAAGAGTCCACTAGTGCCTTAGTTAGGCTTGGATTTAAGGAATTCATTAATTAGTCTTAATTGAGAACTAATTACTCTAATTTAATCATTTCGAAACGAATTTCAATTAAACCCATCATAAAATTCTAAAAATTCCAATTAACACATAAATCAAGTCAATTTCTGAATCGGATGCTGATAAGGCCTTCAATTCGCAAATTGAAATGAAAACATGAATAGATCTTTATATTTTAAACAGATATATACACACACATAAGGCAACATATGATGCAACATTTCACTTCAATTATTTATTAGGCGCAATTAAGCATGAATTAACGTTAATCATGGGTTAGGGTTGTTACATTGATCTACTCAATCAACTCTAAAATATGAATGGATCGGACCATTAGAAAGTCATCAACACGGTGGCCAACTGGTGTGTTTCGAGCAAAATATAAAGACCTTAAATCCAAAACTGGACCATATTCTTCAAAACTAATTGAGATATTTTTGTGAGTTTTTTTTTTTTGATAAAATTACTTGGGTTAGGTGTGACTACGCACTAGATTCTAAATTAGTCGGAGTGATCGGGATTGGTCACTTGTTGTAAGGTTTAGTAGCACCCATAAAGCTAGTGGTGTAATTATTATTTGAATAATAGTGGAGAAATTTCCGAGGATGATACTTGGGCAGTGGACGTAAGCCCGACATGCCGAACTACTATAAATCGTTATGTTTGATTTCTTTTCCCTTTACTCATTCTATTTCATTATTTTATTTTATATTGTTGAACATATTTATTTATTTATTATTTGGATTAATTTTTAATTTGGCAATTTATTGAGAAACCCAATTCACCCCCTCTTGGGTTGTCTACTTAGGATAACACATAACATGTTTCATATACATAACACATAATATTTTTAAATCTCTCTCATACTTATTTTTATTTTGATATTTAATTAGAAGTTAAAAAATATATATGTATTAACTATAGCAGAACGGTGCGATTTTGAAGGCGAATTATAAATTATAAAGTTTAATCAACGGTTAGCGGATAGCGTAGTGCGGATTGATTCGGATTGGTGCAATTTTAGTAGATTTAGCAATATTTTGCACAGCTCTATAATATATATAAAAGTAGTGTTTACTCTTAAATTTTTTTCTCTCCTATGTGACATATCTCTTTTTTGTTTTTAAAGTGCCATGTAACGTACCCTTATACCTAATTATTTCTAAAATCTAACACTTAAAATACTTCTATTTAATCTGAACTATCCATAGATAAAATTTAATATAATTATATGTACTAAAAATTCTTTGCGAATTAATTTTCTTAAACTTTTTTTTCACTTTTATTCAACTATTCAATTTTTATATTAAAATTGAATATATTTCTTTCTTTTTTTTTTTTTGTCTATCTTATTTATATTTTATTATTAATTTATATTGAGTTTCCTATTTAACATGAAGTTGTTTATTAAGAAAAATTTATATTTAATTTCATCTTTATGTATATATAATTATATATAATATGTATAAATAGTTTTAAAATAAATGTTAAAGAAAAATCAATGCTCAACATCATTAATCTATCTATTTATTCTTAATTCAACCACAATATACTTATATTTAATTTTTTAAATAAATTTTTTTTATAACTTCCATTCCTACTTATTTTTGTTTCCAAATGAATATAAAAAAATTAAATAATTAAAATCACTTTTAATTGTATATTATTTTTCTTTCCAATTTAATTGTTATTATTAATGTCAAATTGAGTATTTATTTTACTATATTATAATTTAATATCATATAAAATCATTATATAATTATTTCAGTTACACTTTTATAGTACGATAAGATTAAGATTATTAAAATACACATAAATAATTGAAATACAATTATTATGTATATTTGTTTAAATAACACTTTTAGAGAACAATAAGGTTAAGATTGTCAAAATAAATAATAAGAATCATTCTTTAATTTTAAATGAATTTTTTTCCTCCAATTTAATCATTATTTTTAATATTAAAATGAATATTTATTTTATTATATTGCAATTAAATACAAAAGTATCACATATATATGTATATATATTTATAATACACTTTCATTGTTCAACAAAACAAAAATCGCACTGCATATTTTGTAATATATTTTTTAAATAGTTCTATATATATGTACACATAGATATATATAAATAATTCAACTAAAATTATTTTATGTTTATTTATGTTGTATTTTATATGGTAAAATTAATATTATTCTTTTGTAATGAATACATTGCAACATATTTCTTAAAAATATTTATATATAAATATTTATATATAGACATATATAAATTATTTTATTTTATTTTATTTTATAAAATATTATTTAAACTGGAAAAAAATTAATCTGTATCGCACGGGTTAACTACTAATTATTAAACGTGAACAACTCACTTGGTGTTCATGAAATTCCTTCTCTTGTTTTGCCAAATGGCCTTTTCTTGTTGCGCTAAGTGTCAATTTCTCCTTAAAAATAAAAAATAAAAAAATAATAGGAGTGTCAATTTCTCCTTAAAAATAAAAAATAAAAAAATAATAGGAGTGACAAGAGGGATACATGGCTTGAACCTATGACCATAGACTTAATAAAAAATATTTTTACCATTTAAACAACATAAAAGACATGTTTTCAATTCAATATTAAGGTTTATATTTTGGAAAATGATCAAGAGCTCGAAACATAGTGGCTCGAAACGGCTCGAAACTATGCAAAGGAGCTCTGCACTCTCACATCTCTCTCTCGCTCTCATCCCTCTCATCCCGATCGCCGCAGAGAGGAGCTCGGTGATGGTGGCGGGGAGCTCGACAGCCCAAATCACGGTGATGCCTTGCCGATCGTCGCAGTCGGTGATGGTGGCGGCGAGCTCGACAGCCCAAATCACGGTGATGCCTCGCCTCCTGTCGCTGTCGCAGTCGCAGCTCAGCCTCCGCCGTGCCTCCGCCGCTCCTCCGCCCCTGGTTGATGCCCCCTCCTGTCCAGTTCTCCCTTCTCCCTTCCCTTCTTCTCCCTTCTTCTTCTTCTTCTTCTTCTTCTTCTCCCCTGTTCTTCGTTTCTGATTGAACAAAAACACAGGAAAAAGAAAAAAAAAAAAAAAAATAGACACCAAAACGACGTCGTTTTGGTGTCGAGCCAAATTCGAGCCAAGGAATTTCGAGCTACGTAGCGGGATCGTTATATTTTACGAACACCTATCGGGAGCTCACACGCCTAGTGTGTATATATATATATATGAAGCCTAGGCTTCCGGATTAGAAGAAATTCACAAAGTCTCAGTCTTTTTGGAGAAAATTTGATGAAAGCAGATTAGGTCTTTTGTTTCATTGCTTCATTTTTTAAATACAAAACAAAACAATGCAATATATATATATAATTTAGAATCATATTAGTAAAACTTTTCTTTCCTCTAATCTTCATCATAGGATCAACTGAATCAAAGAAATTGGGTATGCTATGGCCTGTTTGATAGGGTTTATTTCCAGCTTATTTCAGCTTTTAGTTTAATTTAAGCTATTTTAATGTGTTTGGTTCAGCTTAACAATACAGCTTATAGTTTTTTGTAAGTCAAAAATCAATTTATTCTTTGAGTGGGAGAGGAGAAGTTTAATTTATAAGTCAAAAATCAGTTTATGTTCACAGTTGTAAGCTATAAGCTGTTCAACTATAAGCTATAATCACTTTCTCACACCAAACGGGGTCTATGTAGTATTTCTCCAATCAGAGTGAATATAATTCTCTGCAATAGTTTTAATGTAGTAGTCCAATGGTTTAGTATGTCTTTTTTTTTTTTTATATATATATAATTTGTTTGGAAGTACTTTAGTGCTACTTTACTTTAATTTTAAATTTTTCTCGTTAAATTATATATTTTCTTGACCTGTGTTACAATAACAAAATCATTGTACAAAAATAATAGGACAAAATCCTTGTTCCCAGTAGTGGCTAACAGTCTAGCCAAGTTAAGTGTTCGTCTAGGGCTTCATCTAGGGCTTCGAGTAAACGAAGACCCGTTTACTATTATGTATTTACCATACAGTATGTATATACATAAAACAAATTATAGTCAAAATAATATTCAAAAATGAAAAGTAAGAAAAAATCTATCACTGAATAAATTAAAAATGAATTAAATTTAAATTATCAAATAAGAATACCACTTCGTCTGTTCTTGGCAAAATTAGAAAGAGAATAAACAGCCTCTCTCATTAACAGTGATAGAAAATTTTAATTTTAAAACTTTAGTCATTTGGTAAGAGAAAAAATATATACAGGCACACACACAGGGGCGGAGGGATATGGAGGCCGGGGGTTCATATGCACACTATGGTACTTTAGTGTTGTTTGTGCCTATATGCACACTAGCCCACTTTGACTGAAAAAAACTGGCACACACTTGCACACATGGACACAATTTCCAAACACACTAACACTAACACACACACTCAAACACACTGACACAACTCCGATTCAATTATTTATTTATTTATTTATTTATTTTTTTGATTCATGGAAAACGGCAAAAAAGGTTTTTTTTTTCTTTATCTCTCTTTATTACTTTGTAATTTATCAACTCGTGATTCATCAGATTAGAATTTACTACAACAAAAACATACTTTAGTGGCACTACACTAGTGGCATATTTTTAGAAAATGCCACAAAAAATGATATTTAGTGGCACGTTTTTGAAAAATGTCACAAAACGACAAACATAAAAGGCTCTAGTGACATTTCAATGAACAAGTGTCACAAAATTACAACAAAAACATACTTTAGTGGCACTACACTAGTGGCATATTTTTAGAAAATGCCACAAAAATGATATTTAGTGGCACGTTTTTGAAAAATGTCACAAATCGACAAACATAAAAGGCTCTAGTGACACGTTTTTGAAAAATGCCACAAAACGACAAACATAAAAGGCTCTAGTGACATTTCAATGAACAAGTGTCACAACACTACAACAACAACATACTTTAGTGGCACTACACTAGTGGCATATTTTTAGAAAATACCACAAAAATGATATTTAGTGGCACGTTTTTGAAAAATGCCACAAAACGACAAACATAAAAGGCTCTAGTGACATTTCAATGAACAAGTGTCACAACACTACAACAAAAACATATTTTAGTGACACCATACTAGTGGCATGTTCTTAAAAAATGTCACAAAAAGAATATTTGGTGGCATTTTTTAGAAAAATGTCATAGAGCCACAAACATATAAGGCTCTAGTGGCATTTCAATTAAAAAAAAGTGTCATTTCACTGCAACAAAAATGTCACTACAACAAATTTACACTTTAGTGACACTACACGAGTAGCATGTTTTTAGAAAATGTCACAAAATAAAAATTGGCATTAAATGTTTTAGAAAAATGCCATAGAACCACAAAACATATAAGGCTCTAGTGATATTTCAATAAAGAAATGTCACATCAATTTTATGACATTTTATAAAATAATGACACAAAAAATTATGTTCGTGACATTTACCAACAGATGCCACTAAACTTTAGTTGCAATGGCATTTTTTAAAAAATGTCAGGACCCTAGGTAGGTACAAATTACTTTTTATGGCACTTAGGTGAAAAGTGTCATAAACAAATATTTTATAGCATTTTGAGAAATGCTACTAAGCCAAAAACTTTCCAAGCTTATAATGACATTTTTGAAAAAATAAAAAATGCCAATATATTTTCTAAAATTTTAAAATGCAGTAAATGATTAAAAATAAATGAATTAAACTCTATATACACTACAAGAAAAAGTATATTCGGCGACTAAATTTCCAGACCAAAACAACATTAGTTGTCAAAAGTAAAGCTTTTTGGCGACTAAACAATTTTAGTAGCCAAAAGTCTACAATTGGCGACTAAAACTAAGTTTGGTCACTGATTATATGAGTTTTAGTGACTAAAAAATTTTTAGTAGCCCAAAGTAAAGCTTTTTGGCGACTAAAAAAATTTAGTAGCCAAAAGTCTACAATTGGCGACTAAAAATAAGTTTGGTCGCTGATTATATGAGTTTTAGTGACTAAAAAATTTTTAGTAGCCCAAAGTAAAGCTTTTTGGCGACTAAAAAATTTAGTAGCCAAAAGTCTACAATTGGCGACTAAAAATAAGTTTGGTTGGTGATTATATGGGTTTTATCGACTAAAAAAATTTTAGTAGCCAAAAGTAAAGCTTTTTGGTGCCAAAAAAAATTTTAGTAGCTAAAAGTCTACAATTGGCGACTAAAAAATAAGTTTAGTCGCCAAAAGTGGTCATTTTTAGCGCGGGAGAACTAAAATCCTAAGGCGGGAATAAAATTTTTTGGTAACCAAAATTTTGGTAGCTAAAAGTGCATCTTCGGCGACCAAATCCGATTTTGGTCGACAAAAGTTAAATTTTTTAGTAACTAAAAAATAATTAGTAACCAAAAGTGGTCTTTTTTTATTTTGGTAGTAAATAGTTTATTTTACATAAATTATGTTCAATAAAATAATTATGTTTATACATATACTTTTATATTAATATAGATGTATATACTATATAAATAATATATGTTGCATATATAATCATGTGGTGCTATAGAGGTGTAGTGGGAAGAGTGTGGTGTATAAGGTTTATGGTGCGGGAGGTTGGCGGTTCGAGTCTCCGCAAGAGCGGATCAAATTATTCTACAACAAATTATCGTCACGAATGGCACTTGATAGCGTCACGAATAGTGTCTACCATGACATTAAAGTGTCACTGAAAGGTTTTAGTCTTGATGGTGTAATGACACTTATAAGTGTCACTAACTCTTTTTTTAATGGCGCTTGATAGTGCAACAAATAATATCTACCATGACATTAAAATGTCATTGAAAGTTTTTTAGCCATGATGGTGCAGTGACACTTGCAAGTATCTACCATGGCACTCGTATCTACCGTGGCACCGATAGAAGTGGCACTTGTTCAAAATGTCACAAGGTCAAAAAATGTCATTAGAAGAATAGTTTTGTGACACTTTCAAATGCCACTAAACTAAGAAAATGTTGTAGTGATTACATAACACAGATTTGGGATCACACTATAATTTTGGTATCTTCTCTTCATTGTTTACAGGTAACTTTATTTATGATTTTTTATTTTTAAATAAAAATTATGAGTATCAACTTATAGTTATTTGTTAAGTTTTGATTTGTAAAAAAATTTTATTTGTTATTATTTATGTTAAAATAAGAGATTTTGATATGATAAAATTATGAATCGTAATTAGTGGTGATTTATATTAAAAGTAGGGATTTTGGTTTGTTGTTGTTTGTGTTGATATTAGGGATTTGATTTGTGCTATAATTAAAAATATTAATTTGTAGTATTTGTTATTTAAATTAGGGACTTTCATTTGTTATAATATAGATATATTAGAAATTTTATTTGTTGTGATTTGTGCTAAATTTAAAATTTTTAATTTGTATTAAAATTGGAGATTTTGATTCGTGAGGGTTTGTGATTTTGATTATGAATTTTTATTTTGATTTATTTTTTAAAACAGTCATAGAGAAATATTTCAAAAGAAAAATCAAAGTTGGAATCATCTCTTCCTCAAAAAGAAGATTATCATTATTCTTCCGCAAAACAAAGTCGCATAGAAATCAACTTAGTAGACTTTCCTGCAAATCCAAGACTACGGCCACGGATTATGGACTAATGCTAATGATCGAGACCAAATTCATAGGGCATATCTACAAAAAGGTCCTTATCAACCACATGATCATAATTTTCCACAAAAATCATTTGGACAAAAACTTCAGCGATTTAATCAAGTTTGGTTTAGTAAATTTCCTAATTGGTTGGAGTATAGCGTAGCAAAAGATGTAACATTTTGTTTATGTTGTTATCTTTTCAAACTTGATATTGGAGATCAAGCTGATGGTGATTCTTTTGTTGGTGAGGGTTTCTCAAATTGGAAGGAAAAAAAAAAAATTTAGACTCATGTTGGAGGTCCCAATAGTGCTCATAATTAAGTTTCGAGTAAATGTCAAGACTTGTTAAACCAAAATCAACATATTCAAACGATTTTTTTCAAACAATCTGATCAAACTCGAATTGAGTATCGAACCAATTTGAATGCATTGGTTGATTGTGTCAAATTTCTTTTAAGACAAGGACTTGCGTTTCGTGGGCATGATGAATCTGAAAATTCAAGTAACCAAGGAATTTTTCTGTAACTTCTCAATTTTCTTGCTGATCATAATGAAGATGTCAAAGTGGTTGCATTGAGCAATGCTCCACAAAATCTCAAGTTAACATCTCCTGATATTCAAAAAGATATTGTAAATGTGACCACGTTTGAAACTATCAATGTGATTATCAGAGATATTGTTTATGCACTTTTTTCTATTTTGATTGATGAAGCCCGTGACATATCAATCAAGGAGCAAATGGCAGTTGTAATAAGATATGTGGACAAAAAATATAGCGACCCCGGTCTTTTCCCATTTGGTTGTTGTATCCGAACTTAGGTTTCGTGGATCCTATCAATGTATAATTGTTGTTGTCGTCCTTTATCTTCTCTTTTTGAGTTATAGGATATGTTGGGCAGGTTTGTTACAGATTGGTTGGGTTTGGAAACCAAGTGTTGCTGTCCAGAATTTTGAACCTTCGCTCGAGCGAGGAATTGGTCGCTCGAGCGAGCTTTTGTTTTTTGTCCTTCGCTCGAGCCAGGGTCTCTTCACTCGAGCGAGCGATTGCGTCTAGTATAGACCTGAGAGCTGTGTTTCTTCGCTCGATCGAGCTTTTCTTCGCTCGAGCAAGCGAGGTGTATGTTTTCGAGTTCTTCGCTCGAGCGAGCATTCTGTCGCTCGAGCGTGCTTCTGGGTTGCAGACCTGAAGCATTGCATTCTTGGCTCGAGCGAGACTTTCTTCGTTCGAGTGAGTCTTTCTTGTGTCTGGTCGCTCGAGCGACCAATCCTTCGCTCGAGCGAGCTTGTCAGGTTTAAATAGGCAGCAGCGGGTTTTAAAACACTTTTTCATCATCTTTTTGATTCCAAAACCCTAGGTCCGACTTCTCTCTCCCTCCACTCACCTTCTCTCTTAGGTTTCATCTACTTTTAGGGTGTTTCTAACCTAGGCTCTTTATTAAAAAGATAGAGGGGGTTGAGGGCTTCGTTTTAATCTGAACGTTTGACGGTTTGGAGCACTTTGCATTTTAATCATCTTCTCTATTCGTGTTCTTCACTTCGAGGTAGGGATTTCCTACTCCATGTTATAAGTGTTGTTCTAAGTTTTGGTACTTTGATATGTTGGGGTTGTTTGGGAATTTTGGGAAAAACCCTAGTTGTTGTAATAAATTAATTTGTATAATTAATTTAAGGAAAATTGGGGAATTTAGTTAAATTTATGGAATTGGGAAATTATAAGCTTAAATGGTGTAGTTGGATAGTTTAATAACACACCCATGAAATTGTTGAGTTTATATTTGTTGTAACATTTATTTCCTGTTTAGAGATAATTGTCTTGGGCTATCGGTGGAGGATAGTCGTGATTGTTGTAGACATTGCATGTGGATTAGGGAAAACTGAAACTAATCACATTGGTTAAGTCATTGATTTTGACTGTCGAATTAATACAGAGAATACGTGTATTGATTGAGTATTGTATATGGCAAGTGTTTAATACATTGTATATGCATATTGTTGGGAGGAGATAGGGGATGTACTCCACGGTTTGGGAGGAGATAGGGGATGGACTCCATTAGCACCACTAATATGTGTGCTTATTGATTTATGGAAGTGTTTTTACATGTTATTGATACATTACTAAAATGTGTATCAATTGGGAAGTATGGAAGTGAATTTTGGTTGAGGTTGATACAACACCAACATGTGTATCCATTATAATATAAGAAATGTTTAACTTGATTTGTTATCCCAATTGAATTGGAAATATTGTTAATAAGAGATGTAATCTCTGTTGAGTCATTTGGCCAGGTTCTGAGCCATATTTGTATAAATGGAAAGTTGAATAAATAATGGAAAGTGAAACGTGTCATGGACATTAGTGTCATGAAACTGTATGATGATGAAACTGATATTTTGTGTAGTCCATCTATTAAATGCTATTGCTTTATTCAATGCTTATATTTGGTTTAGTATATTTCTACTGGGCTGTGGCTCACCCTATACGGGAACATCATTTTCAGGTCCAGGTGATGTGCTACCTCCAAGGAATTAGCTTGGAAGGATTTAGAGTTGAAGACTCTGTTTAGATTAGTTGTTATTTCAGTTTATTTGATATTACATGTAAACTCAAGCCAAGGGCTGAATTTGTAGTTGAGTTAGTACTCACATTTTTGTGCCCAAGTGTTAAGCTTGGAAAGATGTAAGCCCATAGGGCATTTATTTTGATGTTACATGTGATATCTTTCAATAATGATACTCTGATGAATGAGATAATGATTGGTTTTCTTTTATCAATGCATGCTACTATTATATATTATGGGTTTATTTTGAGGGCGTTACAAAAAAGGCCAAGTGATTGAGCATTTTTTGGGTATTGAGCATATTGCTAATACGAATGCTCTCTCACTCAAACAAGTTGTGGAAAATTTATTCTTCAGACTTGGATTGAGTATTTCCAGATTGCGGGGTCAAGGATATGATGGGGCTAGTAATATGCAAGGTGAGTTCAATGGTCTTAAAACACTTATACTGAAAGAGAATCCTTGTGCATATTATGTTTATTGTTTTGCTCATCAATTGCTATTGGCACTTGTAGCTGTGACAAAGAATCATGATCAAATTACTTTACTTTTCACTTTGGTTTCTAATGTGGTGAATGTTGTTGGAGCATCATGCAAACGTCGAGATATTATTAGGGAGAAGCAAGCTGCACCTAATACTAGAGAGCTATCTAGTGGGCAAGGCTTAAATCAAGAAACTAATCTTAAACGTGCTGGTGATACACGTTAGGGTTCACACTATGGTACTTTAGTCAGCTTGGTTGGTTATGTTTTCAACAGTGATTGATGTGCTTGAAATGATTTCGGAGGATGGTTCAAATTCAGAACAATGAGCAAAAGCAAATGTATTGTTGGACTCAATTCGATCATTTGAGTTTGTATTCAACCTTCATTTGATGAAAACGATATTCGCTATTACAAGCGAGTTATCACAAGTACTATAAAGGAAAGATCAAGATATTGTTAATGCCATGAATTTAGTTCAAATTTCTAAAGTACGACTCCAAAAGATAAGGGAGAGTAGGTGGACATCTTTACTTGATGATATTTTGTCTTTTTGTGAAAAGCATGAAATTGATGTTCCCCAAATGGATAATATGTTTGTAGCTCAAGGGAGAAAAAGGCGCAATACTTAAGAAATTACAAACTTGCATCACTATCGTGCTGAGTTATTCTACACTGTTTTGGATATACAAATTCCAGAACTAAATGCTCGTTTCACTGAGTCAAATACTGAGTTGTTACTTTGTGTGGCATGTTTGAATCCATTTAACTCTTTCTCTAGTTTTGACAAGAAAAAGTTAATTCATCTTGCCGAATTTTGTCCCAAAGAATTTTCCTCAGTGGAATTCATGGTACTTAATGATCAACTTGATATATATATATTATCGACATGTTATCCAATAGTGAGTTATCAAGGTTGAATGGAATTGCCGATCTTGCTAAGAAAATGGTGGAGACTAGAAGAGACAAAAAAATATGCATTGGTGTATTTGCTCTTGACTTTAGCATTAATCTTGCATGTTGCAATTGCTACAGTTGAGAGGGTATTTTCAGCTATGAATATTGTGAAGAATTGGTTGCGGAACTGAATGCGTGATGAATGGATAAATGATAGCTTGGTTGTCTACATTGAGAGAGAGATTTTTTATGGCATTGACAATGATATTATCATGGAAAGATTTCAAAAGATGAAAATTCGTTGGGATCAATAGTAAAAGTTTAAAATTAAAAACTTTTTGTAATAATATTAATTTTTAATGTTTAATATTAGCTCGAAAAATTATTATTATGTTATTGTTATTGATTGGGGAAGGAAAATTTTGAGATTATAATTAATAGGTGCCCCCTTACATCAAATTCCTGACTCCGCCACTGCACACACATCACATTACATATGGGCTCTACTCCTTGTCACATCACTAGAACTCTTTTTAGAGTTCCAAAATTAGAGCTCTCAATCTTGATTCATTTTGTAAACATTATGAAAAATGTATTTTACGAAAACAATAAATTAATCTAGTAAGTATTTTTCACTTTCTAAAAATATACATTACATTCTCTTGTATTAATAAAATATTTCACTGTTTAATTCCAAAGCAACAATATTACAAATCCACCCTTATCAACTAAAAATTTATTCAAAAAAAGAAATGAATGGTTTAGATTCTGCGGTTGTCAATTTCCGACCACACTGCCAAACTAGTACTCAGCTGTAGAACACTGGCAGAATAGATTAAGGCCAAACAACCTGTCACAGAAAGATAAGAATACCGCGGTGGTTCGTCCACCCGGGGGCACTCTGATGATCAAGTCAGTAAAATATCTCTCAAAAATAACCAATAGTGCTTAACTCACTAGACAGAGCATAAAAAACATCCCTTAGACCCATGGGGGTGCCTCCCTTTTATAGCCAATATAATCCTAGTCCCAAATAGAAGCCTAGCTCTAATGGACTTAGGATTACTGCTAATCTTGGACTCCCAGTAGGATTAGGATAAACTCTCTAAGAGTCTCATCTTTACCCAAACTGTAGTCTTCTCCCATTCTAGGACTCTTGTCCCTCATCCGCTTATCTCGGAATCCGGTATCCTCACAGATAACCTCGGCCTAGCCGAGATGATCTCGGCGTTATGACTAGGACACGTGGCACCTCGGCTGACACTTCGGTGTCACCTCGGCCACGTGTTGTCATTCAAAAATTATGTCCCCACAACTGGCCCCTAGGTTCTATTACCTCGGCATCCTGAGGTGATGGAACCTATATCATTTCTTCCATTTAGCACGTTGGCTAAGCCCGCTTCATCATCTATTGCCGAAGTCAGAACTTGTCGACTTAATATTACCAAGACCTATAGTCTGCTTTCATCAATGCCTTAGAACCAACGACCAAGTTCGTTCAAGTTTCTCAGCCGAAACCGTCCTCCTAGCCGAGGTATTTGCTTCATTGAATCAAGAACTCTAAGAGTTCTAGCACGCGTACGAGCTGGCACGCACAATATTTCAACCGTTTTTACCACGTGTCTTTTCCCTACTGGACCGTACCTGATACGCACCATCAAGTCGTATCGCTTTTGTGTGCGCCGTCTGACAAGCACGTCGTCTAAGGCACCATAATTGCCATTTTGCTGCCATTTCATGCTTTTGATCATAATCAACTCTCTCTCCGTCTTTCATTGTTGCTTTTGTGAAGTTTTCTGCAACTAGTTTCACTCTCTCCCTCCAGTGAGGCTTTTGTTGCACTTTTTTGCTTACTACCACCGTCTAACATCGGCGTACTTCACACCGGCCTTTTTGTAATCTAAACAATTACTCTTCAATGTTAGGCCGAAGTGTTTTCTTTCCTTTTCTGAATGCATTCTTTAATTTCTTCTTTCAACGTGGTTTGCATGATTCTATACTTAGAATAATTTACATGTCTTAAAGGTACACCTTCACTGTGTAATCTCTTCGGGGTAAAATACCTCGGACACAACTTCTAGTCTTGTTTATCTCGACCTTGGCTTAACACTTGAAAATATTGTAACAAATGTTTTTACAAGTGTTGCTCAAAACTCGCCACTTTTCTTTTACTTCTTAAGACTTCTGTCTTCCATTATCTTCCAAGTCTTGGCAACGTGGTAATCTCGGCACATGCATAGATACTTCTTTCACTCGTAACCTTGGCTTAACCTCAACTTGTAAATTTTCTCAAAATTTTAACAAGTGTTAAACCAGTCTTCTTATAACATGACCTCGGCTTTAACTTCAACTTGTAAACTTTTCTCAAGTTTCAACAAGTGTTAAACATGATCTCGGTTTAACTTCAACTTGTAAACTTTTCACAAGTTTCAACAAGTATTAAACATCATCTCGGTTTAACTTCAACTTGTAAACTTTTCACAAGTTTCAACAAGTGTTAAACATCATCTCGATTTAACTTCAACTTGTAAACTTTTCTCAAGTACTTTTCTCAAGTTTCAACAAGTGTGAAACATCATCTCGGTTTAACTTCAACTTGTGAACTTTTCACAAGTTTCAACAAGTGTCAAACATCATCTCGGTTTAACTTCAACTTGTAAACTTTTCACAAGTTTCAACAAGTATTAAACATCATCTTGGTTTAACTTCAACTTGTAAACTTTTCTCAAGTTTCAACAAGTGTGAAACATTATCTCGGTTTAATTTCAGCTTGTAAACTTTTCACAAGTTTCAACAAATGTCAAACATCATCTCGGTTTAACTTCAACTTGTAAACTTTTCTCAAGTTTCAACAAGTGTTAAACATCATCTCGGCTTGTGAAATTCCAGCTCCCAAGTATCATTCTTCAACTCTTTGCCCCCTAATGTGAATTTAAGTTCCACTTGGGCTCTCATTAGGTACGTGGCTTTGACCTTGATATTGCTCTATGGGCAGGGGATCTGCCCCCTGCATGGCTTCCACATACTCCTTTGTGGAAAAAATTCTTTAACTTAGGCCAAGTTCTTCTCTTCTCGGACTTAATCATCTAAGCCGAGATCTTGTCTTCTTGGATCTGGGATTCCAGATCTGGAATCTGGGATCTGCTCACTTAGGCTAAGCTCTTGTTTTCTCGTGTCCAGTATTATCTCAGCTTTGCTTCGGCGAACCATTTCTCCTCTCTTGTTTGGATGCCTTTGTCCTCGGCGTGTCTTCCTCAGCTCTGGCATACTTTTCTATTCTGGCCATCAGCTCCTCCATGCTTTTCGGCAATGTCTTTGCTAGTGATTTTCGAAGCAGGCCGTCATCCTTCAAGTTGTTTTTAAACGATATGACCGCCACCTCTTGGTTGCATCCTGGTATTCGATTGAATACCTCATAATACCTTTTGGCATAGGCCCTACGGCTTTCATCCTCGCCGATCTACAGGGCCATTAGGGCATCCACCCTCAATGGTTGTAGCTTGTTTGTCACGAACCTGGTCACAAACATCTCGGCAAGGCCTTCCTAGGTTTTCACAGTCCGTTTCGGCAACTTGTGAAACCAGTCCGATGTAGTTTCCCCGAATGGTGAGGGGAACACTTTGCAGAGCAACGGCTTGTTCCCAGAGTATAACGCCATCGCGTTCAGGTATAATCCGATGTGAAAGTTGGGGTCCGACTTCCCATCGTATATCTGGAACCTCGGCATACTGAATCTCTTCGGGACCTCAACTTTGTCTAATTCTTCCGAGAACGGCGTTCTCGGCTTGACCGAGGAGGTTACCTTGGCATCTTGTTGCTTCCTCTATAGGTGATCTCCCAGATCCTCTTTGGTTTGTCCGAGAGCTCGACTATCTCCGGATTTCAGGTTCTTTGGTGCACTACTTCTAGTGTCATCGTGAGTCCTTTTGGACCTCCCTCCACTGGTCGTGTCGAAACAGAGTTCCTTTCCCTGAACATCCCGATGTTCTTTGGTGCAGGTTTCTTTTGTTCGACGTGTCTTCTGGGATTCTCCATGCCCGACCTCCAACGAAGGCCGGTGAGAATGTCCCTTGGTCCCGCCATGCTGAGGGACTGCAGGAACCATTTTCTGCCCCCCTTTCTAGGCACCTTCCTTGGCGCTGGAATCGGCGTATCTTGTAGCGGGAACGGTGGCTGCATGATGTTGTTCTGCATCATGAAATTGACGACCGTTTGCAAGTCCGCCAATTTGTCCGCCATTCCCTTTATCTCGTCGTCCCTCTACAGGCATCTATCTTTCCATACCTGGAGGTCGTCCTCGTTATAATACTCGCTCCGATCCAATTTATTCGGTGCGCCGCCCTCCTAGCCGACGTCCTTTCCTCCGTGATTCTTATCACGAGTCTCTTCGTTGCAGTTGTCTTCTTCAACGTCAAGGTCAATATGTTTCCCACTCCCAGTAGGAGTGTCGTCCCCAACCTTTTCTTTCTGTCCGTCGTTGGCCATCTATTCTCCTTTCTTTCCCACAGACGGCGCCAAATTGTGGGTGTCAATTTCCTACCACACTGCCAAACTAGTACTCAGTTGTAGAACACCGGCAGAATAGATTAAGCCCGAACAACCTATCACAGAAAGATAAGAATCCCGCGGTGTTTCGTCCACCCGGCGGCACTCTGACGATCAAGTCAGTAAAATATCTCTCAAAGATAACCAATAGTGCTTAATTCACTAGACAGAGCATAAAAAACATCATTTAGACCCATGGGGGTGCCTCCCTTTTATAGCCAACACAATCCTAGTCCCAAATAGAAGCCTAGCTTTAATAGACTTAGGATTACTGCTAATCTTGGACTCCCAGTAGGATTAGGATAAACTCTCTAAGAGTCTCATCTTTACCCAAACTGTAGTCTTCTCCCATTCTACGACTCTTGTCCCTCATCCGCTTATCTCGGAATCGGGTATCCTCACAAATAACCTCGGCCTAGCCGAGATGATCTCGGCGTCATGACCAGGACACGTGGCACCTCGGCTGATACTTTGGTGTCACCTCGGCCACGTGTTGTCATTCAAAAATTATGTCCCCATAGATTCATTTCATATATAGACTACACACCACATCAATTCAATCCTCACCATATAAACACAAATACATTCAGAGTAAATGTAGGATCTATAAGGGTGGATTCTTAATATTTTTCATTGCAAAAAAGATTGGTTCCAAATAAGTGTTCAGACCCCGTAATGCAACTTAAAAAGACAAACCAACTCTGTCATCACCTAACATGTAGTTAGGTATCTTATTTTTATTGTATATTCTAATTAAAAAGTGAAATATTTGTTTGATTATGTTTGTTAGTATTAAAATAGGCAGTAGCAATCTACTACAAAATACCAAATTGTTATTATGGGAACATCTGTTTCTTCTAATACACCTGTATAATATGTTTTTCTATGTATTGTAAAATCTCTGAACAATAATCGGTAATTCTTATACTCGATGGTAAGTTATATGTTGAAAATAAGATCTCCAAACATAAGAGTGGAAGCAGAATTGTAAAATGATTCCAATGATCTATTTCCTTGTACTATGAAACTCTTAATAATTACAAAAAAGAAAGCAAGAAGAACTGTTCAATCATTTATTTTAAGAGAAATATCAAATCAATTGTATTATTAAAAAGTAATTACAAATTAATAATAAATTTTATAAATATTAATAATTAAAATCATAAAATTTGTCACCTGTTTAATTATTATTTTTAAATTACACTAAGTTTAATTGCCTCTTTGTTTTATACCGAATGACCGTTTATCTATAATATTAATAACTAATAATTTCATTTATAACCAATTTTTTTTTCTAAGAATTAAATTGAAAAATGTACATTGTAATAAAATGGCAATTTTAATTCACTTTTATTCATTTTCGTTTGCTTTTTTATTTATTTATTTTAATTTTCCATTTCCTTTGTACAATGAATGCCACCACTCGAACATATTCAAAAATTGTACAAAATTTCCTTTTAAGCAGTTTGGAATAGGTTCAATTTATTTTATGTTATATATATATATATAACATAATATAATTTTTTGTAATATTTTTCATATATATAATTATTAATTTGTAACAAATTTCACATCTTAAATTTCTCTTATATTCATTTTTATTTTGATATTTCATTGAAAGTTAAAAAAATTATGTATTAATTATAGCGGAGCGATTTCGAAAAGAGATTATAAGTTTTAAAATTTCATCCATAGCTAGCAGATGAATCGGTGTGGATTGAGTGAGTTTAGCGAATTAGATGATATTTTGCACAACATGTTGCTTGTAAAAGTTATTATAAAACGTTTACATAAAAGAAACAAAGTTAGAAGAAAAAATATTATTAATTACATAATGAATAGTATAGAATTATACATAAATTGAAAGGGAGCCTAAAGGGGAAAAAATTGGACATTACCATGAGGAAGTTAGTGAAGAGAGGTGTAATACAAACTGAAAAAGAAAAAAAAAAAGAGAAAAAGAAGTCAACAAATCAGAAACCAATCTATGGGAAGGAACTACACCAAGCTTGCATCTAACATATGAGAATCCGTGGGAAGGAACTACACCAAGCTTGCATGTAACATATGAGACGCCTCGTTTGGGAACCTCCTTTTTAGTTAAAAAATCAAAAAGTTAGTCAAAAAGCCAACAACTCATACTAAAAAGTCAAAGATTTTCTTTTCTCTCTACTTTTTGCACATCTTTTCGTAAAAAGTCAAAAAGTCATCCCAAACATACTGATTTTTTTTAGCTCATATTTTAGCAAAATAGCTAAAAAGTTACTAAATTAGCTTATTCCCAAACAGGGCCTTAAAAATCTAAAATACACATGCTATTGATATACAAGTAGACAATAAATAACTTACATCCAAACTATTCATAACAGATTTAAGGATGCAACAAGGAGAAAAGAAAAAGGTATTGTGTTGCAAGCTTGTGTCTATGGGGAAAGTCACTGGAGTGGTCATTTATTTTGATTTAGGACAATTGCTATATTTGCCGGAACCGCAAGTCTTCGTCTCATTGTGACAGTAAGATTATTCTACTTTTAAAAATATAAGATAAATTATCAATAGCTCTTAATAGTTAGACTTAATTCTCATTAAATTTTATTGAAAGTTAGTCTTAATAAAATCGTCGTTAAAAATATTTTTTTGTGACGCATTTTTGCATGTCATTAAAAATTGACAATTAATGACCTTTTTTTGTCATGATTATTATTAATTGTTTTAAAACTTATAATTAGTGACATTTTTATGTGACAATTTTTTTAAATTTTTGCTTAAAATTAAAAATTAGTTACGTTGATTTAGTAACATTTTTTATGACAAATTTTTTAAACTATCGTTAAAAATTAACAATTAATGATATTTTTAATAACATTTTATAAAAAAATCATTAATTATTATAGGATCTATTCAATGATAAATCCACTTATTATGAGCCAGACAGAAATCTCCTATAAATATATATCCAAAGCACCGTTCAAGATGAGATTGGTGCCGGGTTGGTTTGGGATGTTCTAAAAAAGTGTACTTTTTGACTTATTGGCTTATATGGGTTGGGTTTGGGTTGGGTTTGATGTGATGTGTTAGAGAGCTGATGTGATTTAAATAAGATAATGTGACTTAAATAGGATAGTGACTTTTTGACTTTTTGTATTATTTAGGGGTTGTTTGGGGTGTCCTAAATAAGTGCACTTTTTTGTCTTTTTGGACTAAAAAGTTAAGTAAAAAAATATAGATGTTTGGGTTAACTTTTTGACTTTTCATGAAAAAATATGTAATAAAAAATTATAAAAATTAGTTTGTAGAGGAAAATTAGGATTGAAAGTTGTGCAGCCGTAATTGTTGACTTTTGATAAATAGTGTTAATTTTTTAATTTTTTAAATAATTTTTTAACTTTTTAACTTTTTTTATACACTCCAAACTTGGCCTTAGTTTATGCCAAACCAATGCAACTTCTAGAAGTGAGAGGTGGTGCCATCCGATTGGTTTGTCCATTTGTTGAGATGAAGCAAATGTCAAGAACCAGTTGAGTACATCCGGTTACATTCAATTCACCTTGTGTTTTTTTTTTTTTTTTTTTTTTAATAGGTATATAGATTACAACTATTTCATTCTCATAGAAAATTAAGGCCTCATTATCAAAATTATTTTGATTGTGAAGATTGGATATATTGTTATGAATTTTAAATAAAAAAATTTAATACATAAAAAAAAAAATTGCAGTGCAAGAAATTATGGAGGGAATTTTTTTTTTAAGATCTCGGATGTTAAGATTTTATAAGATAAATGACATACAATATTTTCATAGCAGTTAAGGTCTCTCAATATTTTTATAAAAAAAATTCGATTTAGAAAAATTTCACCCGATTTAGAGAAATTGTGTCCGAATCAGAGAAATTTTGACCTCGACACAAAAAAATTTCAATTTTTACAGAGAAATTTCATCAAAAGATCTTAACTAAAAAAAATATATATCTTAGGCCTCTCCTACTATATAAAGTTAGAGATGGATGTTTTACTAATTTTCCAAATTATAAATGGTTAAAATCAAAAAAAAAAAAAATTGGCTTAGGCATCAAATAGTCCTGAGCCGCCGTGCTTGCCCGATTAGAGTGGTCAAATATTCTTTTCATTTTTTATTAGAAACTTACAGGTGCATGCTAATACCTACAAATACACGTAATTATTCAGTAAGGTAAGATACTGTCAATAATAGTCAAACTTAAAATTTGCATGCTAATAGTCTCAAACCTATCTTAAGTCACTTGTCTATCTTGACAAGTTAAGAGGTTAAATTTATCCAAAAGATTGCTTAATATCACAAAGAAAAAAACTAGGGATCATGAAAAAACTTTCATGAAAATGATCATGAAAGATTTATGACTCTTGGATTACCTTGATTAGTGTGGGGTGCTTTATTTCAAGTGTAATCCAAGGGTCATAAATTTTTCATGATCATTTTCATGAAAGTTTTTTCATGATAACTAGCATTGCTCTATCACAAATATTCACATTGGAAAATTATTAGATATCGAAGTACCAACAAGTGCTTCCGTCCTTCATGATACAAAATTGTATTACTTAATCAAAAACCCACTTGCCTCGAAGGCTTACAACAAATTTATACTAAGGCCTGGTTTGATATATTAGGAAAAATTTTAAAAATTATTAAAAAAATTAAAAAGTTATCACTATTTACAAATTAAAAATATAAAAAAATTAATTTTCACAATATTTTAATACAAACAACGACTGGACAGCGTTGGCATTGATTGATGGTTCAGTACTTATTGGTTTGTTCAAATGAACCAAAAAAAAATAAATTAGATGTATATATTTATTAAGTTAGAGGGTAATGTTGGGCCCGTGGAGGCCCACCATGGGTCCGTTTTTGATAATCCAAACCGTTCAATCCACCATTGGTCCGTTTTTGATAATCCAAACCGTTCAATGTGTAGAACTCATTGAGTACTATATGCTTGTAAAAAATCACATTGATCGGATATGGATAGCTATGTGATCGAATCAGATTTTTTTTCAGCTGTTTATTTTTCACCATTCATTAATTTCATACAAAACTGTTTTGATCACATAACTATCGATATCCGATTAAAGTGATTTTTCATAGACATATAGTACTCAGCAAGTTTTATACATTCAACGGTTCGAATTATCAAAACGGGACTCTTGGTGGGCCCCACGACCGAACAGTACCCGTGAAGCCTCATGCACCTTTCAACCCGGCTGTACTCTCTTCTGTCGCCAGTCACTGATGATTCTGTCACGTAGGGGTAAAAATGTAATTTTTCCATTTTATATAATATTTTAATACATATTTTTTTATAAAAAGATAAAAAGTTATCCCAAACAACCATATTTTTCTCCTCAACTTTTTAGTCTAAAAAGTCAAAAAGTACACTCATTTAGGACACCTCAAACAACCCCCTAAGCATTGCTCGTTGATCAAGTTTCAATTCATTCCTCAAATCAAGTAAAAAAGTGCATACAAAATGTTCAAAATAGCAAATTTTAGTTAAGCTCAAATTTAGAATCTAGAAATAAAAAGAAACTTCCCATGAAAAAAGGATTTATTCGTGATAAGCTTATTTTATGGGCAGATATGACATTATCTGGATCCGACGATTGATTTATTGTGGAAATAAAAACCTGATTAATTAAATCATTTTGTGAAGGACAAATTATTATTTTGAAGAAATTTTTTCATTTTCAACCCATTGTCGCTAGATCACTACGGGATTGTAGTTGAAAAAGTCATCAAAAAAATGGTCGAAAAATTTGCTAGAAGTGGCTTGTCGCTGATGACTGGTGGTAGTGACGATATGGAAGAAGAGATAAATTAAGGGACATGTGACACTAGGATAAATAAGAGAATGGCACATGGACAAATAAGTAGACAGCTAAATTGACACTTGGACATATATGTAGATAGTGGACAGGTAGAAAAATATAGGTAGAAGTGATATGATATTTTCAAATTATTTTATTCTTTTTGCCCCAAAAGAATAGTCCATGAAGCTGCTATCCTAAAATTTTTGAAATTAGACTTATAATTCAAGGGCACTAAAAAATCCATTCAGAATAGATTTATGTAGACCCAAAACTAAGTTTTCAAATATTTGCAAAATAGTATATTAATGGAATTTTTCCAAGATCTAACATAGGTTGCCACACAACTATGAATTGTAGTCGTTCAAACTTTTCAGATCGAACACAAGTGTTTTCAGCCTAATCTGATAATCTTAAAAATTAACAAAATAAAAAATTTGCAATAAACCATTCAATGATTCTATAAATTTGGTATCAATCACCAATATATTCACACATACATGCCAACATACGTGATGTATATGGCAAAACACTTGAATTAAATCAAATACTTTTCCTAGGAAGATTTGCATTCGATAATTGAAAAACTTGAGTATGATTGCTATTGCATCCAAACGTTAAACACAAACAGGATTAGTGCCTTTTGTTAACATCAATATTTGACAATGAAAAATGTTTAAAACTCATAAAAAAATTTCTTATAATTTGATCTATAATAATATAATATGATACTTATGAAGCATGGGTACATGTACGAATATTGATATAGATACGAATGTGGGTACGACATAGGTATGCCAATATGATAAGACCTAAAAAAAATTGAATATGGATACAGGTGGAGTACGTCAATAAATTTTTTATTTTTTATAATTTATAGTTTCAGATTCAATTTACAAATTAAAAATTCAATACCAAAACTTAAAAGGAGAAATTACAAAACTAAAAGAGATATCATAGTTCAACAATAGTAATATCAAAGCAAATTCTATAAGCTATTTTAATGTCATTAAATAGGTGAAATTATAAAACAAAATTTCATTTCAAAAGTAAACTGAAATTTTAGTTTCCACTTCCATCAATTTTATCATTGAATAATACACCTTTCATCCTTGACACATCAAGTAAAGAATTTGCAATTTCAAGTAATAAGAATTCTTTAATAAATTAAATGTATTCCCACAAATGTCATATAACTTAATGTACTCTCGATGTACCCATATGAAGTATCCATGAAGTACCCAACTATCAAAAAATGTATAAAAAGTACTCGATACGTATTTCGAATACTCGGTACGCATGCAGTCTTATCGATGCCAGTACCGGTATCTAGTAAGTACCCGGTACAAGTAGCGTAACATTTTCGGAATATTCATACTTCATAATATGACATATGTCAACTTTTAATTTGTCACATATGCAATTATGTAGGACGTATCTCTCTTATTATATCATTGGAAGTAAATGGGTAAATTACACTTACACCCCTTGAGATTTAGATTTAATATATATCACCTCCTAATGTTTGGGAAATTACACTGGCCCATTTTCATTGTAATTATTTAGATAAAATTAACATTGGTATCAAAAAGATATTGAATTCATACATTCTCTCTCTTTTTTTACTTTACTTTGTTTTACTTCTTCTGTTTTTTTCCCCTTTGTTTTACTCTTTTTTTTTTTCAATGTAATTTTTTCTATTTTTCTAGTAGGAATTATTGTGTTTGATTTGAGTTTTCTGGATTAAGTTTTTTGAAAACAGAGTTTTTTGGTTTTCGTGTTTTTTTTTTTTTTTGTTTTTAGTGAACATTTTTAAAATTTTAAATTTTTTTTTACTTTTTTAGATGCACCTTACTTAGATGTATTTAAAAAGTAAAAAATCTGTGAAAAAATATTTTAAAAAATTAATAAATATATAAAAATACAAAAAAATGTATTGAATTCTCGTATTTTTTTTTATGTATTTTTGGTATTTAGTGAATTTTTTAAAAAAAAAATTCACAAATTTTTTACTTTTTAAGTATATTTATGTTAGGTATGTCTAAAAATAAAAAAATTCCTTAAAATATTAAAAAAATTAGTAAAAACAAAAAAAAAAATACGAAAAATAAGAAAGTAAAATTTTCTGAAAAGTATTTTTGAAAAACTCTAACCAAGTCAGAAAGGATTTATAAAATGATACTATTAATCATAAAAAATAAAAAATAAAAATATAATTTTCTAAATATCAAAAAATAATATGTATTAAATCTAAACATTAGGGAATGTCGGTGTAATTTATCGAAAGAAAATTTAAAAGTCACCATTCGTTGACAATTCAACTAGTTAAATATATAATCAGTAAAGTGCTCAGAGAATCACACATCTCAACGTGTCACATCTCAACTCCATTGTCGCTATATATTTGCTTTATCTCCCATTTGAATGGTTGATAAATACTCAAAAAATATTTGAGGGCCTGAAATCACGGATCGAATTTGGCTTGAAACGTAAAACGTTATCGTTTTGCATTTCGAATTTTTTTTTCCTTTTTTTCTTCCTTTTCTTTCTTTCTTTCTTTCTTTTCTTCTTTGTCTTCTTCGTTTGAACACAGACGAGAGAGAAACAGAGGCGAGAGGCGAGAGAGAGAGTCGTCGTCGTCGTCGCAGCTCGTCGGCCGATCGTCGCTCGCAGCCCCGCCTCCGCCTCTATCTCCGCCCGCCTCCGCTTCTGTCTCCGCCCGCCTCCGTCTCCAGCCCCATTTTTATGGCCCCCTTCAGTTCTGCTTCTCCTTCTTCTCCTCCTTCCTCCTTCTCTTCTTCTTCTTCTTCTTCCTCCTTCTTCCTCCTTTGCCTCTGTTTCAAGCCAAATTTGAGCCTGGTTTTCGGGCTCTGTACCGGGGCTGTAAATACTCACAGCTTGTTTGTATGGAGAGTGACTTGGACACAAAATAATAATTAAAAAAAAAAATGTGATCGCTTAATCTTGATAGCTTTGTTCTCTATCTACTTTAGAGTTTTCAAAAATATTTTCCTAAATTTTTAATTCATCATTTTTTTAATATTTTTATTAAATTATTATTTTTTATTTTTTAAATCCATTTAATTTAGATGCACTTAAAACTTATAAAATTTGTACCAAAGTCTTTTAAAAAATTCATTGAATATAACAAAATATGAAAATGTATTGATTTTTGTTTATTTTTTAATTTTTAATTTTTTGTATTCAATGATTTTTTAATTTTTTGCAGAAAATTTATACTTTTAAATGTGTTAAATGAATTTAAAAACTAAAAAATTTGATTAAAATATTGAAAATTCACTAAAAAAAGTACATATTGCAAACTCATAAAACTATTTTTGAAAATTCAAAATCAAACATATTTTTAAAGAGAGAGAGAAAAAGGAAAAGAAAAAGAAAAAGAAAAAGGGAGCATAGAAAAGTGATTGTGAAAAACTACTTTATCTTAAAACTTTTTTTTTTTTTTAATCAGTTTGACAGTGGAGACATTGAGAAAAAAAGAAAAAGAAAAAAAAAAAAAAAAAAAGAGTAACGGGATGCTTGTAAACCTTTTGTGGTACCAAAATTATTCATCTAGATATTAAATAAGTATAACTATAAAAGATTATTTTAGTAATATAACATGTGATTGCTTATTTTTTATTTTATGTAGTCTGTTAGGTTTTTATTCTTGACAACTTCGTTTGACAAAACTCCTTTCAGTTGTATTTGTTTTCACACTTTTATTTCAGTGAGGTTATGAGTTTATTAGATGCGAATCCAACCCGAATCGAGCCTTGTAGAGAAGTTTGTGATGTTAATACTCTCAAGATTGCCACTTCGTTGATTATGACGGGGGTCGAGCTGCCCGGTCAGCTCGGGGGGTCGAGGGCCAGCGTCCTTGAAGCAAAATGAAAAAAATGCATTCAAAATTGCCTGTCCGCTTGAGCGGACATTTCCCCGCTCGAGCGGAGAATGCTGAATTTCAGAAGTTTGGTGAGTCTGCAAATACACTATGATCCGTGTTTTCACGCTTGAGCGTCCATTTCCCCGCTCGAGCATACACCCTAGTGTTGAACACGTCATATAGAGTCCCCGCTCGAGCATAAATTTTCACGCTCGAGCGGACCTCGCGATTTCAGATTCTAGAAATTGACAAGTTGCTCCAGATCTTCTTCATGGGTTCTAGGGTTTATATCTGTGGATACTTTGCTAGTTTTCTTTGATGTTTTGATTGAGTATTCAACTCATGGTTTAAAAAGTATACATCAAAGTGTTATTTGTTTATTCTACACAAAAGAGAGAGTTGTTCTTCGGTAGATTCTGAAGAATTCGAGCCTGAAGTTTTGGTGGATTCTGGAGTGGCTCATCGTCAAGACAATTCCGAGGTGAAGACGGGGTTGGAAGAGGCACATAGGGGTTGGTTCAATTAGGGTGTGGATTCGCTAGGTAATTGAGAATATACTTGTGTAATTCCTTTATGTCTTTTTAGTGGATTGTTTTATGGTTTTTGCCCGTATTTTTTTTATCACAATTGGAAGTGTCCAATTGTGATTTTTTCACTTAAAATCGTTGTGTCGATTTGTCTTGATTGTTTGATTGGTATTGTTATATACTGCTTAAAATTGATACATAATCACAAATCAACATCTGGGAGATTTCTAGATTTTTCATAGTCATTTCAAACAAGATTAAAATTTTTTATTTTTGTTATGAGAATATTTACAAATATCAACATAATTACATTAAAATATATAATTAATTATATAAAAAAAAGTCAAACATAACAAAATTTTATTTTTGATCAGCAAGTTAAACAAAACAAATTACAAGCTCAAAAATAACAATCATTACAAGAAAAGGAATTAGAGAGCCTGCTGTATATCACAGCACCACTATTATGCACGCATTGACGCGTACTTTAGTTCTTATTTTGATTATCTGAACCAATTGATTATATTTTTTCTTTTTACTCTAACTTTGTGACAGAACACATATTTTTATTTAAAAAAAAAAAAAAAATCTCTATAAATTATTTCTATTCTTTTGTATTTAAATTTTTAAATAGACTGTAGGATTGGATAATTTATCAAATGTTCAAAGTGATTTTTTTTTGGCTATCCAAAACTTATCCAATTGGGGGGTCCATCTGTACCGTCCACATCAACGAAATTGGAAGTAGGTGCAGAAATCTGAAACCATTACAAAATGTGTTGGGACATTCTACCAAACCCAACATAAATAAATAAATATTTTGTAATTATCAACATTTAGGGTTATTTTAGGAAGATGGTTAAAAATTAATTTTTTAATTTTATTTGACTTTTTTTAAAAAAATATATAAAAAATATAAAAAATAATATAACTCAAAATAAATTAAAAATTAAAAAATAACTTTTAACCACCTTCTCCTAATATTCCTTACATGATATTGAAGCTTTGCCTCTCTGATCAATCATATATGGCTATGCTACAACTACGGACAAGGAGAAAAACTCCAACATCAATTTATGCTTAAGGGGAGCCAAGGTGTGAACTAAAAAATAGGATAAATTAAAAACACATCTCTTAAAATTTATTTAAATTATAAATTATTTCTTGTAATTTTAAAAATTACATCATGTCCCTTAAGGTTTTTAATTTCATAACAAATATATTTTTTTATTAATAAATTATCAAGTTAATTAATAGTTTTTAATAATGTTAAATTTCAATTAGTAATTCAAATAATTTTATTATTGTATATGTGAACAGTTAGAAATTTCACTTTTTCAATTAATTCTGTTAAATAAAAAATTCTGACAGAAAAGTATTTGTAATTTTCCAAACTGCATGAGACAATTCGTATTTTAAACAAATCTCAAAAGGTGTATTTGTAATTTATCCTAAAAATATATTTAATTTTGATACATTATTAATAAAAAGATAATTTCTTACGTAATGAAAAAGAATTTATGCTTAATGGGAGTCAAGATGTGTGCGTAAAAAAATATTTAATTTTGGTATATTATTAATAAAAGATAATTTCTTGCGCAATGAAAAAAAATAAGGACAAAAATAAATAAATCTAACAAGTTATTTTTATTTGTTAAATTCATTTCTAAAGTTTTAAATTATTAATAAAATCATTTTATTGGTTGACAATGTCTAATATATAAAAATTATATATGTTTCTTCAATTTTTTATAACAAAAAAACAAAAAGAGGTGGCGTACACTTCTTCTATAAATAAATAAATAAAAATAATAATTAAATTTATATTGGTGCTATTAAGCAGCGTGGGAAGTAGGGGAAAATCAACTCATTATATATTGTGAACAACTCATAAAATAAAAAAGTTAATTAAATAATTTTCAAAAAATTAAGAGGCAATCTTAATATACATCTTAAAAATATCATACGATATAGAGGTATTAGTGGCATCCCCATCTCTCGTGTAGTTACGCCACTGCTGGTACGTGTCTTAAATTTAGAGTTTTTAGATTATATTTTTTTGGGTAAATTATTATAGGTCATAACAGTTAAATTTAATTTTTATTAAATTTTATTAAAAATAAGTATTAGTAAAATCATAACTTAAAAATAATTTTTTGCGATATTTTTTACATATGTCCCTAAAACGTGACAATTAGGGACTTTTTTTTATCACGATTTTTATAAATTGTCAATAAAACTTACAATTAATGGCGTTTTTCTTTGACAAACTTTTCAAACTATCACTGAAAGTTGAAATTAGTAACTTTTTTTGGATGATTTTGGTACTAAAACTTATAATTAGTGACTTTTTTGTGACAAAAATTTCAAACTGTCATTGAAAATTAACAATTAGTGACATTTTTTTAATAGTGTTTGATGAAAAATGTCATTAATTATCATAGGACCTACTGGACAATAAATTCACCTATTAGGACCTACACATAAATACATTTTTTTTTTCTCTCTGTTTTTTTTAATTGTTTAGAGAGATTGACTAATAAGTCCTATATTTTGAATTTGTGATCCATGTAGTCTTATATTTTTTCTTGTGATCTATTTAGTCATTTTGGATGTATAATAACTCATTTGCAAACCACATTGGAGTGTCACATTTAGAAAAAATATACTAAGGAATTTTTTAGTATCTCTTCATACCCGCCATATTAGAGTGTCACATTTGGAAAAAGTACACTAATGAGTTTTTAATTTTTTAGAGTATCACATAATATCCGCTACGTTAAAGTTTCACATGTTATATTTGGAAAAAATAAAATAAAGAGTTTTTAATTTTTTTTGGAGTATCACATCATAGAATTAGTATCATCTCCTTGGTTTCTCTCCTTACCTCCCTATTTGCAACAGTGGAGATGTATCTTAAGATGATCCAACGATCCAAATGCCTTCCTACTTGTATTTTAATTTATTTTTTTTAAATAGCTCGATCTGGACCGTTGTAATTAAGTAATCATTTCTGTGACATTTTTGTCACACAAAAATGCTACAAATTGTAAGTTTTAGTGATAATTTATAAAAATATGACAAAAAGTCACTAATTGTTAATTTTTAACATGTAAAAAATGGGTACAAAAATTATTTTTATCAATAATTTTACTAAAAATTATTTTTAATAAAAGTTGATAATATTTAAATTTAACTACTTGTTGATAATTTACCTTGTATTTTATTTTGTTGCATTGGTAATTCAATTTTAAAGTTATCTCCGTCCAAACAAACATAAATGGAATAGATCGGATCACAAATAACATTTCCCTAAGTAGAAAATAAGCTCAAAAAAACGTCCAGCACTACAGGAAGGGTTTTTGCAGCGTTTTTTTAACGGCGTTTTAAAAACGTCGCATACTTCTATAATGAAAATGACACCGTTTTATAACAAAAGGCGTTTAAAAATGCCTCCAAATGTGATACCCACACGCGCTATTTTGAATCTGAGAATATAAGCCTTTGTAAACCCTCAGGCCTTCAGACATAAACAAACATTGAATCCTCACCTCGCCTCTCTCTCAATCCTCTCTAAACCCTTATTTTGAATCTCACTTTCAAATCTCACAGATTCATCGATTTCGAAGCTCCACTGCCACCACCATCTGCACCGGCGAGGTAGCGAGATTCACCGATTCACCGATTTCACAGATTCATCGATTCAAATCTCACAGATTCATCGATTTTAGATCGGTCTGCACTGCCACCACGATTTTGATTCAGATCGGTCTGCATTGGCACCGCGATTTCGATTCTCTCTCTAGATCTCTCTCTCTCAGAGATTCATTTTTGATTTCATCTCTGGGCGATTTCGATGTCTCTCTCTCTCTCTCTCTCTCGATTTTGAAGCACCACCGCCACTGTAACGCCCTCAAAATAAATGCATAAATCAATCATTTATAATATCCATGGACATGAGAAAATAAAATATATTCATTCATCAGAGTGTTTTCCACAAAAGGTGTTACATGTTGACAACAAAAGTAAATGCCCTACGGGTTTACAACTTTCCAAGTCAACACTTGGTTACAACAAAAGAGGGTCAAAAGCCCTTTACAATTAAAGCCCTCGGCTTGGAAATAAAAACATGTAACACAAAAGAGATATCAACAAAGAAGCCTGTTGCCTCTAAATCGCCCAAGCTAGGTCCTTGGAGGTGGCATGTCTTCTGTACCTGAAAATGATGTCCTATATAGGGTGAGCCAAAGCCCAGTAGATATATGCTAAACCGAATATGAGATATAACTAAAACATTAGTCTGATAAATGTTCAACACATGTACATCAATTTACACAATTTCTGTAACCCATCAACATTGATATTCATCTTTCAACTCGGTTTCATTTCTATTTCCAATTCACTTTCTTTGACATGATTCATCCATCCAAATAATTCTAATGAGACCACAACTCATAAAAATAACACTTCAATTCATCAATAATTCAAAATGAGACTATAACTCATATCATCAATACTTCAATCATCAACGTCATTCAAACGTAATTAAAATTTCGGGACTTTCTCCTTGGACACTCCGGCCAACTTAGTTATCAATGGAGTCTATTCCCTATCTCTTTCCAAACTGTGGAGTACATCCCCTATCCCCTCCCAAACCATGGAGTACATCTCATTTCTCCTCCCAAACAAAATACATATGTAATGCATTTAAACACTTTATTCTATACAATGATCAATTAAAGCACATATTCAATGTGTTAATCCAACCGTTATATTCAATGACATAATTCAATTGATTAGTTTTAGTTTACCTAATCATCATGCAGTTCTACAACAATCATGGCTATCTTTCACCGATAACTCAAAACAGTTATTTCTAAACAGATGATTAAATTTATCAAACAGATAATTCATCACATTTACCATAGATGAGTGATTTATCAATCCAACTACACCATTATATCACCAACTTTCCCAATTTCATAATTACCAAACGAATTTCATATTTCCACTAAATAACCCATTTAATCCCAATTAGGGCAAATCTTTCCATTTTCTCAAATGTTGCAATCAATGCCAAATTTCGCCCTTAATATACTATTATCCCATTATCAAGGTCTCATATACACACATGAAGCCCAAATAAGAAAAACCCCTCTATTATAATTTTCATTCCAAACCCTTACTTTCCAAAACTTCCAAAAACCTCCACATTTATACAAATGTCCAACACTTATGTTAAAACTCAAAGAAATGAGTAGATTATCCCTACCTCAAATGGAGAAGATGAACCACACAAGAGACAAACTCCAAAAGTGCCAAAACCCACTTCTTTTCGGATCAAAGTGAAGACCTTGACAAGCTCTATCCTTTTCTCAAAGGCATAAGGGTGGAAATCTTAGCGGATCTAGATGAAATCCAAGAGAGAAGGTAAAATGTAGAGAGAGAAGCTCAAGAACAAGTCTTTTGGAAAGTCTTAGAGAGAGAGAGAGAAGAAAAAATGGTTCAAAATGACCTCTTCTCGGACTGAAATATGCATAGTCCGCTCGAGCGTAGGAATCCCCGCTCGAGCGTGAAACTGGATGCTCGAGCGTCGAAAGCACACTTCTAGCATCTGCAAGCCTGCAAAAATGCTGAAGGTTGAAGAATCCCGCTCGAGCGTCAGAATGGCCGCTCAAGTGGAGGAGCAAATACAGTAAAGCCTGCTCGAGCGTGAAAAGTCCCGCTCGAGCGGGGAGACCAAAATCTAGGCAACACAGGCTTTGAAAAGAAAGCAACCAACCTGATCCGAGCTTGCCCAACACAACCCAAAACTCAAATACAAGGAATTAAAGGACGGAAAAGAGATATATATATATATACAACAATACTCAACCAAGGAACCCAAGTCTGGAACACTATAAGTAACGGGAAAAACCGGGATCGCTATAGCCACCACCATTTGCACCAGCGAGGTATTGATTTCTCTCTTGGCACTCACGCTGGTTCCATTTATATTGTTGATTTTCATCGGCAATCGCTTCTTCTCCGTATTTTGTTTTGATTATCAATTTGTTGTTTTAACTCTCCAATATTTGTCTCCATGACTCCAACTTCACTTGGAAATAAGGGAGTTAGTTGAACTGAACTAATTTTGGGGTTAATTAACATATATATAGCCTACATCAAATAAAAGGATAAAAAATAGGATAATATGCAGAGTGACAACTAAAAAATGATACAAAAGATTCATGATACCTTCCCCAATCAAACGAGAGAGGGGGGGTGGGGCGGCGAAGCTCAAATTAAGCCACTGAAAAAAGTCAAAATATAGTGCACATAGAAACTGTGTGCTACATGCATGATTTGTAATTGCTAAATTTCCTAAATAGTTTGTTGACATTTTGTTTTTGCATGTGGAACTGAGAAATCAGGTTGATTCTCTTTATGAAAGTACCTGAGACACGAAAGCCATTGCTACTGTCTGAGATTGATCGAGTAGCTCTGGTAAAATAACTTGCTACTTATATATATATATATATATATATCTATATAATAAAGCAGAACGGTTTTTGAAAATATATAAAATGTATCAGAGATACATTTTGTTTGAATGGCTAAGATGATTTTTAATCAATATCTAACGGTTGAGATTAATTTTTTTCCCGCCCAAACACTCCCTATTTCCTCTATCCTACGTCTGCCAAACATGTCTCTTGAACTCACTCTCCACGTTTTCTCTCACGTTCTTTCTTCAACTCCCTATGTATCTCTCCCAAGGTGTTGTAATATAGAGAAATCAAGACCCACTTTTTCTCATCTCTCTCTCTCTTTCCCGATACGATGTTGTGTTCATGCACTATTTCTCTCTTATCTCTCTCTAGGGTTCTGTCTCTCTTTCCCGATGGGGCCAAACCTACCCTAACGTCACCGTCGCACTACTGTTACCAGAACCGCCGCCTCCTTCACAATACGCTGCTCAATTCGGCTCCCTTCGCTACCAACGCTACTTTCACAAGGTAAGATTGAGTCTTTTCACTCGATTTTTGCCTCTCTCTTTCTCTCTCTGTTTTTGTTTTTGACTAATTTCCGTTGCTGCAATTTGGCTTGCTACAGTTCAAACCCCACTGTCGTCTTCAAGAACAGAGGTAGTTTACCCCAATTTCGGGTTTGATATTTTTCCCCTTTCTCTCTCTCTGTTCTTCTCCTTCATTTCATGAATACATACATTTTTAGGGTTTTTATTTGATTTTTTTTTCCCCATTCTCTCTCTGTTATTCTTCTTCATTTCATTAATACATACATTCATGAATATATTGACATATTTTTAGTTTCATCATCTGGGTTTAAAATTGGGTTTATTGGGCCTTCCAATCTGTGTAATTTGGGGTTTCATTTTCCGTTTTTATTAGAATTTGGTGGCCAATACAGACTTACAGGTTAAATCTAACTTCACAATTGTATTGATACATTTTTAGTTTCATCATCTGGGTTTAAAATTGGGTTTATTGGTCCTTCTAATCTGAGTAATTTGGGGTTTGATTTCCTATTTTTATTAGAATTTGGTGGCCAACATAGACTTACAGGTTAGATCTAACCTCACAATTGTATATTAAAGTTCTATTTATTAATTGTTTGAATGATTGTTTATTGATTTGATTTTTAAAAAAGTAAAACACAAAAACAGTGATGTGAATGTTTTGATATTGAATTTTGAAGTTTGCTTTTAGAATTTACATGTTTTGGTTTGGTTTGGTTTGGTTGTTTGAATTTGGCACATTAGTTTGGCTTGGTTGTTGCATAAGTAATTTGGCCATGTTTGGAAAGAGCTTTTTATACAAGTTGTCAAATTATTCTGTCTTTTCTCTTCCCTTCTCTCTCTGTTTTTGTTTTTGGCTAATTTCCCTTGCTGCAATGTGGCTTGCTGCAGCTCAAACTCCACTGTCGTCTTTAACAACAGAGGTATTTTACCCCAATTCCGGCTTCTACGCTTTTCGACACATCCCCGTGAGTTTACTCTCTCTATCTCTCCTAGAAATGTTTATAGATAAATGAATATATAAACATATGAATTTGTGAGCAGAAGTGGTATGCTCTCTCTCTGTCTCTCTCTTATTTTGCTTTCTATGGATATCTATGAAAAGCCATGAAATTATTGTTGTATTTTTCTTATCAAAATCAGACCAAATTGAATAAAAGTTTCTGCTATGAATACTTTCATCCCATGAATACTTGAACTTTCATCAGATTTTAGATTTTAGATTTAGATTTTAGATTTTTCAAACTTTCCATTGTTTTTTCAATGTGTTGGGTTAGTTTTTGGTTTCTTTATCAGTTCAAATATTTAAAATTTCATCAGATTTTTAAACTTTCATCCCATAAATATGTCGAGCATTCCACCATAAATTGGCCCATAAATCAGTAGTTTCATCATATTTTTATTAACCCAGAAATCAGTAGTTTGTACCAAAAAAATTCTGTCCTGTTTGGTTGGAAAAAAAAGTGGGGGAAATTGGTTGTGCATTTGATGATGGCTGTGTTCCATTGTATTTTCAATGTGTTGGGTTAGTTTTATTTAGGTTTTCTATGCCATTTGTGGAATACTTGATAGTTTTATTTGGGTTTTTTCCTTGCTGCACTTGCTGCAGAAACTTTTATTTGATAAAGTTTCTGCCATGAACACTTTCATCCCATGAAAACTTCCATTAGATTTTTAAACTTCCATCAGATTTTAGATTTTAGATTTTTCAAACTTTCCATTGTTTTTCAATGTGTTGGGTTAGTTTTAGATTTTTTTTATCAGTTTAAATATTTGAACTTTCATCAGGTTTTTAAACTTTCATCCCATAAATATGTCAAGTATTCCACCATAAATCAGCTCATAAATCTGTAGTTTCATCATATTTTTATCAGCCCATGAATCAGTAGTTTTGTACCCAAAAAAATTCTATCCTGTTTGGTTGGAGAGAAAGTGGGGGAAATAGTAAAGAAGGTGAAATTTGGGCTCAATTTTATTTTATTTTATTTTTATAGCTTTCTGAGAATGAAAAGATCAGTTTAAATATTTAAACTTTCATCCCATAAATATTTTAAACTTTCATCATAAATCAGATTTTTTAAGGCAACTAGCTATCAAGTATTCCATAAATGGCATCCAATTTTTATCAGCCCATAAATCAGTAGTTTGTACCAAAAAAATCCTGTCTTATTTGGTTGGTGAGAAAGTGTGGGAAATAGTAAAGAAAGTGAAATTTGGGTTTCCTTTGGCTAATAATTGGTTACTATGTTTAGTTGTTCTGAAAGTTGGGATTGTGTTTACTTGTCTTATAGGTAGCTTTTTGATAATGAAAAGATTTGGACTCATCAAGGCAACTAACTATTAGAGTGTTGATGATCTTAATTGAATTGGGTTGTTGGATTATTTGTTGATTTCTTCAATTTTTTGGTATTTTTCTTAATTGACTTGGGTTATTTGTTTGAATTATTCTTAATTGACTTGGGTTATTTTTAGGTATTTAGATTGTTCTGAAACACACAAGTTTGGTTCAACTTGATGTCATTTTAGTTTATGATATCCTCTTTCTGTAATTTTGATTTTTAGTTTTATTTTGTGGAGAAATTGTATCATTTTTTTTTACTGTTATTGGATTAAATGGAATTGTATCTCTTTCAATAAGCCTATGTTCTTTTGTCTAATCTTTTGTGATTATTTAGCAGTAAGTATTGAATCCAAGAATTTTAGTTTTATGATCTGGGTCTGGTGTGATTTTAGGGAGAGGATCTGGGTGTGATGTTTTTACTGGGGCATTTTTTAAGTGGTTGTTCTTTTGGGACTCTTTTTAGGTTGCCAAGTTACAAATCCACCTGCAGTTTGGCCCTCATTTTGATTTTTTTTTTTTTTTTCTAAACCTTAAATCAAAACACCTAGAATATATTGGAATCATGTTGTTGTATAGTTTATACATAACCCATTTGGTTTAGCCAATATCTATTGGTCCGATTTGAGTTAGAATTTAGTTGAATTGAGCCAGATGTTTTAAAATGGCTGACTTGGAAACACCCACAAGTCTACTATGGAATGAGTAGTAGCTGCTGTTTTGTGGACTATGGTTAACACTCTGGTTCTCTCTTTCATTTATTCATCTAATATCTGCATTTGTATCATTTGGTGGTAATATTTGCTATGGAGTTTTGTATGTATTCTAGGTGATTCTCAATCATTTTGATTCTCTATCATTTATATCATTTGTGTTTGTGTTTTTCTATATGTTCAAGAAACTGATATGGGTTTGTGTTTCCTTCACTACAAGAAATTACACATTTGGCGACTAAATTTGGCGACCAAAATAAATTTAGTCGCCAAAAGTGTCATTTTTGGCAACTAAAAAATATATTAGTCGGCGTTGGTTCAAAGTTTAGCTGCTATATTAATTTAGTCGAGATATGTTATTTATTGGCGACTGAAAAAAATTTAGTCGCTAAATATTAAGTAATAGGCGACTAAAAGCCTGTTAGTCGGTGATAGTCTATATTTTAGGCTACGAAAAATTTAATTTGATCGTCATATACAATTATTTGCCAACAAATAAAATTTAGTTGTCAAAGACCATGCATATTTTTTGGGTTACTCTTTACTGACTAAAGAATTTCGTTGCCAAATATGAGCTTTTCGTGACTAAAAAAATGTAGTAGTCATATAATAGCTGTTCCTGGGAAGTTAATATCTTCTTTTTAACTGCTTAATCATTGTTGGAAGCATTATTTTCATTTATTTCTCTTTTGAACTAGGAGAGAGGTAGTAGTCATACTCATACACGAGGAAAAATAGTTGTTTCAGTCTTATTCAAATATGAATTTAAGAAAATGTTAAGACCTTTGTATGGCCGGTCTATTATGAATTTGGTTTTATGATTTGAATATTTTATTATATAAAAAAATTTGGCAACCATTTTTTATAAGAAAAAATAGATCGATTTTATAATCATTTCTTAGTATTCGTTGTAATGAAAATCTCTATTCATGCTTTACTTTTCATGGAAGTAGCCTCTCCTAATCTTTCATCTCTGGTCATATCAGATCGCTATGACATTACCATTCTGCCGCATAAGATATCCATCCATTCTTTCATGAATTGTGGTACAGCATGTCCATGGATGATAAAAGCAGAATGTTAAACGATAGCCAAACTCATAATTTGTCAATTGGCCTTATCCTCTTCACCATCTTTTGTCAATATCATGGTCTCTGCAGTGTTCCTCTGCTACGCTTCCTCTCCCCAACACCAACACACCTCCACTACCGCCGCGGCCACCGCAACAACAACAACAACAACAACCACCCACATTATCAACCTCTCTAGAATAGATGTGTGTGTTATATTTTTTGTAGTCAATTTCTTAGTCTCTACCATTTCTATATCCAAAAACTAATCTCTTTTTTTGTTTCTCTAAAAAATAAAAAATTAAATGAGGAGCTTATCTAAGATTCTACTACTCTCTCTCTCTTACCCAATTCGAAAACAACTTCTTTAGAACAGAATGATTATGTAGTTTTATCTGTTTGGTATATTTCTATTTGGTATTTTTCTAGCTTTTGTGTGTGTGTGTGTATGTGTGTGTGTGTGTTTCTCCTATTCAATTTCTTTTTGTTTGGCCAGGTGTGATATATCTTAAGGCACGGGTTATATTCTAATTCTAACGATAGCCAAATTTTTGTTTGGCCCAGGAGTGATATATCTTCAAGTTTGTTGGTGGAATTGAGGTCTTGATCATCATTTCTGTTGGTGGAATTTATCTTGCAATTTATGTGTCAAGCTTTATTAATCTGGGTTTGAGTTGTTTGAAGTGTGATAAAATTACCGGTTTTGTTTGTGCATATCAGCTCCAATTTTGTGATTTCTGTTGCATTTGTGTTTGTGTTCATAAAAATTAATTCAAAAACTTGGCAGAAAGTTTGTAATCTCTAGGTTTGTGTTTATTTATGTGTGTGAGAATATGTATTTTATCTTTCAAGTTCTATTTTTCCCTTTTTTGATAAATTTCTTGACCCACAACAATGGTGGAAAACAGCGTAGAGAATACCTTAAAAGTTCCATGGTCATCTTCTCCATTTATTGATCAGATCCAAAGCTCACAGACCCGTGGGACTAAAGGAGGGGTGGATTCTGCGAAGGTACTTTCAGCTTTTTAATTTTTTTTATTTTATTTTTTATTTTTACATAGCCATATGGTTTGTTTTTTTTGGACAGAGGATATTCACTCTCTTCAGCTACATTGTTGGATGGATGTTGTTGTGGTCCATGCTTTATTGTTCCAGTCCCCAATTTCATGGTGTGTTCATCCGAGCAAACCAAATGGATAGTTAGAGTTATTTGATTTTTTTTTATTTTATTTTTTATCAGTTGTTGTTCATAGCATTTTAGTGCACAACGTTAACTCATTAATATTCTTTAATATGATGCTTGAGTTTTATTGAGAATTAAATTGTTCAATCTATTTTTAGTTTATAATTTTTTTTTTTAAATTTAATATTATCATCTATGACTTAAGGAAACAGAGAGTCTTCGTTTGAGAAGAAGAGAGAGGAATGGGGGGATATTCAGTCGGTGAGAGAGAGAGAGAGAGGCAGTTGAGAAGATTAATGTTTTACAGTCTTTGGGGGAGAGAGACTGAGGTAATAGAGAAGAGGAGAGAGAGTGGGTGAGAAAATTGAGGAGAGATTGCAATTTGGGAGAAGTGCAATTTATCTTGGGAAGATTTTTTTATTAAAAATATCAAAAATGCTACATATTCTTAAAAAAATACAACTTTATAACTCTCACTCACTCGTGATTGGTCTAGGAAGGAAAGAAAAAAAATAAAAATATATGATTGGTTTACATAATTTTGGGAGTCATGGAGGTTCTTAACTTTGGGGGTTCCTAAAATTTATTTGGGTTACTAATAAATTGGTGTTTCATTTAAGTTTCATGTCTTCATTTAGGAATTTTTCTCCTTCCTGTGAATTCATTACCTACTCTTTGAAAATAATAAAAAAAAAAAACAAAAAATTTGAATGCATCCCTCTCTAATTTTGATTTATATTTTAATCTCATCATTAATTGTACCGTGCCTTCAAGCATGGACATACGCTAGTATATATATATATAAAATAGTAAATTATAGAAATTATTGATGTAATTGTTCAAAAAAATGTCAGTATCACATGAAAATTATTAGGGTAAATTACATTTTACCTCTTTTATATTTGGTCACTCATTTTGGCCCTTAAAATTTATTTTTCTCACTTTGGCCTTTCATATATAATTCAAGTTTTTCTCAATTTACTCCTAGAATTAACTTCTATTAAAAATTAGACAGAAAAATGATACATTGATAGTCATATGATATAAAAATATTATGTATAATTCACACATCTAACACAAACTCAAATTTTAATATAATAATATATTTTTTATGTTATGACAGTTATTGTGGCACTTTCTATTTAAGTTTAAACATAAATTAGTTTTACAAGAAATTGGAAAAAACTTAAAACATGAAAGGATTAAAGTGAAAAAAATCGAACTTTAAAGGCCAAAATTAAAAAGTGGCCAAACATAGAGGGACAAAGTGTAATTTATCCAAATTATTACAAAATTTATGATGAAAATGACATAGTTTTGACATATTTCTAACACTAAAACTAAGAAATGAATTGTTAACCAATTTTTTTAATAGGTAAACAATACATAAATGTGATTGATCTAAATAAATGAATCTCATACCTAAGAAGTTTAATGATCGCACCCAAAATGGTAGGTCTTAAAATTCTCAACCAATCAAAATATGCATATTATTCACAAACCCTTTTTAAGTGTATGAAGAAAATCAATTACCAATTTCTACAATTTTTTCTTTTTGCAAAAATTCATTAAATTTATAAAAAAAAAAAAAAAAAAAGTGAAAAAAGAAAATCCATGTGACCGTGTTCGTCGTGGATGTGTTGTGGAGTTGACGCGTGTAAGATGAACGGTGCGACACACTTCAGGTGAATGAATGTGCCTGCACACACCTGTCAAAATTTGTGTTGAAAAGTTAGGAATTTTTTTTTAGCCTTTCTGAAAATTTAAAAAAAAAATTAATTTTGTGAAAAAAAAAAAACATTCATTATTCTATGTATTTTTTTTTCTTTTTTTAAAAAATAATTTCAAAATATTAAAAATATTTATTTTTATCAAAATAATTTTTAATCCTTAATTTTTTAATATTTTTTTTAAAATACCAAAGTTTTAAAAACTTGTTTAAAATGATCTAAATACTCAATTTCTTCTTCTTCATTTTACCTTGACCCCCAAAACGAAAAGGAAGGGAAAAGCTCAAGAAAAGAATGAGAAAATATTGGATTCTGATCCCTCTCCTTTTCCCGAATAATGTTTGAGGGCCACAATTTCTGTGACTCAAATGGCTCAAAACTGCCAAAACGACGTCGTTTTGGCAGTTTCGTCGTTTTGGCAGTTTTGAGCCATTTGAGCCACAGAAATTGTGGCCCTCTACCATTGCCCCCTTTTCCCATAGCAATGCTACGTTCCAAACAGTATGTATATGATTCCATGATTTTCATTTTTTTTCAACAGCTTTGCTGTGTTACCGGAGATGGGAAAAAAGAAAAAGAAAAGAAGAAAAAGGACACAAGTGCCATTAATGCATTTTGGAGTTCCCTGAATCATGAACCATGCAAATACTTATATCCATTTTAACCTAACAGATAATGCGCATGAAACTTCGGATTCGATTTTGGGTAAATATTTTTACAAAAAGAGTCCTAATTTTCACCAAATTTAGGAAGCTATGGGTAGTATATAATATCCATAACATATATAAAAAGTGGCAAAATTTTAAGTTGAGTCTCACGTTCCAATTATTAATTTTTTTTTTTTGCAAATTGATATTACAGCCTATCATTGTTGTGAGCAATTTGAAACGGAAATGATGACGTATGCTTTTGCTACATGTCAAGTCACGTGGCCTTGACATAGCGGTGGTCACCTCAATTGCTTCAGTAAAATATTTCATGTAACAGGGTACTTATGAACCAAGAATTTATCCATAAAAAAATTGATGGACAAATTATTGGTTCATTTATAGCATTTTTTGTTCCTATAATATATAATAAATTTTTGAAAAATGTTAAGAGACCTATAGTTTGTTGTAATGATATAGCAAGAGTTAGACCTTTTATCATTGGATGTGTACTAAATTAAAAGTTGACACCTATTATATCACGTCATTGCTAGACAAAGTTTGGACGACAATGTTTGTTTTCAATTTCCTCTTTCAAACAGTGTTTACTATCGAGGTGGTCTTGTTTGGGTGAGCAAAAGATTCTATATTGTGATTAGTTCCATTCCTAATGACCATAAAGTTAAAGAAGAGCCTTGGGTGAAGACAAGGTTAGTTAACAATTAAACAAAAACTTATATGACTGCTTTGTGTCTAAGATTGCATATCTTTGATTTGTTGCTTCGTAATGTTTTTATATGAGTTATAGATTTATAGCAATTGAATATGCTTATGTTTGTGAATATGTTCATATGAGAAATTACATGTTTGCTTTTTTGGAATTTAGCCACTTGTGTTGAGTATACATGTTCGCTTAGCCAACCAAAAGCCACCATGCCTTTCTACCAAAGTTACCATTTTTCAGTGCACGTTTGTCTAGATACTTGTTTTTTTAATTGAGATATTTTGTAAAAAAAGAAAAAGAAAACAATGGATGGTTTGGCTTGTTTTTAGGGGGAAAAATTCAAAAATTTTATTGAAAAAATGGAAATTAATTTATAAGAATTTTTGATTGATTGATTTATTTATTTCACCAAATTAATTTTCAGATAAAAAAATTGAAACAAACTTTTAAAAATCAAACCAAACATGAGCAAGGTGAATATGCATGGGCTGAGTTTATTTGATTTTAATGTTTTTGGGGTGATTAACACAATGAAGAAATTAACAATTGCGCTGGTGATACCCATTCAACCTAATTACTCAAGTAAGTAACTAATGAACAACAGCGCTTAAATAGGCTTACATATTTTTATGGTTAAGCCATTTGTCAAACAAGACAATCTAATAAGTAATTTCTGATTTGCAATTTATATATATATATAGCGATGATACCTAATTTGAATTTAACGCTCCCAAACTCAAATTTTTGTATGTAATTAGATCCATTTGTTGATTAATATTACGACTTTAAAACTAGCTAAATCCACCTTAATAATACTGTACATTGTGGTGTATCTTATTCTCAGTCAACAATAGTGCAATTCCCATGCCCATATATAGAACCTATAACATATATATATATATATATATATATAAACAAGGACTTGTGTGTTTATTAAAATAGTTGTGGGACTAGTTGGTCTATAAATTGTGATTTTACAATTTATGGGTCAATGCCCCTTTTATTTTACTTATTTACTTTTTCATGTTTCTATTCCAACTATACTATTTATTTTAGCTATTTTTTCAAATACTTCTCATTTTATGGAATGTCTCATGAGTAACAAAGATAGAAGGAAAACATCATAAAGATTAATACTTTTTGTCTAGCCTTTAAATGCTAGCTACATTTAGCTATAAATATGAGTTGAGACAAAATGCCTAATGCCTAGTGTGTTAGAGTTGAAAATAGTAAGTTAAGCTAAGTATTTTGACTTACAGGTATTATATATCTAATGAGTTGAAGATACACTTACATTATAAAAATATCACCTTACACCAAAATAATAATAATAATAATAATATTATAATTATTTTATCCTTACTTAAAATTATAAAAAAAGTTACTTTAACTCAATAAATTTAAAATCCCACTTTGTCATTACACTCACCCATTCTCCATCCTCTCTACTGGTCCCCCACCACTGCAACCACTCATAGTTAGCCCTCAATATATCCCATTGGCAGTCGTTGCCACCCCTAATCTCTCTCTTCTTCATTTCTTTTTCTTCTTCTTCTTCTTAAAAATCCTAGATCCCTAAACGTTAGATTTGGGAGATTGTAGTAGTGAGGTAAAAGAGTCACTATGGAGGAATGGACTAAGAAAAGGGTTCATGGTGAGAGAGGGGGCCCGCAATAGTGGAAAGGGATCACCAATTGGGACTTCTTGCGGAGAAGGATGAGAGTGGTGGCTGGAAGTGGTGACGATGATAGCATAAAGTAGTGGTTGGGATAAGGTAGAGTTAGAATTTAAAAGATGAAAGGCATAAAAATAAGGAGAATTACAACACAGTGGGATAAAAAAATTACAAAAACATGTAAGGTGCAGTAATTTTGTGATGGGATGCAAGTGAAAAACTGTGAGGGTATGTTTATATAAAAAAATAATAATTTTTCCCATTGATATGCAATTGCCTGATAAAAAATAAGATATATTTGGTATTATACTTGGTGTAAGAAGTTAAAATTATAATTTTAAATTTTTATATGTGATATAATTAAAAATTAAATATAATGAGATGTTTTGTAGTGTAAATAGAATCGCTCTGAAACACATCATCATGAATATCAGAATTGAGTATGTATGAAAGGGTCTGAAAAGGTCAATGGAAAATTCAAAGGTCACAGAAAAAGTCACTGAAATCTTCGAATGTTTGCCGAAAAATTCGAATGTTGCCAGAATCTTCAAATCTTCTAGAAATGTGTAGAGAGGCTTAGATTCTTCAATGGTTACAACTATAAACACAATAGCAAAGAGATGATGGAGATAAAAGATTGGGTGAAGAAGAAGGCAAAGTAGTTACAAAGAGAATAATGACAAGGCTCTCCCATGGATCTCCCACTTTCACTCTCAAGGTAGATAATGGATAAGGGAAATTAGTTCTCTCCCAAAAAATGTCTCTCCAAAATCAACTCCCATGTAAAGTTATGAATGGATACTATTTATAGACACCTCATGATATAGGATGGAGCCCGTGTGCAAGGTACATGGGGAATATTCCTTTTAACCACTTTGTCCGATGAGGTGACCTCTCTGAGAATGAGAAAAATCTTGAAGAGGAGATTAACCTCTCTGCAAACCCTTCTTCTTAGTCACGCCTAACCAATGATTTTCAATCATCTCAAAAGGTTATGAGTAGTCTCAGAGGATGCCCTACCGTAGAAGGGTTAGTGGTAGTTCAAAAGAACGTCTTGTTGTAAATATTGCTTAGTCTCAAGGACTCCCCAGATCATGCCACCTTGACTTGAGTATAGATTAGTTTGATCGAAGAGTGAATTTATCTCCACTTACCATCCTCGGGATCGGGTCCTTTATTCGGACTCTGTCACGCTCATGGTTTTGGTGAGTAGATTTCGGAAAGCTCCGAGCCCGCAAGTGTTCTGGGACTCATTAACGGAGTGACTTATAGATTGTGTTCAAATCCGTTTGAAGCCAAGAGATTTGGATCTCTAGGTTTGTGGATCCAAGCTCAAGTAGGTCTCTAGGTTTGTGGTTAAAAGCCCTTTCGAGACTAAGAGAATACCTCAAAAAATGGATCTCTTCCGATGATGGTTTCATCTCTTCCAAAAGCAACGATTAACCTTCACAAACGCCCGTATAATTTGGGCCTCCTCAGATGGACTTGTTGGACTTTCTCTAGAGATATAAATTCGATGGGTCCTCCTTAGCTCAATTTGTTGACTTTCTCGTGAGTTCATTCGATAGAAGTCACTTGAGGCCACTTGGTGATAATTTTTTCAGACCCATTAATTTTTGGACATTTCGATTGGACTCTGATTGGACTCAATTAATTTAATGCGTTCGAGTCAAACCCCTCTTATAGAGTATAATAGGATATTTTTTTAAAACTTTTTTATATTTGTGTAGCATTATTTCTAATAGAGTCTTTTCGAAGCAATTTTTATAACCCATATATAAAAATGCAACTTTCCAACGAGAAAAATGTGATCACATGTGTGGGTTGCATCATGTAATTATTTTGGATCCTAATAATCCTATGTCAAAAAAGGTTAATTCCTTTTGTGTGTGTGTGTGTGTGTGTGTGAGAGAAAGAGAGAAAAAAAACTTCAAAAAGCACACTCGTACTAAGTCTGTGGGTTTACTGGAGAGGCGAAGAGATTTGTTGTTAGGAGGTTTTGAGGAAAGTGGTTCAGTTATTCATGAACGTAGAGGTCGTCTTAGTTTGTCTGAGATTGATGTACGCAGAGGTAGTGATGACACTAGTGATGTTGATTCTGATCCGTCGATTTTGGAGGTTGGTGTTAACAAAGAGGAAGTTGATCATAGAGGATCAGTCGTTATGAACCTCACAGAATTTTCTAATGTTTTACGAAATGTAATCATCAGTGAAAAATCTAGAAACCCCCTAGATGTTGATTTGTGATTATGTAACAATTTTAAGCAGAATATAACAATCCCAATCAAACAATCAAGAGAAAGAGACACAACGATTTTTACGTGGAAAAACCACAATTGGACACCTTCCAATTGTGATAAAAAAACCACGGGCAACTGCCACAAGAACAATCCACTAAGAAGATTTAAAGGAATTACACAGGTATACTCTCAATTATCTAGCGAATTCACAACGCCTAATTGAACCAACCTCTATGTGCCTCTTCTAACCCCATCTTCAGCACGGAATTGTCTTTCTGATGAGCCACTCCGGATTCCACCAAAGCTTCAGGCTCGAATTCTTCAGAATTCACAATTGAAGAACAACTCTCTGTTTTGTGTATCACAAACAAACCTTTGATGTACTCTCTTTAAACCATGAGTTGAATACTCAATAAAACATCAAAGAAAGAATAACAAAATATCCCCAGATATAAACCTTTAAGAACCAAAAAGAAGATCTGGAGGACTTCAATCAATTACTTAGTTTTGGGAGAAAACCAAGTATTTATAGAGAACCAAAAGTAATCCAAGATTGGGAAGAAAACAAACTCCTTGAGAAATCCGGATTCTGAGGCTCGCTCGAGCGAAGCTTTCCTGGCTCGAGCGAGGAGAGTAATTTTCATGATTTCTACTAGTGCCCTGGCTCGAGCGACGGATCTTTGGCTCGAGCGAGGAATACACTTCTTCAGGTTTTTGTATGGACGCAATCCTTGGCTCGAGCGAGCATTCCTTGGCTCGAGCGAGAAAGTCTTGGCTCGAGCGAGCACTCCTTGGCTCGAGCGAGCAACGGCTGATATGCAATTTTGAATGCAATTTTGAATTTTGCTTCGGCCGTGGTTACATCAACATCAAACCATTCTCTCATTTTTGAGGACATTGCATCTAACCAACTACTGTCCCCATTAGTTAATATAATACAAGGAATTCCTCCTCTAATAGTGAGATCTGGTTAGAATTTAACAAATACATGGAAATCTCTCTGGCAGTCTACTAAATTTTTCATTAATTCGGTAGGGACTGTCGAGTATTTGATGTCGTCTATGACGTTGTAGACGGTGTCTTCATCGTAGTCCTTGAAGCTTATTCTGCCAGAGAAATAATTGTGCCGTCTAAGACTTCTGGCCCGGGCGGTTTTGCCTGTTCTTGAGGGTTCTTCAAGGTAGAGGGAGACTGGGCGGATGGGCCGTTGTTCTGGTTCCTGTTATCAGAGGAGGAGGAGAGTTCTTCGTCAATATATAAATCGTGGATATTATTCCTGTGTATCTCTAATCTAATGTTGTCGTCTTCACTATAAACAGAAAAACAACAATTTTGACTTACAAACAAAATATTATTTTCTTCAACTTTAATAATTACCTAAGGTAAATTGTTTGTTCATTTTTGATATTTTTGTGTTTTAATAAGTTAATAAACAATAAATTTTCATCAATTAATTAAAGAAGATAAAGTTTTTCAATTGTTGAAAAACAAATTTAAATTAAATAATTTCAATAATTTTTTGAAATATCAAAAATAGTGAAAATAGACCAATAATTTGAGAGTAATACTATACAAATAAAAAAAAATTATATATAATGATGTGACTCATTATGGACCTTTTATTTCAAAATATAATACCATTAAAGATTGATTTATTTATAATAGTGACATTGCTACATCATATTTGTCGAATTTTTTGTATATATTTTATGTGAAAATAAAATTTTCCATAATTTGAGACATAGAAAGTAGTAGGTTTTTTTTTTTTTTTTTGGACCTATAGAAAGCAGTAGGTTAATAAAGACCAATTGGTCAGCCCAGAGAATGATTCACTTGTAAACTTAAATTTCAGAACATAAACCTTACACTTCGGATCATTTACCATGTGTATTATCAAGAAATCAAGACAAAATGACATACCTGAATCCATTGATGAACGGTTAAACGGAAGCGTGATTATCAATAAACTCTTTGTTATTGATTATGTTATTGCCTTCTAATCCTTTCCCCTTTGGTGCCTTATGTTTCTCCTTGAGAGGATTTAGAAAAATGGCAGTGTTCTTTTTTTTTCACTTGGGAAGGAATAGGGACCATAACCTTTTAAAGGTTATAATTGGTTTTCAAAACTGAAAGGTTGTGGAAGTTCAAAAGGAATGAAAACCAACTTTAACCATTATTGGTTTTAATTTCTATTTATTGGTTTTCAAAACTGAAAGGTTGTGGAAGTTCAAAAGGAATGAAAACCAACTTTAACCAATATGTTTTAATTTCTATTTCTGCCCCTCATAGAAATAGAAATTATACAACTAGTATCTACACATTAGGTCCATAACACATATACCCTTAAGCCTATTAACTAAATTGAATCACTTAAATTGTAGGCCTCTTATAAATGATAACACCACATTTAATTATGTGGTCCCATTGAGACATTATCTAACATCACTCTCTTACTGGGGTGACATTTAGATTGTTTTGGGAATTAGTTATTTTAATTGATTTTTTTATTTTTTTATGAAAAAATATGTAAAAAAAATATAGAGAAAAGTTAAGATAGTGCTTGGTTTACTTTTTAAAACTCTACTCTGTTTTTAAATCATGATTTAGATGAAAGATGTTAACCAAACATATTTTTAAAATACAACTCAAAATTATTTCAAGACTTCTCTTTTTTTTTTTTTTATTTATTGTTATTCAATCAATCAATCAGTTTTTCTCTCTCATCTCTCCTTTCACATTCTCTCATATTTTATATCAACAATGCTAGAGACCCCCAGTACGGACGTGGCAGCGTGTGGTTGGCCGAAATCCAAAAAAAAAAAAAGTTTTCTGGCCAATCAGGGAAGACCCCTAGCACCCCCAGCTGGGGGTCTAAGTCATTTTTCATTTTATACATTAATCAATCATAAAAAAATAAAATAAAAATTATAAATCATCCCAAAACTATTTTCAAACTTCATAAACAAATAAATTCTCTTTCCAAATCATGATTCAAAAACTCAAAACTCAAAACACAACTCCACACTTAAATCATAATTCTAAAACTAAATTACATGTATCCTAACTTTTGGTAATGACTTTTTGGTAATTTACAACTTTTGGTAATGTATCCTAACTTTTGGTGATGACTTTTTGGGAACTAAATAATTTGGGACAAATTCAGGTAAACTAATTAATTTGTCTCAATTAATTGTAGTATGTAAAGTTTTTAAAATCATTGAAAAATGAATAAATTAAAAATAACAATTTTTTGAAATGTCTAAAATAGTAAAAATTGACCAATAATTTGGGATTAAAAAGAAAAAAGTAAGAGTTTAATTTCTCTCAAGTTGGTCATTTTAACTTGAGAGAGCGTTTAGACTTAGTAGGTTCATTTTTTACTGATTTTGGTGATCTGAACGATTCACTTTTTAAGTTTTGTGGAGTAAAATATTTCTGTAAAAAATTAAGATAATTGAATATCGATATATATATGTTTTAATCAAATTTGTATTACAAAATATATGGCTATTCTTCAAATTATAATTGTTGTCTATTTTAAAAAAAATAATAAATATAATGCAAATATATAACTATTGATATCTAATTATTTTTATTTTTTTACATGAATATTCTACTTAATAAATCCTAAAAGTCAATAGTTTAGATCATTGAAATCGATCTTAAAATGAACCTACCAAGTTCAAATGCTTTTCTCAAATTGAGATAGCAATTTAAAAGAAGACAATTTCAAAAAATAAAAAAATTAATAAAATCAATTAATTGATTTAGTGAATGATGCACTCCCATACCCGTCGTGATTGTTTAGATCTAGGGTGTTGCTTGGTATCTCAAATTTTTGCGGCTCAAAATTGGCTCCAATGATGTGGCAATGATATGGAAAATTATTGATTTTTAAATTTTTTTTTAGGGTACTAAACCTAGTTGTTTTTGATGATATACGATTTCTTGAGATATTTTATCAATTCTCTTTCTTGTAAATTCTATATCTTTAGCAGCACCGGTATTTAATAGATTTTGTGAAAATTCATGACGTTAGTGACAGTTTGCTATTAATATTAGTACATTATTACGATCTAGCAACAGGTCATGGATATAGAAATAGTGATAAAGACTCATAAAAAAGGGGGAAAAAAAATTGATGTTTCGATTTTAGGACCACTATGCTTCCAAAATAAGAACAATATCTAAAGATTTTGATTGTTACCTGAACGTAGTCGGCGTAAGGCTCTAGTGTTGGCAAGCTTCCAGTTTACAGAGGTGGCTAACCTCAACCTTTCCTTCCTTATATCAGGCTTAACATAGATCTGTTTCGTTTCCTATCTCAGATCGTAACTTCAAAAATTGCTTCTTTGGTTATGCAGGAGACCTAAGATCAATAACTTGAAATACAGTAGTAACACACTCTCTTCTTAAAAATGAAAAACTTTTTTATTTATTGAACAAAGATTTACAAAAGAAAAGGGTATCTGTAGACTGTTGGATTGCTAGAGTATTGTTTGCACTAAGAAGGCTTGAGAATCAGACTTCTTTCTTAGTTTCAAATATGCTCTAAGTAATTTGTCCCATTTTTCTCTCCCTCAAGGCCTTTATATAGGCACCTTGTGGACTTTGAAGTTTGAATTTTAACCTATTTTATAAATATACTATATTTTATTGTTACTAGAAGACAAACAAGAGACAAACAAGCAGGTGGCATGGCTACATGCTGATTTATTTATGAACAAGAGACATCTGGTGGGGTAGTCAAATCAAAGTGTAGTCTTTACCCCGTGGTTTTACCAAACTGCCCATGGTTTTGTCAATCCATTGCATTGTCCAGATTCCGCACCTCTTCATCACCTATGATATTACTAAGATCATAGTTTTCATCATATTATTCAAACATCTCATCCCATCATTCCAGATCTTATTCCATCAAATATTTTTTCAAAACTTTACATCCTTTTTTCAGATAAATATGTCCCTGATTTTACCTGTTCCAAATGATCATATACTAATTCATAAGGCAATCCTAGAACAATTAATTATTCTGCCAGGGATGGTGTTATTGCAAACGTAATTCTTCCATGATGAACTAATTTGAATCCAACCCTTGCTAATTCTGTAGTTTCATGAGATATTAGAAAAAAAAAAAAAAAATAAATCCTTTCACCCTTGCTTCTGTTGGATCTAATATAAAAGGTTCGTCCCAATCTTTGAACCAATCACATTTGTAACGGATTACATCTTTCTTATCTTTGACTTTTATCAGATAATGAGCTTCATTTAGACATTCATCCTTTACCACTGTTTGGGCAGTTGTAAATGTGATAGGTGCCATGCTTGGATTTTCTTCAAAGACTTTATAAATTCTTCTGAACATGAATTTGTTGGAATTTTGTGAGTTGAGTAAACATAGTACTCTGTGGGTAAGGTGGAACGTCGAATGTATTGATCATTCCTAATTTCCACATTTGAACCAAAGGATCTTTTGGGCTAATGACCTTATCTGAATCGAATGAAACTTTTAACATTCTATAACTGTACAAGGCAGTTCGTCTATTGAAGTAGCACCACTGATGTAGCAATATCAGTTTTGCCACTTCATTGAGTATGTCGGGGATCGAGCTGCCCGGTCAGCTCGTGGGGGTCCAGGGGGCAACCCCTCTTGGCGGGTCCAAGGGCAGTGCCCTGGCGGGGATCGAGCTTGTTCGCTCGAACGGCCGTTTATGCGCTCGAGCGGAGAATGTTTGGTTTCAGAAGTTTGACCTGTCTATAAAAGTACTGGGAAAGTGTATTTGACGCTCGAGCGGGGCTTTACACGCTCGAGTGGACCATGTTATATCAGTTCGTGAATCTGATATTTCAGATCACTATTGTATATCTCTGTCTCTCTAAAAACCCTTTCCTTTCCCTTCTCTCTATATTTTCCTACGCCAAATAGGATCAAAATCTCGATTTCTCAAGATCCATTAGAGTTCTGCCATAAGTTCTTCATCAAAGTTGGTTAACTTCTCGAGGGCTTCGTTGTGTGTGGTGAAGATCGAGTTTCGACACCGTTGATTTTGGGGGTTTCATCTCATTTCTTCTTCAAAACTTGAGGTAAGGATTTTCTTAGAGTTATATATATATATATTTTTGCAAGATCTAGATGATTTTCGAAATCATCATTAGATAGCTTTGAAAATTGATTGTTGATTCAAGAAGTTGAGCGATTTTGAAAGTGGGTTTGTCTCTTGTTCTTTTAAAATGATCTTATGGGTTTTGATCTTCGTTGATTGAAGAAAAGATGATTTTGGAAAGTTTTCTTTCAAAGATTTGAGTTGTATAGTTTTGGTGAGAAAACTTAGAATTGGGAATTTTTTAAAAGAGACTGAAAATCCATGAATGATATTGTTATATTTATTTTGTGTGTCAAAATAAATGGATGTTTGGAAAATTTCTTATTTGTATTTATATAAATGATGAATTTCAGGGAATATGAGAATTATTGTTCATTTTGGAAATTATTGTTCAAAACGTTGAAATAGTCTTGAAATGACTAATTGTTGAGGATACTTGAGAAGAGGGAATTGTGTTATTCCTTGGATGATGAATTGGAATAAAAGTATTTATATTCATCTTGTGTTATTGGCATATCAATTCATTTGATTACATTAAACTTTGAAAGTTGATTTGAAAACTTGCATTGAGAAAAGAATGTTGAGAAACAAGTTTCATGAAATGGTTTTGGGGTAAATACGGTGGTAAGTCTTGACAGGTGGTGTAGATGAAATTGAATAGGTGTCAAGCCTTCCAGTTAATACTGGTAAAAATGAAAAATTATAGATGTCAAGCCTTCCAGTCAATGTTGGTAAAAATGACAAATTGGTAGTACTTGTATAGTCTACTTGCAGACACCGAGCTAAGGATTACCAGAGTCGTATTTACCGCCCTTGAAATAAATTGTTAAGTTTTGAACAATTGAAATTGCCTGATATCATTGAGCATGATGGTTTTCAAAAGATGAAAATGTGATTTATCTTCAAAAAGGGCATAGCATGGCATGTGCATTTCATCTCTTGAGACTTGTATAAAATGTATATACTTTGTTAAGAATTTCCTACTGGGCTTTATGCTCACCCTATGGGATTTTTATGCAGGAAAAGATGTGGTGATCCCACCCAACTAGGGGCGTGGAAGTATGTGTGTTGGGAGTACAATGCTCTCATTTTCTATGACTCTATATGTAAGCCAAGGGCTGTATTTGTGTGGGTTTGAATAACCGTTTTGTGTAACTAGGCTCAAGTCTTGGAAACTTGTAAACCCTTGGGGGTATTTATTTGTTTATTTACTTGTTGTTGGATTAATGTATTGTTGCATGAAGAACTATTGTATCATGTAATGTAAGTTTGGAGATTTATATTCGGTTTTCCTTGAAAGAGCCATGATTGTTGTCTTATCATTTGGGCTAGAAATTTGGGGCGTTACAACTTGGTATCAGAGCTACCGGGTTTGAATACTTGGAGCTCGTGGGAAGTGGTTGTTTAACCACAATGGGTTCATTTAGCATGCTTAGGAAGTGTTATGCATTTTGTGACTATGTGATAACATGCTTATGTGACTAAATGGGTATGGGATTGGACTTTTGGGATGTTGTTTGCACTTGTTAAATTCCTTGAGGTCTCATTAGAAGGGTACTTGATCAATACTCATTCTACTAAGAATTCTTGGTTTTTCGTGGGACAGATTTCATCGTAAAAGAATAGTCCGTATGTGTTTACATGACTAAGTGCTTATGTGGAGTGAAATTGAATTGTGTATATGGTAGAGAAATATATAGAATTGTTGTAGTCGAACGTGTGAGTCAAGTTACGAGCACATATGAGTTAATGTGCTAAATTATTTCTCTTGTGTCCTTTATTAGGATGTCAGGAAGGGTCAAGTCCGTGGTGGTAGAGGCGGGAGGCGTGGTAGGGCTCGCCGAGGTGTGCATGAGGTACCGGTCCATAGGGTTCCGGTGCAAGAGAAGGGTTCGGCCAAGCTAATATGGCCGAGCATGTGGGACAAGCGGGTCAAATTGCAATGGGGGCCCTAGCTCGAGAAATGGCAGGGGCTTTAAGAGAGTCTATGAACTTGTTGAGGGTGAAGAATCAAGCTTGAGAGAACACTGTGGAGTCAAGGGCGAGTTTCTTTACTAGAGAGTTCTTGCGCGAGCCAAACCAGATGAGTTCCATGGTGGTCCCGAGCTCAAGAAAGCGGATGAGTGGCTCGAACAAACTGTGAAGACATTTGAAATGCTTCACATCGAAGATAGTGAACTAAGAGTGACTCTAGCGAGTTACTACCTTAAGAGAGACGCGGGTCAATGGTGGAAATATGCCAAGGGTAGAATGGAGCCGACATGGGAAGCCTTTGCGGTTACTTTCCAAGATAAGTACATACCTCTCACTGCTAGGGAGAGATTGAGGCAAGAGTTTAAAGACCTCAAATAACTCGACATGCCCGTGGCTGAGTTTGAGGCGGTCTTCTCTAGTTTGTCCAGATTTGCACGAGAGTTGGTGGCAACGAAAGAGCATCGTTGCATTGAATTTGAAAAGAAATTGAAAACAAAAATTATGTTCATGCTTGTCGAAAATATGATTCGGGAATATGATCGTCTTGTGGAGACGGCAACACACGTAGAAATTTCCATACAAGCCGAGGAGGAGACGCTTCGGAGTTCGAGGTCCAGGGGCCAAGAGTCTCAAGGAGACTATAGGCAGAACAAGAAGAGCAGGAACACCTATCCATCCCAATCCCAACCACAGCAATCTAGATCCACTTTTCCTTTGCTTAGTGCGGATCCGGGAAAACGTGCATCGAGTAGCTTCTCGTGTTTCAAGTGTGGCCAACCGGTCACAAAGCCTTCTCATGCCCACAGAAGGGAGGGGGCAGTTAATGTTACCACCACCTAACCGATCTCAAAGTCAGTCTCAGTCTCAGAATAAAGGTCAAGGGTTTAATTGTTATCAGTGTGGTCAGCCGGGGCATATGAAGAGAACTTGCCCACAGTTGGGAGGCGCATCTGGCGCATCAAGGTCGAGGCAGACTCAGAGCCACCAGCAGGCTCAATCAGTCCAAGCTTCGCGAGTTAATTAGGGAGCCGCTTCGGCTCAGTCAGTACAACAGGCCTATGCTCCGAGAGGGGAGCAAGTCAATCAGGGGCCACAGAGGCGCGTGTATGCTGTTACCATGCCAGAGCAGTTGCCAGAATCCTCAGTTGTGAGAGGTATTTTTGTTGTGTGTAATTCTTTGGCTAATGTATTGATAGACACGGGTGCGTCTCATTCATTTATATCTACTGCATTTGCTTCTGCATTGGGGTTAGAGGTAGCACGGTTAGTGCCTCCACTCAGAGTAGAGTCACCTGTTGGGGGTACAGTTGATTTAGACCGGGGTTGTCGTGATTGTGAAATAGAAGTTGCCGGGCGTCGACTTCCATTTGCTTTTGTGTTGCTAGATATGTCGAGTTTTGATGTCATTTTAGGCATGGACTGATTGTGTTCTTATCAAGCTGTGATTGATTGTTACTGTCAGAGAGTTACACTGTGCGCTTCAGGTGGTGATCGTTTCTATTTTCTGGGGAACCGAATTGATAGAGCCTTGTTGCCAATTGTTGACCCTCGCAGTAGGAGCAAGCTTAGTGGCCTTCTTGTAACTCTCTTGGATAGTGAGAGTGACGGGGCACGTGTTGAGTTACCAAGGGTAGTTTGTGAATACCCGGATGTCTTTCCAGAAAATCTTACTAGTTTATCACCTCACCGGGAGATCGAGTTCTCCATTGAATTAGTGTCTGGCATGGCACTGATTTCCATGTCGCCGTATAGATTTGCACCAACTGAATTGCATGAGTTAAAGATTCAACTCCAAGAACTTTTAGACAAGGGCTTCATTCGCCCTAGTACATCGTCTTGGGGAGCGCTGGCTCTCTTTGCGAAGAAGAAGGATGGGTCATTGTGGTTGTGTATTGATTATTGCAAAGTTGAATAGAGTTACAGTTAAGAACAAGTATTCTCTACCCAAAATAGATGATTTGTTTGACCAACTTAGAGGGTCTCGTTGCTTCTCAAAAATAGATTTGAGGTCGGGGTACCATCAGTTGAGAGTCCGGGAGGAGGACATTCAGAAGATGGCCTTTCATACTCGTTATGGCCACTATGAATTCCTTGTAATGCCTTTTGGGTTGACCAATGCACCGGCTTCCTTTATGGATTTGATGAACAGAATTTTTCGGGAATACTTGGACCGTTTTGTGGTCGTCTTTGTGGACGACATCTTGATTTATTCAACCTCTGAAGAGGAACGCGAGACTCACTTGCGGGTAGTGCTGGGTTTACTTAGTGAGCACTAATTGTATGCCAAATTTGAAAAATGCGAGTTTTGATTAACAGATGTGAAGTTTTTGGGGCATGTAGTGTCTAAAGAGGGAGTGATTGTGGACTTCTCAAAGATAGATGCCATACAGGATTGGGAACAACCTAAGAATGTTTTTGAAATCCGGAGTTTCTTGGGATTGGTGGGGTATTACCGACGTTTTGTAAGGGACTTCTCTAGACTAGCTGCACCTTTGACTAGGTTGACTAGAAAGGGTATCAAATTTGTGTGGAGTGAGGTGTGTGAAAAGTCATTCCAAGAGCTTAAGACTAGATTGACTACCGCACCGGTTTTGATAATTCCGGAAAGGGATTTGAATTACACTGTCTATTGTGATGCGTCCGGGGATGGACTTAGTTGTGTCTTGATGCAAGAGGGAAAAGTTGTGGCCTACAGTTTACGACAATTGAAAACTCATGAGAAAAATTACCCCACCCATGATCTAGAATTAGCAGCAATGATTTTTGCTTTGAAAATTTGAAGGCATTACTTGCATGGTGAGAAGTTTGAGGTTTTCTCCGATCATAAGAGTCTAAAGTATTTGTTTTCTCAAAAAGACTTGAATTTACGAAAACGGAGATGGATGAAATTTATGGAGGATTATGACTTTGAGTTACACTATCATCCAGGGAAGGCCAATGTGGTGGCTGATGGCTTGAGTCAAAAATCTGTGAGTAGTTTGGCAAGTGTGGCCATTCAGGAATGGGATATGCTAGATGTTATTGGCAAGTTTGATTTGCACTTGGGTGAGTTTGGAGAGAGTGCTACCTTGTTTACTTTGAATGCTCAACTTACCTTGGTTAGTAAGGTCATAGAGGCACAACGAGGAGACCGTGATGTGGAATCAATCCGTGTTAAGATTTCCAATGGAAAGGAAGAGAAAGGTTTGAACGTTCACTCGGATCTGAGTGTACGTTACCTAGATCGTTTGTTTGTACCAGAATCTTGTAGAGAGGAAGTACTTCGGGAGTTCCATTACTCACGCCTTGCGGTACACCCGGGAGGCCCTGAAATATATCATGATCGTAGTCGTCAGTTTTGGTGGAGGGGTATGAAATGGGATGTCACTACAATAAAAAAGGGTTTTTATGGCGCGCAATGCACGCCGTAAAAACCCTTCTACGACGTGCAGCGCGCGTCATACTATAACCAGTCATGGAAAGTCATTCACTTTTAACGACATGCTTTGTACGCCGTTAAAAACTATTTAACGGCAGATTTTGTGCATCGTCGTTACATTTTCTACGACATGCTATAGTACGCCGTTAAAAACTATTTAACATCAAATTTTGTGTGTCGTCGTTACTTTTTCTACGACTTCTTTTGCACGCTGTTAATTGGTGAGACAAAAAACGATGCTGGTTGCGAGCCATAAAATATTTAATACAACGACTTATTATGTCTGCCGTAGAATATGCAGTTTTTTTTTTTTTAAATTTTTTTAAATTCAGCAGGTTCTATTTGACCAATTTTGTACAATCTAAGAAATATTACAAACAAGCATCACAAAACATCAATCAACCACCAAAATATTGTTTGAAACATCAAAAAGAAACTATATCCATAAATTATAAACATTCAGCAATTGTCTATACATTCCAAACATTAAAAAACTATATCCTTAAGTTCTAAACTGTACAAAAAGTTTAAACCATCCAAACCTATGCATATCTAACTTTCTAAACATATTGACAACTATTAAGGGATTATTTAAAACTACAGACAACAATTTTTATAGCAATTTTACAGCTGCAGCTGTAGCAAATCTACTTACTCCTATCACAGGGACGAGGGTGCCCAATGTATGTGTTAAGACACCTAAACTCGCGACAATAGCTGGAGCAACTAACCCTGTTGCATTTCTTGTCTGCATAATAAAGGAAACTTCACATAAGTACAAAAATCGATGACTTTGGGTCAAAAATATTTCTTGAGGCATTTAAGAAATGATCAAGAAATTTTAAAATATCAACAAAACATTTTCAAAGTTAATAAGATAATTCAAATGGCCCCATAAAAACAATGTCATAATGAAATATTAGCAAAAATTCAAGATCTCAATAGTCTCAACGTATATACAAATAAAATTCATATAAAGCAAAACCTTTTTTTTTCATACTTCAAATAAAGTTACCTCTAATGAAATTACCTTTTTTGTTGCAATGTTTCTAGAGGGAAATGAGTAGGAATCTTCAAACAAACCATTACGGCATAAAGCCTATTCGAATTCAACCTTTCTGAAACATAAACCAGCAGAGCCATAACAACTAAAATTCTGGTAAACCTCATAGCCAAACATCTCCTAGAATCAGACATTATATATACCCTCTTTAGTGTATCAAATTAACAGCAAAATTGGATAATTTAGCAACTTTGTGTATGCAGAAATAAGAAATCCAACAAAACTAATTAATGGTTATGTAGAAATAAGAAGAAGAGGTTGATTAAACAATCATCTCAAAGAAACAACTAAAATAAACACATCGAAGTTCAAGGACTTAACGTACCTCTAAAGTCCATCACTCATCAGAGAAGAGAGAACCAAAATAGCAGTGATTTCTACAAGAAGCTACACTACAGGAATAAATCTAAACTTTATAGGGCTTAGAACCTAGACTGAACATTGTGTGCAAATCAGGCTAGGACAGCCACAAAAAAAATAAGGTTAAAGTAGTCTCCTAGGGTCATTGGATTACATTATGAGCCTAGCAGGTGTGTGCTGGTATAGAAGGGTCCCATAGATGACTGGGGCCAAACCAGTTCAACTTTCAACAATCAAGGTGAAGCAAGGCAGCAAACAACAAGGTCAAACCCAATGTGAAGACTCAACAAAAGCAACAACTGCAACTATCATCATATTTTAATCTTATATATATAATATTAATCATTTATGGTTGTGTTTTTTTGTCCTAGATTTTGTTTCTTAGGTACAAAACAAAGCAAGTTGAATTGGTTGGATGCATAGATGCAAATCTATCTTAGGAACAGGCTGCATTTGAATTATTTTAATAACAAATGAAAATCTTGGGACCAAACCAGTTCAACTTTCAACAATCAAGGTGAAGCAAGGCAGCAAACTGCAAGGTCAAACCCAAGAAGAAGACTAAACACAAGCAACAGCCAACTCAGGAGCAACACAGCAGCAACAGTTTGTTTCAACAAATATATTAAGTGATTTTAATGATTTGAAAATTAAATTATGAAAAACATACTTACAGAGCAAGCTATAGTGATTATCTGCTTTATCTCTCAACAATGTTCTTTACCTGGTTTTCACCCATGAGACATTTAGATATTTAATACAAGAAATGACAATGAGGGTGCACTTCAAGATTAGCAAAGCTAGGTAGAATAACATACTTTACATTCAATTCATTGAGAACAAAGAATTAAAAGAATAGTAAAGCTCTCACAACTGAAGGCCCTTACAGCACATCAAGGAAAAAAAAAAAAAAAATTTACATTCAGAACACTGAAAAAGATGAAGATACTAAAAAATTATACTCACCCCTCAATGTAATCCGACTAGAGAAGATCAAGATATGTATCCCATTGTTTCCAATGACCTAAAAAAAAAAAAAATTAGATCAGATCCACATACACAACATATTCTCCATATTTCAGATCCTCTAGTCTGCCTTGCTTCAGGGCAGCCCATTTATTATTCTCCCTAAAACTTCTCTCTCTCTTTTCCTCTAAAAGTTAGAGCTCAATCTTTCCCTCTTAATGCTTAGATGGAGTTCATTGTACTATTGTGCCAAAATATAATTCAAGAGATACTTGTCTCGAAAAGAGAAATATCAAATCTACATAATTTTCAATCATAAGTCATAAACACAGCATCACATTTTCCTGTCAAGCAAGAGTTTGACAATTTCCATGGGAAAAAAACATATAACAATCTCAATTTTGACCCAAACCACCAATTCATTAAACTAATGAAAGAACCTGGAATAACCCACTTTACACCCCACCATTTTACAATTTCAAACAAGATACCCCCTCATATGTTCAAGATGCTACTTTATTTGTTTCTGCTTTGGAGATTTCAATTTTCATACTTTCCTTTCTTAATTAGTCTCTCATTACCAATTATTTACAGTTGATACTCATGTGGCCGGTTAACAAACATAATCACATTATGAATTAGTAAAATTTGACATAAATTTAGCTTCCACTGAATGAGTGCAAGATTTAGAAACTGTTCAAGTCCTGGCTTCATCCCTTATTCGCAAGGTAGTAAAAAAAAAAAAAAGTGTGCTCATAAAATTACTAGATCTGTCATTAAACCTATGTGTTTGAAAAACATTTTAGGAATATTGACAACATTGACTTGGAATAAACAAGGGATTATCACAATTATAAAAATTAATTTGTGTTTGGGAATCATTATAAAAAAAAAAAAAAATCTAGAGACAAAAGAGGAAAAGAAAGAAAAGAAGAAAATGGGCTTCTGAATTTGAAACGTAGCCATATCTGGAGATATTAACTATAGATTGAACTATAATTAAAATCATAACCACAACTCTGATCTACATGAACATAAATTTCATGATCAAGGTTGCTGATCTATAAACACTAATCAAAAAACCCAAGTACATATCAAGATAAATTGCTACAACCATAAAAATTTTTCCCTTGCTACAGCCAATGTGCCAAAGAATGAGTCCCAAGAGGCATGCAGACCGAGAAATTTACGTTTTATAATAAATATTGCTAAATTATAAGAAAAAAAAATAATATCAGTGAACTAGTTTTCAAAGGTTACTTCATATTAAGAAGATCAACGAGCAATTGTAGAGCACCAAAATCCCCACAGGCCTCCCATATGTACAAGACACCTCAATTCAGCCTTCTGCAAATTATAAGAAAAAAATAATATCAGTGATCCAGCAAGCTTCTAGGTAAAAGACACCTCAGTTCAGCCTTCTACGAAAACAATCAAGTTTGTTAATGAAGCAAATATTCATATGTACAAACAGATATATATACATAATATGCGGATGCATTAACATACTCATATACAAAACTTGCTTCACTTTACTATAGGAATCAAAATAATCCTCAAGAAGGCATATATTATTGAAAAAATTACAAAAGAAAAATACAGAGAATAAGTTAAGATTGTTTAAACTGCTAACCTGTACTCAAGAAGCTGTACTTTGGATTCAGAAAGGGGACACTTTGAATAGCCTTTAAAGGATAATGAACCTGTATAGTTCATTTATGTCAATAAGATTTAAATCAACTAATTATAAGTCAACAAAAAGGCGGTTTTATTTTGTTGTGGCCCCGTGTCCTTGGACATGGGATTAGATGAATTAGACACTTAAGACACAAACCCCCATCCCACACCCAAGTCCATGTAACATGGGCCTGATGTTAAAATAGCATAATGGGAAAGATAACATGAATGAAAAGTAGACATGCTAAAATTTTGAAACAAATAAATTACCATGGCATAGTCATCTGGATTGTTATCAATAACAAATCCATATAGGTACAGCAGTTCCTGCATTAAAAATAAATAAATAAAAGGAATAAAAAGAAGAGGAGTTTTTTATATATCAAAAGGTAGACAAAAGCTTCCACTTGCCCGTGCAACTGCATCAAAATAATACAAGTTCCATATATATCAAAACTTGCGTGACATAAATAATCTAAACTAAGATCAATCATATCAGTAAGAAATAGTACAGTTCAATTATAAACCTGCTGTCTGCAATCATGCAAAGTGCTATGGTTCTAGTTGAAGGCAACACAAACACAACAGGAAAACAAAATAAAGCGAGGTAAGGTAAGGTAGAGAGAAAATAAACTAAAAATAAGTTCTAGTTGAGTTTTCCAAAATATTTTGCAGCCAACTCATAACGATCTTGTGACCATTAACCCAAAACATAGTAATATATGTCCAATAAGTTTTGTGAATAATTATTAGTTCGAAAGCTAAACCAATGAAACACACATATGCTGTTGGTCATGGAATTTACGTAAGGAATTATGTACACACATGGATATAAGTGAACATATCATGAAGATGATACATATGTAAGTAATTATGATAATAGACATATGATGGCCTCCCAGTGACAATAGACATTACCTCATTTCCTTTGTTACCATAGCTAATAGATATCTTTTTCTCGATTTGGAGGTGACTTTGACCAGCTTTCAAAGAGCGACAAATAAAACGTCATGATTAGTTAGATATTGTGGCAACTTAACAAAAAGGAAAAATGAAGAAAGATATGATAGAACTTCATCACAAAATGTTATAACTACATAAATTTAATTTTAGATTAGATTAACAAGGAAAGTTAACACCTGTGTAAAGGACAAAAGAACATTAAAGGGAGAGCGTATTACCAAAAAGAAGGTACATAGAACAAGGAACTCATGTTGTCAATCCTGTTCCATCCACTTCCCAAGTCACTACAGCCTTTAAATCTGGACAACAATTTTGCAGAAACGTAGACAGATTGAATACACAAGAAAACCTTAGAATCAGTTTGAATCTAAACAATGAAGAATATAGAAAAATCACCTAAGCAAAATAAAATCACCCCATTAGCCCCTAATTGGTGCCTTGGGTATATTTTTGCATACCAGTAATGATACAGTTTATGTATGGATTGTTCTTATACATACCTACTTACATGATTGCACACATACAAGTAGAAAGCTTAATGCTAAGTAGTTGAGAGGAGAAGATCATATAGAATTATAACTATCCAAGAAAAATAAAAGGCTAAATATCTTACTACTACTCAGCAAGTATTGTTATGGAGCATCATGAAGCAACTGGAGAGGATACACTGTATCATGCATTCACAAATTTACACCACATGCAGCAAGGAAGTAGTTAAATTCTAATAAAACCAAATAGACACTTTAGCAAGAGCCTAAGACCATCACTCTAACGAACACTCAAGAGTAGATTGATAGAAAGGTTCCACTATAGGACTAAATAATACATCTGAGATACAGAAGAGGAAATGTTATAAAGAGCTGAAGTAACACTTCTTGTACAAATAAAAAGATAAAAGGAAAATAAATTTATGACTGCAATTTGTGGAAGAAAAAATGAAAAGTGTTAGACTCCTGATCAAACACGAGGTGACAGATGAGAAAATTTCTACAAAACTAGATGCAGAAACACAACTAGCAATGTGGGTGTTTATGGATTATAAATAATTTCACCCCTGCATTTATCTTTGTTTAGATTGTGTTTGAAACTGCGTAAGCAGAGGAACTAATAAGAAAAGTAATAGTTTACACAAATAGGTTTCGTAACCTAGGCAATCTAGATTTCTTTTTCCACACAAACAGTTAAATGAGCATAAAGCATGTGAAAGAGAAATACAAGCATAATTTCTTTTTCTTCCTTTGTGAAAATTCCTAGTAGGTATTATAAAAAATACTTAACCACTCATTTTGTTTCTCACCAAATTTTACTATTTTAAGTTAGAAACTACATTGCAAAACAAGATAGTTCTCTTTCACTTCATTTCTCATCAAATCATGGACACATCCATAGAACCCGTTAAACCCATAAAGCTATGCTCTTTTACAATTCAAAGCTTGTCTCATAACTTGCACACAATACAAACCCATAAAAGAATGTAATAGAATTACCTAGAAGAAGAAGCATGTGAAACTATCATCACTAAATCTCCATCATTCACACCAAGACCACTCAATTTCTCAGCATTCCTCATCTCCTTCCCATTATAGAGCAGCTGTTGTTGCTGAATCAACACTTGACTCTGTCCACAAACCAAACACCACAAATCTCAATCCTCACACACACACACACACACACACACACACACATATGCATATATAGAGCGAGAAATCGATCTTACCTCGACCTCACAGAGCTTTCAAGTTCTCAACCTGTCAATCAGATCAAAATTCACATTCAAACAACTAATAATCTCAACAAAAAAAAAAAAATGAAGTTAAACTAGTGTTTTGGAGATTACAGATTCGTCAGATTCCTCAGTTTCACACAAGAGATTCAAAGCTTTTAAAATCAAGATAGAGATCATAAAGAAATGGATACGATAAGCAAACAATCACTTAGTTCAGAGAATGTAAGTCCAAATTCCATTCATAGAAGTGTAAATCAAGAAGAAGAAGAAGTAAATCAAAGGGGGATTAGTTTTACCAGCAGACAAGTAGTCGCGACGATCGGATTTGGAGTCGATGTTGTGTATTTCAGATCGAACATTCATGGAGTTTTTGAGATTGGGGATGCAATTGCCGAAGAACAGAGTTAATAGATTGGGATTGGAGAGATTGATTTTGGAGAAGTAAAAATTGGAGGTTTGGAGTTTGTCAAAGGTGAAGACGAGTTTGATGAAATCAGATTTGAGAGGGTATTTGAGATCGCCCTCGATGATCTGTTCGAGGACATGAAGCCAGGGATTGCGAGAAGAGAGGAAGAAGTCGATTTGGGAGAGATCGGGCTTGGGAACCAGTCTCGATGACGAGGATGATGATGAAGAAAGTGGAGATTTGTGGTAGGTTTTGAAGGTTGGGAACCAGTCTCAGGGTTGATTTTGTGTGTTAGGGCTGAGAGTTAGGGCTTTTGATTATTATCTTCTTATCTTTCTCTTTCTCTTTTCTTTTCTTTTCTTTTTTTGTGAATTGGCGCCAGAAAATTTCATTTTGGCGCTATTTTTTTTTGTTGTTGTACCTTTCACGACATGCATTGTGCGTCGTAAAAAGGCAATACTTTTAACAGCAGACGATGTGTGCGTCATCAAAAGTGCAATACTTTTAACGGCAGGCATTGTGTGCGCTGTGAAAAGTGCAATACATTTCACGGCTGGCGTGTGTGTGTCGTGTATAGTTGATGTATTAACGGCATGCCATATGCATGTCATAGAAAGTTTTATTATTTACGACAAGCATTGCAAGCCGTAAAAAAATCTTCGTTACTGCCATTCACGGCCTACCCAATAGACACGTCGTGGTTGGAAAATTATTTACGACGTGCAAAAAAAGAAAGTCGTAAAAGCGAGAAACCACGGCATGTATTTATTGTATGCCGTTAATGTGGTGCCGTGAAAACCCAATTTTGTTGTAGTGTGTCGCTTTATTTGTATCGAAGTGCTTTACTTGTCAACAAGTGAAGGCTGAACACTAAAGACCAACGGGTTTGTTACAACCCTTACCGATAACTGAGTGGCAATGGGAGCGTGTTACCATCGATTTTGTAGTTGGGCTTCCTAGAACACAACGAGGCAATGACGCCGTTTGGGTGATTGTTGATAGGTTGACTAAGTCTACCCATTTCATTCCGATGTGCACCAGCGACTCAGTTGAACACTTGGCAGAGTTGTACATTAGAGAGATAGTTCGACTTCATGGAGTCCCTGTGACTATTGTGTCAGATAGGGATCCTCGTTTTACTACCCGGTTATGGCAAAAGCCTTCAAGAGGCGTTGGGAACTAAGTTAACTCTTAGCACCGCTTATCATCCTCAAACTGATGGACAGTCGAAACGTACTATTCAGATTTTGGTGGACATACTTAGAGTTTGTGTCCTTGATTTTAAGGGGCCTTGGGAAATGCACTTACCATTGATTGAGTTTGCTTACAACAATAATTACCAAGCTAGTATTAGGATGGCACCATTTGAGGCCTTGTATGGCTGACCTTGTAGATCATCGGTTTGTTGGGCCGAAGTGGGTGATACACCGTCACTGGGTCCGAAAATTGTTAGAGAGACAACCGAGAAAGTTCTTCTCATTTGGAAGAGGTTAGCTACGGCCCAAAGCCGACAAAAGAGTTATGCTGATAAGAGGAGACGACCTTTATCTTTTGAAGTTGGTGACCATGTGTTTCTAAAAATCTCACAAAGGCGGGGTTTGATGAGATTTGGTAAGAGTGATAAATTATCTCCAAGGTTTATTGGGCCTTTTGAGATCTTAGAGCGAATTGGGGAAGTAGAATACCGGTTAGCTTTACCGCCACAACTTTAGGGAGTTCATAACGTATTTCATGTAGCTATGCTTAGGAAGTATGAACCCGATTCTTCTCATGTGCATGATTGGGCTGACTTGGAGGTAGAAGAGGATGCCTCTTACGAAGAATGACCGGTTCAAATATTAGATACCTGGGAGCAAGTGCTACGGGGAAAAACTATACCGTTAGTAAAGGTGTTATGGAGACACCATGGGCTTAAAGAAGCGACGTGGGAATGGGAGGCGAAAGTCTGCTCCAAATATCCAGATTTATTTGAAAATGCTTAAGTTGCTTTTCTTTGTAATATTCCCTAGTGTTGAAGGAAACGTATTTAAAGTTGTTAATCACATGTTGATATGTGCGTTGTTGTTTTAAGCATAAGGTTGTTTAGAGTTGCCATTACTTTTTGGGAAATTTCATGTTTATGCGTATTTGGGAGGTTGTTGTTAATGAGATAACCATGGTGAAATTTGGTTGAGAGTTAATATTGTGATTTGAAAATGAAATAGCGTGGTTTTGATTGTTAGAAAACCTTTATTTGGGTAGTTTGATTTGAATTTCGGGGATGAAATTCTTTAAGGAGGGAAGGTTGTAGCGATCCCAGTTTTGCCACTTCGCTGAGTATGCTGGGGATCGAGCTGCCTGGTTAGCTCGCGGGGGTCTAGAGGGCAGCGCCCCTTGGCGGGTCCTAGGGCAGCACCTTGGCAGGGTTGAGGGGCAGCGCCTCCGAAACAAAAATGCAAAATGCATTAGAAGTTGCTTGTCCACTCGAGCGGCCGTTTATGCGCTTGAGCGGAGAATGTTTGGTTTCAGAAGTTTGACCTGTTTGCAAAAGTACTGGGAAAGTGTATTTGACGCTCGAGCGGGGCTTTCCACGCTCAAGCGGACCATGTTATATCAGTTCGTGAATCTGATATTTCAGATCACTTTTGTATATCTTTGTCTCTCTAAAAATCCTTTCATCTCCCTTCTCTCTATATTTTCTTATGCCAAATAGGATCAAAACCTTGATTTCTCAAGATCCATTAGAGTTCTGCCGTAAGTTCTTCATTAAAGTTGGTCAACTTCTCGAGGGCTTTGTTGTGTGCGGTGAAGATCGAGTTTCGACACCGTTGATTTTGGGGGTTTCATCTTATTTCTTCTTCAAAACTTGAGGTAGGGATTTTCTTAGAGTTATATATATATTTTTGCAAGATCTAGATGATTTTAGAAATTATCCTTCGATAGCTTTGAAAATTGATTATTGATTCAAGAAGTTGAGCGATTTTGAAAGTGGGTTTGTCTCTTGTTCTTTTAAAATGATCTTATGGGTTTTGATCTTCGTTGATTGAAGAAAATAATTTTTGGAAAGTTTTCTTTCAAAAGATTTGAGTTGTATAGTTTTGGTGAGAAAACCTAGAATTTGGGAATTTTTTTAAAAGAGACTGAAAATCCATGAATGATATTGTTATATTTATTTTGTGTGTCAAAATAAATGGATGTTTGGAAAATTTCTTATTTATATTTATATAAATGATGAATTTCAGGGAATATGAGAATTATTGTTCATTTTGGAAATTATTGTTCAAAACGTTGAAATAGTCTTGAAATGACTAATTGTTGAGGATACTTGAGAAGAGGGAATTGTGTTATTCCTTGGATGATGAATTGGAATAAAAGTATTTATATTCATCTTGTGTTATTGGCATATCAATTCATTTGATTACATTAAACTTTGAGAGTTGATTTGAAAACTTGTATTGAGAAACGAATGTTGAGAACAAGTTTCTATGAAATGGTTTTGGGGTAAATACGGTGGTAAGTCTTGACAATTGGTGTAGATGAAATTGAATAGGTGTCGAGCCTTCCAGTTAATACTGGTAAAAATGAAAAATTATAGGTGTCGAGTTTTCCAGTCAATGTTGGTAAAAATGATAAATTGGTAGTACTTGTATAGTCTACTTGCAGACACCGACCTAGGAATTATCAGAGTCGTATTTACCGCCCTTGAAATAAATTGTAAAGTTTTGAACAGTTGAAATTGTATGATATTATTGAGCATAATGGTTTTCAAAATATGAAAATGTGATTTATCTTCAAAAAGGGTGTAGCATGGCATGTGCATTTCATCTCTTGAAACTTGTATAAAATGTATATACTTTGTTAAGAATTTTCTACTAGGCTTTATGCTCACCCTACGGGATTTTTGTGCCGGAAAAGATGTGGTGATCCCACCAAACTAGGGGCGTGGAAGTATGTGTGTTGGGAGTACAATGCTCTCATTTGCTGTGACTCTATGTGTAAGCCAAGGGCTGTGTTTGTGTGGGTTTGAATAACCGTTTGTGCAACTAGGCTCAAGCCTTGGAAACTTGTAAACCCTTGGGGTATTTATTTGTTTATTTACTTGTTGTTGGATTAATGTATTGTTGCATAAAGAACTATTGTATCATGTAATGTAAGTTTGGAGATTTATATTTGGTTTTCCTTGAAAGAGCCATGATTGTTGTCTTATCATTTGGGCTATAAATTTGGGGCGTTACAACTGAGTTCCCAGATAGATGACACATTCTTCATACCATTCAGAAATAACTTAAGAAACGTTCATCTTTTTATTTTATCTTGGATGTTAGCGGAGAGTTGAAGAAACAAATATAATACTTCTAATTTTAAAAAGGTTTTTGCTACTAAATGGGTTGTCCTGATAAGCTCGTTCACAAAACAGCACTTCCTTGCGGCCTACATTTTTTTGATAATTTCAGCACTGTCTTGTGTCACCAAGTTCAACACTTCTTGAGTTTCTACCAAGAGTGTTTCCTTCTCTAATGGTGTAAGTCTTGTGGCTATGGATGCCATCTACAAGTTCTCGAGTTAGAGTATCTGTTAAACTATTTTTATTACCATTAATATGTTTTGTATCAAAAATAAATTATTTTAACCAAAGTTACCATCGTAAAAGCCTCTCTTGCGCTTGCATGTTAGATAAATTTTTATTTATGAAACCTAGTAGGCCTTTGCAATTAGTTCTTATTAAAAACGGTTTTAGTGCCAAAAATATTTTAAAAATTTCTATTCCTTTTACTATGGCTAATAATTCTCTTTCCATGGTGGAATAATTACGTTCAGCTTGATTAAAACTTGTTGGAATGGTTATAAAATTTTGGGTAAAACCAGAATTTTTTCCTAAGTTTGGTCTATTTTTTAGGTGGGCCCCGAGCGTCGTTTGTCACGGGTCAAAGTGGTAACGCGTTCTATGCTGCGTTGTGATTCATGTGGTATATTTGGTTGCTCAAAACCATTATCGAGTGAATGGGAAATTGAAGCCAAAGTATGCTTCATGGAAATGGAGTTTTGGTGGAAAATCCTTAAAGGTTTGAATAAGGCTTGTCCCACATTGATTTAGTGGGAAGTTTTGAATGGGTTTATAAGGCATGGGTTTGGTACTTGGGGTGTGCCCCAAGGGGTACCAAGTGTTTTAGAGGGAGAGGTTATGGGCAAAATGGGCTAGACCTATTGGACCAAAAAATCACCACGCGCGCCGCCGCCGTCCGATCGGACGGGCTGTGGTTGGGTTGGGCTTGTTCGGCCAAAAACATTTGAATTAATTTTATTTTACATAGAATTCAAATTAATTCCGGAAATAAACTGGTCTGGTTTTACTGTACACCCAAACAAGGCCCTTCCCGTTTTTTTTTATCTGTTTGAATTGTCAACCCAACAGATTCAAATCTGTTTAAATTCAAAACCAAAAGGTTTCATACCTGTTCAAATAGGTTTGCACCTATTTAATTCAAAATCTGTAGCCACAAGTCCATCTATAAATAGAACAGCCCTCATTTGGATTTTGTAACTCTAATTTTTGTCCTTCATAATTCTGCAAACATTCTCTTCATATTGCTGCATTATTTTCTTCTGTGAGAGAGTATAAACACTTAGTGTGTTCGTTAGGCAAACAATTTGTAGTGCTGCTATTGTTTGTAGTAATCATTTTATCCTGGGAGATAGACGTCCAAATTCTGAAAGCACCGTGGAGAGGACGAATCTGTCTTAAGGACACAGTGTCAAACACTGGACTTGATCAGAATTATTATTCGAACAATTAATCAAGTAAGTTGTTTGATTTATTTTCTGTTTCTTTGTTTATTTAAATCAGATTTTAATTTTGTTTTTGTAACAAAATAAAATCTGTTTTTATTTATTTATTTATTTATTCTAGTTTGTTTTTTTTGTAATCAAACAAATTCTCTCATTTCATTTATTTCTTTATATTCTTGTTGTTGTTTAGTACACAACAGAATTTAATATATTTAAATACAGTGAAGATTGTCCAACAATCTTAAGACAGATTAATTTTTGGTATCTTCATTGTATTTAATTTTCTGTGTTTTCAAAGTAATATTTTGGTTGGAAAATACAAATAGTATTTATAAACTATTTGACAGATAGTAGTAATATACTGTCTATTTTCTTTGACAACTAGTAGTAATATACTGGTGTTATTAACAATTGCAGAATATTATTTGGTGTTACAGAAAATTATTTTGATATTTTATTTTTCTAGTTTTAGTAACAAGAAAAAATAAAACTATTTTGTATTATCATTTATTTTCTGGTTTTGGTAACTAGAAAATTATTTTGTGTTTTAATTTATTTTCTGGTTTTGGTAACTAAAAAATTAATTTGTGGTGTGATTTTCTGATTTTTGTAATCAGATATTTTTGTGGTATTTTATTTTCTAGTTTTAGTAACAAGGAAAATAAAATTATATTATTTTCTAGTTTTAGTAACAAGAAAAATAAAATTATTTTGTGTTATAATTTATTTTCTGGTTTTAGTAACTAGAAAATTAATTTCGTTAATGTATCATTTAACTTTGTGTTTCGGTCACAATCTGTAAATTTTATACGTGACTTACGGTTTCGTTTGGAAGACCACTTAATTTTGAACCCTTTGTGAAAATGTGTTAATTCTTTTGACTTTATCATAGTTCATCGTGAGTATACATGGAAGAATTTGTTTCTGGAGAAAAATATTAGTTTTACAAACTAATTTCATTTTTATTACGAAGAAACGTTTGTGGCAAGTTTATTTTCTTTATTGGTTTTTTGAATCATTTTTAATTTCTCTGTGTGGATCTATAATCATGAATAGTTTCTGCACATGAGTCGAGAAATATATATATATATATATATATATTCACAAGAACATTTTAATGTGTATATATTTAGTTTATTTTTGTACAAATCAAACTGATTAAATGAAGGTTTGTTTTGTCATTTTTGGAGTTTAAAATTGAAAACACGTTGAATTTTATTTATGAGTTGAGAATCTTTTTATTTCATGATGCCAGTTATGGGATCATGCATGATTAATTTATTTGGTTAAATCATTATTTTTAGTTGGTGCGTTTGATATGCATGTATTGATATCAACTCGGGTTTTTTTTTTTTTTTTTTAATTTTTTTTATGTGATTTGGAATGATAAATTGATATGTTGACCTTGTACATAAGCGAGTTAATTTGAGTTTTTCCAATCAATTTTTGAATGGGTATTTAAACACCAGAGAAATGTAAACATGATGATTTAAATAGTTTCATTTAATTGGAAATAATTTTAAGAAATCTTTTATGTTGATTATTAGTTTGTTTTGAACTTATGACATGAGATGTCGTTAATTTTTATTTTACTTGCATAGTAGAATTTGTTAAACCATAAACCATAATATTAATATGGGAATGTATCTCTTGAATTAGATGAGATAATGTAATTTTCTTTTGTCACAATTATTTAATTGTATCTCTTACAATAAAATGGGTTGTTTGACTTGTTTGATTTTTAGACAAAATTTTTTATGAGGATATAATTTTGTCAAAACATTAATTCTGATTTGTGTAATCATAATTATTTTGATTTTTTCATTTGAAATTTATGAATCATGATTTGAATTTTATGAAATCAAGCACATCATAGACAACATGTGTTGGATGTTATATTTTGATTTATATTAGAAGTGATAGGGGTGGTGAATATGATGCACCATTAAATGAATTTTGTGCACAACATGACTTTATTCACCAAACTACAGCACCCTATTCTCCTCAGCAAAATGGAATTGCTGAAAGAAAGAATAGAACCCTAAAAGAAATGATAAATGCCATGTTACTAAGTTCAAGCTTACCACAGAACTTGTGGGGGGAAGCAATATTGTCTGCTAATTATGTTCTTAACAGAATACCCCACAAGAAAACCAACAGCACTCCTTATGAATTGTGGAAAAGGTCGACCGCCTTTCTACAAATACTTAAAAGTGTGGGGGTGTTTGGAAAAAGTTGAAGTTCCTGTTCCTAAAAAGACTAAGATTGGACCAAAAACAGTAGATTGTGTGTTTATTGGTTATGCTCAGAATAGTAGTGCATATCAGTTTCTGACTTATAAATCAGAAATACCTGATATAAATGTGAACACTATTATAGAGTCAAGGAATGCTGTATTTTTTGAACATGTCTTTCCTTACAAGAAAGAACAGGAATTAAGTTCACAGAAAAGAACTTATGATTGTACACAAAGTCAAGAGACTAATGACAATCAAACACAAGAGACTAGTAATGGTCTCGACCAACAGGATTTAACTGATGATGAACCAAGACGAAGTAAGAGAGCGAGAACATCAAAATCCTTTGGTCCAATTTTCTGACATACTTGTTAGAAAATGAACCTCAAAGCTTTAAGGCAGCAATGACAGGTCCTAAGCACCTTTGTGGAAAGAGGCTGTTAATAATGAAATTGAATCCACTATGCAAAATCATACTTGGAATTGGTGGATCTTCCACCAGGTTCTAAACCTCTTGGATATAAGTGGATATTCAAGAGAAAAATGAAAGCAGATGGTTCAATTGACAAGTATAAAGCAAGACTTGTAGTTAAAGGTTACAGACAAAAGGAAGGTTTGGACTATTTTGACACATATTCCCCTGTGACAAGAATAACATCCATTCGCATGCTTATTGCTATAGCAGCGTTGTTTAATTTAGAAATACATCAAATGGATGTTAAGACAACTTTCTTAAACGTGATCTAAATGAAGAGATCTAAATGAAGAGATCTATATGGAGCAATCCGAAGGGTTTGTAGTGTTGGGGCAAGAAAAGAAAGTTTGTCGGCTTGTAAAGTCTCTTTATGGATTAAAACAAGTGCCTAAGTAATGGCATGAAAAATTTGATCATGCAATGCTTACTAATGGGTTTAAGATAAACGAATGTGACAAATGCGTCTATGTTAAAAACACTGACCAAGGATATGTCATAGTTTGTCTTTATGTAGATGACATGCTTATCATTGGAAGTAGTCCAAACAAGATCAAATCAACTAGGCAGATGCTTAACAAAAGATTTGATATGAAAGATATGGGGGTCGCAGATGTTATATTAGGAATGAAAATTACTAAAACATCTGACGGATATGCATTATCTTAATCTCATTATATTGAGAAAATTCTTGATAAATTTATTAAGGATGATTTGAATGTAACCAGAACACCTGTAGACATCAATCTTTATTTATCAAAAAATAAAGGTGATGCAGTGTTTCAGTTAAATTACTTCCAAACCATTGGAAGCCTAATGTACCTAATGAATTGTACTCATCCTGATATAGCTTATGCTATCAGTAAATTGAGTAGGTACACTAGTAACCCTGGAGAAGACCATTGGAAAGCGATCATTCGGGTTCTTAGATATCTAAGATTCATCCGTGATCATGGTTTGCACTTTACTCGATATCCAGCAGTACTTGAAGGTTATTGTGATGCAAATTGGATATCGGATACTAAAGATTCAAAATCCACAAGTGGATATGTCTTTACTCTAGGAGGCGTTGCTGTTTCTTGGAAATCCACGAAACAAACATGCATCGCACGATCCACAATGGAATCTGAGTTCATTGCTTTAGACAAAGCAGGAGAAGAAGCATAATGGCTTCGTCACTTCTTTGAAGACATTCCAATGTGGCCAAAACCTGTGCCAGCTATTTGCATTCTTTGTGATAGTCAATCTGCAATAGGCAGGGCACAGAATCATATGTATAATGGTAAGTCACGACATATTCGTTGTCGACATAATACCGTTAGGCAATTGTTGTCAAATGGAATACTCTCAATAGATTATATAAAATCTAAAGAGAATATTGCGGATCCGTTAACAAAAGGTTTGACAAAAGAGCTAGTGTATAGTTCATCGAAGGGAATGGGATTAAAGCCTATTACATAAGAGTCGTCATAATGGTAACCGTACTTATATGACTGGAGATCCCAAGAACTAAGTTCAAAGGGACAACTAAGTTATGTATGGCTCGCCAGAAATCACCAAGGGCTTACAATTCCCTACCCTTTCCTATGGTGAGAGTGATATCTGCAACATATGTTGTATGCAGGGGTATAAGGATAAGCTTTGCTTTTGATGATTACTTATATCTTGATTGAGGCATAAAATCAAGACGAGTATAAGGAGATACTCACAATAAGAATCACCTATATGAGTGTCGAACTAGGGCCGGTTCTATAAGAATGAAAAGGCTAAATTCTCTAGAAACACTCATGAAAACCAGGAGCGTTCAAGGCCAAAATGAACACAACAGTGAGAACCACGGTGTGTTAGAAGATATTTTGTGTGAAATCTGTTGTCTTGGCTTACGCAAACGGCTGAACAATTCAAGGCATCGCGTCCATTGGTTAGCCAGTAAGTCCGATAGGTTATCACTAGGGAAGGTTCAAGGCCGAAAGCTACCTATCCTGATGCAAGATATTTTCGACTTATACTCTTTCAATAAAGTCTGCATATTGTTGCATTTCCGTTGTCATCAAATTCCATTCATGTGGGGGATTGTTGGAAATTGTTATAAAATTCTGGGTAAAACCTGAATTTTTTCCTAAGTTTGCTCTATTTTTTAGGTGGGCCCCGATCGTCGTTTATCGCGGGTCAAAGTGGTAACGCATTTTATGCTGCGTTGTGATTCATGTGGTATATTTGGTTGCTCAAAACCATTACTGATTGAATGGGACATTGAAGCCAAAGTATGCTCCATGGAAATGGAGTTTTGGTGGAAAATCCTTAAAGTTTTGAATAAGGCTTGTCCCACATTGATTTGGTGGGAAGTTTTGAATGGGTTTATAAGGCATGGGTTTGGTACTTGGGGTGTCACAACCCAAACCCGCCCCTATGGGTTTAGCACCGTAACCGGCCAGTAATCCGAGATTACCGAAGGCCTGCTTAACAGTAAGACAGTATAACAGAGTACAGGGCATGGCGGAAGCCAATACAGTAAATAAACAATGTCCAATGAGCTGTGACAGTCTGTATGCCAAAAAGATTTTTCATACATTCACATATATATACGATATAGCACAGTATGCAAAACATTTTACAAACATTCAGGACAGAGATCAAGTCCCTAATAACCAGTACAGTGCAGTCTATACAGTATTACAAAACAGAGCAGGGACAAACGGGGAAATGAAAACACCCCTAAGCCTTAGCTTGGCAGGCTCGGAACCTCGCAGTGAGGCGCATTGGTTGGCTTGACAAAACGGGAGTTTACCCCGACGCTTCTAGCTTTGATCCGGTGCCTGTACACCTACATATATATATATGAGCAGTGAGCTAAAGCCCAGTGAATAACACAATGCGTAAACAGGTTTAGAATGAATGTCCTTACAGTACAGTAATGAAAACAGTTCATTAAATCAGTATTTCAGTCTTTCAGTCAATCAGTCATATGTGGTACATCCATTAGCATAACAGTAACAGTAGGTCTTGAAAGACCGAACAGTAATGATGGCCATCAATCAGTAAACAGTAGTGGTTCCCCGAGGGAACCGACAGAGATCTCTGTACCAGTAACAGTAAACAGTAGGTGCTAAGGATGCCACAGTACAGTTCAGAATATAGGACATACATTCATTCAGTAAACAATATCAGTTCAGTAAACAGTTCAGTTCAGTATTCAGAAGATAAACATTTTGAACATATCTTTACACAATTGTTACTCACAGAGTTCTGGGCTACAGTGAACTAGAGCGTCTCCTCGGAATGCCAACCCTATACAGTTAACAGATTGAACACACACTAAGTTTCACAGTTGGGGAAGGATAATAACTTAATCCCTAATTTGCCTCGGTGTGTTCTACATTTATATCCTCTTTGAGATGCCTTAAATATGCCCTAGGAATGCCTAGGATGGAAAGAGGATGCAAAGATGCACTTTTGAACACTTTACAAAATTTGCTGAAAACAGGGGTCTCGCTCGAGCGAGGATTCCTTCGCTCGAGCGGACATGCAGACAAAAGAGCTCCGCTCGAGCATGGATTCCGTTGCTCGAGCAGACTGTGTGCTACAGTAAAAATACTGGATGCTCAGAATTTATGCTCGATGCTCGTTCGAGCGTGAGACACAGCTCTTCGCTCGAGCGTAGGTCCCTTTGCTCGAGCGTACACCTGCGCGCACCAAGATTCTGAGAGCTTGCAATTTACGCTCGAGCCACCATTCCGTTGCTCGAGCATAGCTCAGAGTAAATGGTGGTCGCTCGAGCGTAGAATCCTTCGCTCGAGCGTAGAAGCCAAATTCTGGAATTTCCAGATTTGCCTCCCAAGCTCAAACCAAGCATTCCAAAGCTCAAAACTCAACCTCTTGGGCCTAAATTCTGGAAAACACAACTAAACTCAATATACAACAAGTTTCAAAGCTCAATTTGGGAAATCAAAGCCCAAGGGTGTTTAATTCAAACTCAATTTCAAACCAATTTTCATGAACATGAAGAACATGCAACATGCAAAGATCAAACTCAATTCAAAGCTTCAATCTCATGCTCTAGTGAGCTAAAACTTTAAAAAACATGGTGAAATCATGGTCCATTGTAAGAATATGAACATGCATGTACAAGTTCATGAAAAAAACAACATCGAAATTCAACAATACTACCATGCATGCATGAATTCTAGCATGATCCAACATGTATGAATTAAAACATGACTTAGCTCTACAATTGACATGAGTCATGTAAGAATTAACTTAAACACACAATAAGGAAGGTGAATCTCCTTACCTAAGTCTTCAATCACTAGACTAGAAGCTCAACTAGGCAATTTACACTTCAATTTCTTCAAGCCTCCAAGTAATTCAAGATGAACTCACTCTAACTCTCTATCCTCTCTCTCTAATTCGGTGGGCACAAAAGAAGGAGCTGATGAAATGTTTTTGTTAAGTGTAAATAGGCTCAATATGTTTTGTAGATAGTGGCCCACTAGATGGCAAAGTAGTAAATATGCCAAACAATGCAATTCATCAATAATTAATCTAATTTAACCATACCAAATCAGTTTTTGGATAAATACACCATAAAATCACATAAATTATGATGATCATGAAACACTAAACGATTTCCGGTTCGGCCGCCGATAAGGCCTTCAATTAACAGTTTAAACGAAACAAACTGAACAGATAATCAAATAGTCAAACAGATAGAATGCAAAATAACACATATATACTCAATCAATTCAGTTCCAGTTTCCAGTCAGTCAGTTCAGTAATTCAATCAGTTCATTTACTTTCCATAATCGGTCTTAATTTAGCAGTAATCGGTATTAATCAGTGATCAGTAATGAGGGTTATTACATGGGGTGTGCCCCAAGGGGTACCCAAGTGTTTTAGAGGGAGAGGTTATGGGTAAAATGGGCTAGACCTATTGGACGCAAAAATCACCACACGTGCGCGCACGCCGCCGCCGTCCGTCCGGTCGGACGGGCGGGCTGGGTTGGGCCTGGGCTTGGGCGCGGGTGCGTGGTGTGTAGTTGGGTTGTGCTTGTTCGGCCAAAAACATTTGAATTAATTTTATTTTACACAGAATTCAAATTAATTTCGGAAATAAACTGGTTCGGTTTTACTGTACACCCAAACAGAGCCCTTCCTATTTTTTGTTGTCTGTTTGAATTGTCAACCCAACAGATTCAAATCTGTTTAAATTCAAAACCAAATAGGTTTCATACCTGTTCAAATAGGTTTGCACCTATTTAATTCAAAATCTGCAGCCACCAATCCATCTATAAATAGGACAACCCTCATTTGGATTTTGTAACTCTAATTTTCATTCTTCATAATTCTGCAAGCATTCTCTTCATATTGCTGCATTATTTTCTTCTGTGAGAGAGTATAAACACTTAGTGTGTTCGTTAGGCAAACAATTTGTAGTGCTCCTATTGTTTGTAGTTGATCATTTTATCTTGGGAGATAGACGTCCAAATTCTGAAAGCACCGTGGAGAGGACGAATCTGTCTTAAGGACACAGTGTCAAACACTAGACTTGATCAGAATTATTATTCGAACAATTAATCAAGTAAGTTGTTTAATTTATTTTTTGTTTCATTTGTTTATTTAAATCAGATTTTAATTTTGTTTTTGTAACAAAATAAAATCTGTTTTTATTTATTTATTTATTTATTTATTTCTAGTTTGTTTTTTTGTAATCAAACAAATTCTCTCATTTCATTTATTTCTTTATATTCTTGTTGTTGTTTAGTACACAACAGAATTTAATATATTTAAATACAGTGAAGATTGTCTAACAAAACTTCGACTACAATATCTACATAATTGATTATTTTCTTTTATTTTTAAAACTATGCTCTAGTGATTGTAACTTACATCAATTTCTAGTACTAGCTCATCATTTTCATTAGGAAGAGTTAGAATGGGTAAATCTTTACATTTTTCTTTAAGAATTTTACTAAAGTTTAGTAGGCTGAGTTCCAAGTCCAACTCTCATCATTTTTTAGTTTCTTTTGTAAATGTTTTCTTATTTTGGTTAGTCTTTTATAAAATCTAAGTCATATGTTAAGCATCTTAAAAATCTTTTTAATTGTTTTCTATCCGTGATTTTATCAGGGAATTTATTAATTTTTTTGAGAACATCACTTTGCATTATTAATTTTTTCGAGAACATGATTTTGCATTTTTATTGTGCCTCCTTTGATTTCAGGTCCTAAAAATTCTATTTGTTTTTGTGCGTACACACATTTCTTTTCTCCTAATACTATTCTATGTTTTTCACATTTTTCTGTTATTATTTAATATCTATTCTATATTGTTTTATGGATCTGGAAAAAATTAAAATATCATCTATATAAACAAGACAAATATTATTCAATTCTTTAAAGATGTTATACATTCTTTTTTGAAATATTTGAGGTGCATTTTTTAACCCGAATGGCATTACAAGCCATTCATAATGTCCTTGTGGTGCACTAAAGGCTGTTAGTGCAATGTTTTCTTTATCCATTTCTATTTGCCAGTATCTAATTTTGCAATCCATTTTGGAGAACCAGGAGGCACCCTGTATTCTGTTAAAAACAACTTGCTTATTTGGAATAAAATAACCATCTCTTTTAGTATTATCATTTAATTTTTTGTAATTTATTACCATTCTAGCCTTTCCTCTTTTAATCTCAGCATGGTTTCTGACCATAAATGCTGGACTACTATGTGGACTTTTATTATCTCTAATTAATCCTTTTCGTTTGAGATCTTCTATTTCTTTTTTGAATTCATCTATATAATTATAAGTATATATCATTTGTTTTATTCTAATTATTTATTAGGATCGATTAAGCCTATTTTAGCGATACTTTTATCTTTATGCCAAAATTTTAATGGATCTTCACTATATAAATTTTTGCATCTTTCTTGTTGTTCTTTTTGAATTTCTTCTTGAATACTAATTTCTTTAATACTTAGTACAGTTTCACTATCAGTTGGAAAGATTACCCCCTCACCACGCTTACTACGTACGAAATCAATATTTTGATGTATAGCAACCGTTTTTACTTTTAAGACTTCAACTGGCTTTTTGTTATTTGTAAATATAACAGAGTGTAATGTTTGCGTACAAGGGCTGTATAATCTTTGAAAATTATTGCCTATAATTACATCATATGATGGTTGATCAGTTGTCCATAGTTTAGGAATGACAAAGATAACTGAATTAATTTTGATAACTAAATTTTCTATACCATCATTGTGTATCATCGTGTTATTGTTAGCTATTCGAACTATTAATGGTGGATTTTGCTTTTTCCACATATATTCGGGAAAGAGTTTTCTTTTCCCAAAATATACTGAGCATCCACTATCTAAGTAAGCACATAGTTCGTAAGTATTAAATCTTTCTATGTGTATTTTTATTAGTATATACATACTATCACTACAAGAAAACTGGGTATATGAGACGGAACTATTTGCGACGGCGCGCTTGCCGTCTCAAAAAGTCACTTTTTGCGACGGCAGAAAATGCCGTCTCAAAAAAGCAGAGTATTTGCGACGGCACCATTTGCCGTCTCAAAAAAGCAGAGCATTTGCGACGGCACAATTTGCCGTCTCAAAAAATGAGAGTATTTGCGACGGTATTTGTCTGCCGTCGCAAATACTCTCATTTTTTGAGACGGCAACTAGTGCCGTCGCAAATGCTCTGCTTTTTTGAGACGGCAAATGGTGCCGTCGCAAATACTCTGCTTTTTTGAGACGGCATTTTCTGCCGTCGCAAAAAAGTGGCTTTCGTGTTTTTTTGTTTTTAGTGGATATTTTTTAAATTTTAAATATTTTTTTTAGATGTATCTTACTTAGATGTATCTAAAAAATAAAAAATTTATGAAAAATTATTTTTAAAAATTAATAAATACATAAAAATACAAAAAAATGTATTGAATTATTGTATTTTTTGTATTTAGTGAATTTTTAAAAGATTTTTTTTACAATTTTTTTAATTTTTAGGTGTATTTATGTTAGGTGTGTCTAAAAATTTTAAAAAATACTTAAAATATTAAAAAAAATTCAATAAAAACAATATAACACGGAAAACAAGAAAGTATAATTTTCTCAAAAGAGTTTTTGGAAAACTCTAACCTAGCATAGTGATTGTGGTTTTGAGATAGCTTCATATATATACAGTCACAAAATGGTTTGAATAAATTCAACGGTATTTTTCTGTCGCAAAAAAAAAAAAAAAAAAAACAATGTCGTCTTACTCTTTTGATATAACATTTCTCTTTTCATTCATTTTTTCATCTTCCTGTCTCTCTGTCTCTGTCTCTATCTCTCTCTCTTCTCTTTATCTCTTTCACTTATCACTCTTCTTTCTATGTCTGCCTGTTTCTCTCTCTTATTTTCTCTCTGTGTCTCTCGCCTATCTCTCTTCTCTCTATCTCTCTCATCTATTTTCTCTCTCTGTCTCTCTCGCTCATCTCTCTTATCTCTATCTCTCTCATTTCTTTTTATTCTCTCTCTATCTCTCTTGCTCATTTCTCTTCTCTTTCTGTCTCTCTCTTTTTCTATGTCTCTCTCTCGCTCATCTCTTTTCGTTCTATTTGTCTCTCTTTTTGTCTATCCCTCGCTCATCTCTTGTTTCTCTCTCTTTTTCTATCTCTCCATCTCTTTCTCTCTCTATCTCTTTTTCTGTCTATCTGTCTCTCCCTGTCTCTCTCTCACTCATCACTCTTCTCTCTCTCTCTGTCTACTTGTCTATTTGTCTATTTCTCTCTCACTATGTTCGCCTTGTTCACTCTCTTACTCTCATTTTCTCTATTTATCGAGCTCCTTCTCGATTTATCGATCCACTATAAGAAAATACACTTTTAGCAACCACTTTGTCTATCTCTCTCTCTCGCTCATCACTCTATCTATGTCTCTCTCTCTATCTCTCTTCTTTATCTGTCTCTCACAAAATTAAAATATTTTTAAAATATTTAAATATTTAAAAAATTGATTTGAATTAAGTTTTGAAAAGAGTTTTGAATTATCTTTCTTCTTTATTTATTGAGCTCCCTTTTGATTTATCGATCCACTACAAGAAAATGCACTTTTAGCGACCACTTTGTCTCTTTCTCGCTCATCACTCTATCTCTTTCTCTGTCTCTCTATCTCTTTTCTCTATTCGTCTCTCACTTATCTATCTCTCACCACCAATCTTCTCTACCACATTTACCACTACTGCAAATGCCATTCAACTACCACCATTGTTCTCTTTCTCTCTTTCACTCATCACTCTTCTTTCTCTATCTGTTTGTCTATCTGTCTGTTTGTCTGTCTGTGTGTCTTTCGTTCATCTTTCTTCTCTCTATCTCTCTCATTTGTCTTCTCTCTATGTCTCTCTCGCTCATCTCTCTTCTCTCTCTCTCTGTCTCTCTCACTCATCTATCTTCTCTCTATCTCTCTATTTTTCTATTCTCTCTCCCGTTCATCTCTTTTCGCTCTTTTTCTATATGTCTCTTTCATCTCTTGTTTCTCTCTATTTTTCTATATGTCTCTCTCTATCTCTTTCTCTCTATGTCTCTCTGTCTCTCTCTCTATATCTCTTTCTCTCTTTATCTCTCTCTTACTTATCACTCTTCTCTCTTTCTTTCTCTCTCTGTGTCTGTTTGTTTGTCTCTCACTCTTCTCTCTCTCTCTCTTTCTCTCTATGTGTCTGTCTGTCTGTTTGTCTCTCTCCCCCATTGTGTTCACATTGCTCACTCTCTCTCTCATCTCTTCTCTATTTACTGAGCTCTCCACTACAAGAAAATGCACTTTTAGCGACCACTTTGTCTCTCTCTCGCTCATCACTCTGTCTCTCTCTCTCTCTCTCTCCTCTATCTGTCTCTCACTCATTTCTCTCTCTCACCACCCATCTCTTCTACCACCTTCACCACTACTGCAAACACCATTCCACCACCACCATTACTTCTACTGTCGCCACTTCACATCTACGACTACCATTACTACTACTATCGCCACCACTCCACTACCACCACTACCACTACTGCCACTATTACTACCATTACCTCTCTTTCACCTCTGCCACTCCATTTACACTACCACTACCACAACTTCACCACTAATCTCTTTCGCCATCACCACCACCACCACCACCACCATCATCTCTTATCCACCACCTTCACTACTGCTGCCGCTCCTTTTCTTCTACCACAAAAAATTAGTTCGTGATTTTTAGTAATAAAAAAAAATAGGCCGCAGAAAAATATTTTTCATTGACTACAGAAAATTAACTTTTATTTTAGTGAAAAATATTTTTCATTAAAATATATATTACCCCTACTTCTACAAAATAAAAAATAATAATAATTTTATATTCATTAAAATAAATATGAAACAAATAAATTTTCAACCTTACTAAATGAAAAAATAAAAATAAAAATTCATTAACTATAAAAAAATTATTTTAATAAAAAATAATTTTTTTTAGCAATGACATCCTCCGATGCAAAAAAAAAAAAAAAAGAATCCTTCTATTATTTAAATATTTATTTGTAATGAAAATTAGAAAAAAAAAATCAAAAAAATTTCCCTCTTTTTTTTTTTTTTTTCCCCCTCGTTCAATCCTTACCGTCCATCTCTCACTCACCTATAACAAACAAAACAAAAGAAAAAAAACCCTAATCTATAATCGGCTCCCTCACTCTCTCTCTCTCTCTCTCTCTCTCTCAGTCTCACCATCACTCACTCACCATCTCACTGTCTCTCTTTCTCACTCTCTCGTTTCTGGCAGCCGATCATTCAACATAGAAACTTTCTGCACCGATCACTCTCTTTCTCATCTCATCGCACCGATCATCATCGCACAGCCGATCAATCTACTTCACAGGTAAACTCTCTCAATCTCTGACTCTCTCCCTCCCGATCGTTGATTTTTTTTGTTTTATATATATATATATATATATATATAGATATATATCTCTCTGATCTGATCTGATCTGTCTCCCTCACTCTCTCATCTCATCAGTCTCACACTCACTCTCTGGTTTTGCATCTCTGCACCGATCGACTCACACACAGGTAAGCGTCTCTCTCTCTCTCTCCCTGATCTCTCATCTCTAATTTTTTGTGGACCAACAGATCTGATTTTTGTTGTGGACCAACAGATCTGATTCGAAATATGATCTTAGTTGTGATCTGATTTTTATGACCTTAGTTCGAAATATTTATGATCTGATTTTTGTTGTGGACCAACAGATCTGATTCGAAATATGATCTTAGTTGTGATCTGATTTTTATGATCTTAGTTCGAAATATTTATGATTTGATTTTTGTTGTGGACCAACAGATCTCAGTCTCACCGATCACTCTCTGGCTTGATCTTAGTTGTGTTGAATCTGTGTAAATATTTATGATCTGATTTGGAATGTAAATATGAATCTGTTATTAATCTGTAAATATGAATCTGGTAGTAATATAATTTTTTGAATTAGTAGATTACCATTTAAAATTCATAGTTTTGATTTTAAATCAATAAGTTAGTAATATAGATTAATGAAATTAGGATTTTCAATTAAAAAATATGAAAATGAAGAATTTAAAAAAAGGAAAATAATTTAAAATAAAAGAATAATTTGAGTGTTAATGTTTAAGGAAGAATAAGAGATTTTCAGTTTGGAGTTTTACTTTTAAACATTTTTAATGTCTTAACAGAGGTAAAATTGAATCGCTTGGCATGTTTGATTGATGGTGACATATATCTACTGCTTGATGGTGACAGACTTTTTGGACTTAGTATGCTATGATTGAAACCTTTTGTAGGCAGTGCTTATGTTATCTGCATTATGTTTCCATTTGACAGGTGATTATTCCATTCGAAGATATTGATGAGGTACATAGTTTCACCTAATGTTTATTTGTGATCATTCCATCATTATGTTGTTGGCTGAATAGAATGGCTTAGATAACATAGAAGGTTCTGTGGATTGCAATTCTTTTGTTCATTTATACAGATAAAGAGGAGCCAACATGCATTTATTAATCCAGCCATTACAATTATTCTTCGCATGGGTGCTGGCAGCCATGGTGTGCCTCCGTTGGGAAGTCCTGATGGTTAGTGTTAATCGAGGTCTAAAAACTGTTAAGGGTTCTTGCTAATGGATTTTACTTGTATTTAAGGTAAACATGTTTTGGATTGCAATAAGTATTCCTTGACAATATCATTGTCGTGTAATGGATTTAAATAATATAGTACATCTTGTGTCAAATGTTATTCGAGAGGTGTGTCTTATACAAACCCCAACGTCAAAATGATATTATGTCATGATGCGTAAGGTGGAACAGCAACATATAATAGTGTCCTCACTTTCTTTTTACGGTCTCGTCAAAATGACAATTTTTGAAACAATCAAGACATGACACGACTGGGACACGATAATTAATAAATATTTTTTACATAAGTTCATGAAAACACTAACAATTTATTCAAACTTGTGATGTGTTTTCATGTGTATGTAAGCGATGGACATGTGTCTCTCAAATATTGAAGTGTATCTGGTTCAAAAAATATTATTGAAGTGTATCTGGTTCAAAAAATATTAAAAAACTAATAGGATATATTTGGATGTGTGTCTAACACGTGTTAGGTGGTGTCCAACGATTGTTGGTGTCTAGCATGAACACGACACCTTATTAGAAGTGTCTGTGTTTTGTAGTTATTGATAGTTTCAGAATGTGGGTATAAGTGTCTAGATCTCCTATGTAGTTCACCATGTCACTGTCGTGTCATCATCTCCACTGATTTGGAGACCATGTGTCGGCCTTTTGAGGTGAGACGAGGACCAATCAATTGTCACCATGTATTTTGGGGCCACCCTTTGAGGTTTGAGCCATGTCAGTCGAGGTCTCCATAGCAAAACATTCTCAGTGAAGCTGAAGAGACATGGTGTACTCTGTACCTCTTGTACATGAGGAACACACTTGACCACCTTTGTGACGTCAGGCCCTTGAAGCCTCTAAGGATTTTGGTACCACTACGATAGTGGCCTTGACCTTTGTGTTGTGTCTGTAGTATGAATTCGTGTCAGGAGTGTTTATTTATAACTATCTTTGTATCATTTCGTTGAAGATCATTTAGTAGTTTTGGCATTAAGTTAAAAAAAAATTATTTAGGTAAATTGTAGGGGGTCTACATTTGTTTTGTTCTTAGGGTAAAAAAAGAAAGGAGTTTCTGCACATCACTAACATTTTTCTATTTCCATTTTCAGGTAGAGTCAGATATATGTTTGCATCATTTTGGAATAGAAATCATGCTCTAAGAGCTTTACAACGTGCTGCCAAGCATTTCCATACTATGGTAGAAGATGAGAAGAAGGTCTGCTCCCAGTACTTTATAATCATTTTTTTTTTATTGTCTAGCATTGTTTGCATTCAATTTTTAAAAACCTCTTGTTGGTTGTGATTTGTGAGTCATTAGTTCATTTTTGTTTCAAGTTTGAGCATTCGATTAAACATGTGTGTATATAGTTGACAAATCTACGTCAGACTGTTGCTTTGGTGCTTTTAAGCTTACGAGAACATTATTTTGCTTGCTTTCTTCTACTGCTATGTTGGTGGTTGACATCTATTTTTCTTATAATGTTTTGCAGAGACCCACGGAGGCCGGGGGTGGAACACATCCAGACCTTGAGCATTACCAAGATGGTTCTGACTATATATAAAGATTAGGAAACTCGTTTACCCCCAATCAGATGGTTCTGACTATCTATTTTTTTATTTTTTTTTAGGATTGGGGTGAATTTTATAATTTAAATATGCTTTTATGAACATGTACAGTTTAATTGTTCTTTGTAAAATATTGAATTTGATGATTTTATCAATTTTTATTTTTATTTTCTGTTATGATGTTTTTGTGAATGGAATGTAAATAATCAGCTCAGAGCATATTTTATGTTAATTAAATCATGAAATTAAGTAAAAAGGTGGCGTTTTTGTTCAAAACGCCACTATATCCTGTGACGTCATCAGTTATATTTGATAGAATTATTTAAGCAGATTTAATAGTATACCGGCGTTTATGAAAACGTCACTATAAGTATCAATGGCGTTTATAAAAAGCCTTATACCTATAGCGACGGCGTTTTGCCGTCGCAAAAAAACTTTGGAAACACCTGAAAAACATACCTTTAGCGGCGGCTCATCATGCCGTCGCTAATAGTTATTTGCCGTAGCACACTTTTAGCGACGGTGCTCTGCCGTCTCAAAAAACCAATTTTAGCAACGGAAAAACTTTACCGTCACAAAAATTCAGATTTTTTTCACTTATTGGCAACAGGAAACTACCGTCGCAAAAAAGGAAACCTCCCGTCGCAAAAACCATTGGCGACGGCATGTACCGTCGCTAAAGACCTTTTGCAACCCCCTTAGTCGCGACCCCCTCCTGCCGTCGCAAAAAATCAATTTACCGTCGCAAAAGGTATTAGCGACGGCGTGCGGAGCATTTGCGACGGCGTTTTGCCGTCGCAAAAAACTGTTTTTTTTGTAGTGTATTAACATTAGTGTATGATAATGATACTTTATTTTCTTCATTCTTTTTGCCATACCATTTTACAAATGTATCGTATTCTTTTTGTGCCTCTTTTTCATCATCTTTTGTCCATGCCATAAGATTCTTCTCATCTTCATATACTGGCACACTGGTAGTTATATATCCTATTGTTCTTTTGCTAACTGAACTCCTTCCAGATTGTATACTAGAATTTTTTTTATAGAGTGTCTTCCTGACGATATGCTTATGTTATCTATTTCTTCATTATTTTCTATTGTTCTTGAAGTTTTTATTTTAATATTTACGGTATTATTAATTTTAATTATATTTTTTCTTTTTGTAATATTTTTAGGATTATTGAAACTTACTATCTATCGATTATCTAACTTGATCGCATTAGGATTTATCCTTTTAGGTGTAATTCTATCTATTGGTATTCCATTGGTAGGTTCAAAATTGTCTGCTTCTATAATTTTATGTTGTATTTTAGGATCTATGATATTATCTAACTTATATATTATTTTTCAAAATATTCTTAATGGATAGGTGGTTTCATGCATATCTATCCCTACAGTTTTTATTTTAAGAGTTGAAAATTTATTTATGAATCCATCTTATAAGCTAATGTAATATCCTGATCTGCAATTAAAATCTAATGGTCCCCCACATAGGTTACTTTTTCTTCCACTAATTATGGACCTTCTAAAATTTCGTTGTCTAATATCACACAAAAATGCATATATTTCTATTTCTTGTCCTTTGTCAAATAACGGTGTAACTTATATTTGTACACTCCCTATATGCATATATTTATATTTATTATCCTTTAATATATTTTCATAATTTATTAAATTTATTTCTCCTACCTCAAATTCACAATCCTTAATTTCAATATCTCCTTCCATCCTTTCACATATATATTTACTTTTTAATTTGAATATTGATTTCTGATATATTTCTTCTTTTCGTATTATTGGTAATATCCAATCCTTTTCTATTTCTTTTTCTTGAGAATTTTCTATGACAAATTGTTCTCCTCTCAAATTTTCTATACTTATTTCTTCTGTCATCATAAAATTTAACTCTTCATCAGTGTCGCTATAGTCTTTGTCTTCGTCTTCTATTTCTATTTCTATTTCTATTTCTATTTCTATTTCTTCTTCAATTAATTCTATTATTCCTTTATTATTTCCTAAAGCTAAATCTAAAACTTTGTAACGCTCAGAAATAATTACACCAAGATCAACCCACAACAGATATTAATTAATAACAGATGTCTGAATATAATGCTCTTTCCAAAAGTGTAACACATGCAATGATATATTCAAAAGTCCTAACCTTGAATCTATAGCATATGCCATGGCAAAAGATAAGAAATAAGAGTTAAATAGATTTAGTAATGCCCTATTGGCTATAACTTTCCAAGACGATACTTGGTTACAACAAAAGTGAATTTAAACTTAAAACAAATAAAGCTTTAAACTTGTACAAAATAAATACACCAATAACAAAAATAGAAGCTCTCGGCTCCAAGTCCTTCTAAGCTATTTTCTTGGTGGAGGCATATTATCAGCACTTAAAAATGATTTTCCACATAGGGTGGGCCAAAGCCCAATAAAGATACTCTAACACAGTATATGAATCTTAACATGTAATGCCCCAAAAATTGGGCAGGGTATATCTATTTATGCAACAAAACCCACCTGATAGACAAACACATATATATAGCTAACTGTAGACCGCCCCGAACTCTGCTCCGCGAACGAGGGCGCGAATCGTTGTTCTTAGCTATTACAGTTCGGACTCGTGTCACGGTTCTGAATCTAATCTCACAAAGTGGAATGTAAGACTGATAAATCACCAAAGAGTCCAAATCCGGCAAATCGTTTTGGAAAATCGGTTTTAATCAAAAAGCGCCAAACATGGACTGCTTTGCCAGATTTCAGAGTCGCCACCTAAATATTTTATTTTGGGAAATTTAGGAAACCCTGACTCGTGCCTAAGGCTACGTGTCCGTCATCACCAAAGTTGCCTCGGCTCGGGAACTTGGGTACGAGAGGGGAAGGTCATGCAATGAGCACCCCCGCTCGCCCGATCAAAGATCGGCCTTTACTAACATGATATGTTGTTTTTGAAAACACATGTGTTCTTATTCTGATTTATTAGCTAGCTTTACTATGTGATGCACACAGCATACAAGTATAGACTAAATCGCTCAAGTTGGAACAAAACATCTCATGTTTGTTTGTTTGAAAATGGTTTGAAGGTGCTACTCGCAAGTAGGCTAAGTTGCGGATTTACCTAGTACTCTAAGCCAAAACAAAAGCTAGTTAGTAATTAATGCATGACCCTGGCTTATATTAACAATGCCTAATGCAACACATGCAAAAATGCAGTTAAAATAGGCTCGACTATCTAGAATGGCATATGAAATGCAACTTGATAACATGTATTCAAATTGGTATTGAAATACAATGCAGTTTGTATGATGCACCGAGCCCGGTGCATGCAAGACAGATGAATGGATGCATGCATGCATGCAAAGCATAAGTATGCTAATGGAAAATGACCCTAAACTAACCATTGAAAGCTGGTAAATAAAAGGGAGAAAGAAATGGGGGTTGGAAGACATACATCACACACACGCACGCTTATTACAACAATTGTGCCCTCTCGACGGAGGGTCCGAATAATAAGCTAACTAGCTAATCTAAACTAATTAAACTAATTATTACAAAACAATCTAATTAACTAACAAGTTAACTAACTAGTTATTACAACACAAATTGAATAGTTAAGCGCATTAACTAATTAAGTACAAAACCAAAGCATTAGCTAGCTAAGTAAAGAAGCTAAGTAAAGCAGTAAAGAGATGTCCTCGGGGCGAGAAGCGCATGCATGCTTGGTCGCCTCGTTCGGAAATCCAACGCGATGCCCCAACTTGCCTCTGTTTGCATTTGATTTCAGATCAATGCACAAACTTCAGGATAGCTTCTACTCCATCATGGGGACCCCTAGGAAGGTGGCCGACAAGTTATTGGTGTTGCCAACCACTTGTAAACCACTTACCATTGCTGCAGACCAGATAAAGTGGTCGGCCAGCCACTTTTACTGGTCTGCCAACCACTTTTTGCTGCACTCTTCCAGTTTGCTGCAACAGAGAACAAGAAGGGGCATGGCAATGTATTTGCAAGATATGTGTGCACAACCACTCTCCCTATCATTTCATGATCTCAAGGGAGTGCGGTTCTCGACTCCCGAACCACCAATCGAGCATCGCAACGCACGATGGCCGAGAAATCAAGATTGCACGAATCAATGTAAATGAATGCACACATAACACAAAAATGCCTTAACCTCTATCATGCACGATCAAGAGGGTCGGCGACCGAGAAATGAGGCACGTTTCATCACTTCAAGTATGATACGTCCCTCGCTTTTCGTGTTTGGACTAACACCCAATCCAAACACATGCAATGCAACTCAAGCATACTAAACACAATGTAATGCATGCATACAAAATGCAATGCAACATGAGCAACCTATCAATGCTAATGGCATACATACACAATGCAATGCAATGCAACATAAGCATTTCAAACAACATGCAAACAAACATGCTCAATAGACTTAAACCGAATATGGACGGACCTCAGTCATGCCAAAATAGTGGCCACAATGCATCAAAACTAAGGCCCAAAAAGGCTAAGAACACATGCTCATGTGAGGGCCCATCAACTAAGCATAACAATACAACTCTCGAACATGATCAAGGAATGACAAACATGGAAGTGTGACAACACTAAATGCACTGAAATCATGTATGAAATGGTGCCAAACCACTGAAACAACACAAGTGTAGCATGCAAGAGCCCTTAAAGCATTAAAGCTAGCAAAGAGGACTATACAAGGGACATGCAATACATGGCGCAAATGCATGAACCAAGCATGGACAGAGTTCAAATAGGTCAAGACAATGACCAAAACATGCTAAGATGGGGGCTCAAATGTCTAAGCATGCATGCATGCACACTAAGCCATAAGCAAGGCAACAATGCACAACCCTTAGAGGCACTCAAAGGGTGAAACAAGTGAGAACATGGCAATGCTACATGCTCTGAAATACCATGTTAAATGATGCCAAATCATGTACATGTCACAAACGAAGCATGCTAGGAGGCTCAAAGCTTGAAACTAGCATACGCACTTGCACTATAGCTATGTAAAACATGAAGCATATGGCCATTATAACCCAAAACAGTCCTAGATCATGCTAAATCAAGGTTAAAACATGCACGGAGTATAGCCAAAACAAGCTAGCATGAAGGCATGAAACATGGAATATGCAAGGCCAATATGGAGGATTACACTACACCTACCAAGGCCAAGCATGAAATGGCTTCGCCAACAAAAATTAGAGTTATATCATGGCAAAATAACCCCAAAAACACACTGAAATGATAGCTCACGAGCTTAGGCATGAAGGCATACACAATGGCTCATGTTTAAGGCATAAAGCACAAACTCTCCAATGCATTAAAAGAGTGAAAGATGTGAGTGTATGGCAATGAAACATGCTCTGAAATCACATATGAAATGATGCCAAATCATGAAAATAGTCCAAGCAATGCATGCTAGTGGACTCAATACACAAAGCTAATGAGCTAGATTGAACCATGGCTATACAAAGAAATGCATGCATGACCAAAACAACATAAATCAGACCTAGAGCATGCTAAAACATGACCAAAATCTTGCTGAAGTTAAGCCAAAATCATACTAGAATGATAGTCAAAAGCATGATGTATGTTAGGCCAATGAATGGAATTGCACTACAAGTGCATGGAGCATGCAAGGGGCTATCAAACCAACCCAAAATAGAGTTATGGCATGCTAAAACAACACCAAAAACAAGCTGAGATGGAGCCAAAACATGCTAGAAAGACATGCTACTTCATAAGGCACACAAAGCTAGTTTGCAAAATTTACACTATAAGTGTATAAAGCATGCAAGAGGTGACCAAACCAAGTCAAAAAAGTGGTATGCCATGTCAAAATAACCACAAATACATGTTAAGATGGAGTCAACATAAGCTTAACAAACATGCTCAAACATGAGGCAAATGAAGCAAGCATCCAAGATACAAGGAGATGGGATGACCCTCTCCTATTTAAGACCTCAAAACACAAGTTTCACCACTGAAAATCCACTGGATTTCAGTGGTTAAAAGGCCAAGAGAAAGTGATCTCAAGGGCCTAAAGTGATGGTGTAAAACAAAGCCAAACAAGGCACAAGAGGAGGTAGACCACCCCCAACACAAAAGAGACCTTAAACAAACATTACAAGCATGCAAAATCAGAACTTTTTGTAGTAGAAAGTCAAGCCAAAATAAGCATGCAAATAGGTCCAAAAGCTTAATAAAAAAAAACAAGGGTTTAAGAGGTTAGAAGCTCACCCTTGTAGAACCACTTTAGAGCAACAACTCTAGCAGCTTTCTTGGATCAAAACCAGTCCAAAAACAGCAAAACTAGCTTCAAAGTGCCTCAGCAACAAGATTATGGTGTTTGAGTGTGTGTTTGTGTGCAATAGTATGATGAAAATGCACTTTCAAGCACAAAACAAGAGAGAAGGAGCAAATATAGAGATAGGTGTGTATCTATAGCTCAAGCACAAAATTCTGAACCTACGACAAGAGGAGTGAGGTTATCTTTTATAGAGAACCAAAGTTTAAGCTTGTTGAACAAGCTTAGGCCTTCAAGTCATCCCTCCATATATGGAGGATGGTTTCTGTGCCCTCCAGTTGCTACAGCTGGCACCAAAAGATCTTCAGAAAGGTGCTAGAAAGCTGCCGACCACTTGAAGAGGTCGGCCAGCTACTTGTAGTGGTTGGCCGACCACCACAAGTGGTTTGCCAGGAAAGAAAGTGGTCGGCAAGGTGGTAGGGGTGGTCTACACACTGAAAGCAAGCCAATGGTGTGGTGGTCAACCACTTTTGGTGGTCCAAAGACCAAGAAGACCAGTTAGCCGACCAGAAAACTGGCTGGCGGGGAAGAAAAGTGGTTTTCAGAGAGGGAAACTGGTCTCCCACCCTTATTCCACCCTCCAAGCAAGGAAAACAAGGTTTATGCCAAAAACAAACCAAAAAAGATGCAAGACGAAAGTCCGCGAGTCAAGGTGCGCAGTCGGGAGCCTCGAAAACTAGTCTACGGGCACCAAAAGCGGTCAACGAGGGAAAAGTGGTCTACGACCACAAAAAGTGGTCTACGAGGCCACAGTGTCCCTCTAGGCAGAGGCAACAAGGCATGGTTCAAAAACCAAGCCAAGCGGAGAACGTTAAGCGGTCCCGAGACAAGGCGCGCGGTCGAAGACTCTGAAAATCGGAAACTAGTCTCCAAGAGTGAAAAGTGGTCTACAACCACGAAAAGGTGGTCTACAGACCTCCTTCTCCTTCTAGGGATGGTAAAACAAGGTTTGGTTCAAAACAAAACCAAAAGGGAAGCAAGACAAGGCGCTCGGCCGAAGGCTTCCGGAAATCGGAAACCGGAAATTGGCATACCAGAGGGAAAAGTGGTCTGTGACCACAAAAAGTGGTCTACGAACCTCTCCCCCCCTCCAGGCAAGGTCAACAAGGCTTGGTCCACAAACCGAGCCAAAACACAAAGAGTTCAGAGGCCCGGAGGCAAGACACTCAGCCGAAAACTCCAGAAACTCGAAACGAGCACAAACATGCACAATCATCGAGCGCTCGATCGATGACGTCTGAGTCTTAAGGTTGGTCAAAAATGGGGTGTCTACACTAACTATTCCATACATCCATTTCCATTAAATCCCAAATGCCAAATACATACTGTTCACATCTCAATGCCCCAGTTCCAATCCCAATCATGCATTTTTACAACAAGTATGAAATGGAAGCCAAACAGATAATAAGTGCCCTACAGGCTTACAAATTTATCCAAGAACATTCTTGGTTACACAAAATGGAGTTTTAACTCAACGCAAATACAGCCCCGGGCTTACATTCAACAAATAACAATAAAACAAAAATGAAGCCTCAGCTCTGAGTCCTCCCAAGTTAATGCCTTGGTGGAGGCATAGCACCTGCACTTGAAATGGTTTCCCTCATAGGGTGAGCCATAGCCCAGTAGAGATTTACTACACAACATATGAACCATGACAAGGCTAAAGAGGAGTATGCTCATGCCATGCTCGTGATAAAACAGTTTATCTCTCTTTTTATAAAGCATGCAATGTTGAGATGCAATAACAAATATAAAGCCATTTCCATTTTAAACCATATCTAGTACATGAATACAGGCTCTGTGAATCTCCAAGTAAGTGTCTGTAAGTAGGCCCTAATGCACAACCACTATCATTTTTACCAGTAAACTGGAAGGCTCGACACCTAATCGTGCGGTTCTACACCCCTACCCAGATTCACCAAGTATTCATCTTTTCGCAAAAAGATACATTTCCAAAACATTTCCCAAAAACAGATACATTTCCAATGAAATGAATGTAATGCAATGTCCAATGTAATAAATGAGGAAATGTGGTACAATTTACCTAAGTCTTATGCATTTCTACAACAATCATGACTATCCTCCACTGATAGCCTAAAATAGATATTTCTAAATAGATATTTAAACAATTAAATTTCAAAAAATTTTGATAAATACAATCTACTCCACATCTCATCAAATATGAACAACTACACTAGTTTTCATATCACAATCACGTCCAGTAACCTCTCAAGGTCCATTTTTAACCGTGTCGGTTTTATTCCAACAGATACATTAAGCAAAATAATACCGTTAATGCCCAAGAAAATATCATTTTCTTTCCAATCTCATTCTCCAAGAATTATTCAACTATGACATCCTATTTTGATCAAAAGCCCCAAAAGTTAAACATAATTCCTTTGTTTTCTTTAAAAATGCTCTTTTGGTCGTAAACCGGTAAAAATTTCAAAACCGATCAAGTCGAAGTCCGTTTTTGTTCAAATTTAAAACATAGCTCTTTCATAACCTTACAAACATATTCCAAGTTTGCACTTTCGCAATTTGGGCATCAACTCTTTATTTTTCTCAAAATTCCTCTTTTAAGCAAATAAATCACAAATTTTCAAAAAATTCTAATTAAATTATATACAACTCTAAGCTCCATATAATCAAGTAAAAGTGCATAAAGAAGTGTAGGAAAAATTCCTACCTTGATCCAAGAGCTTCCAAGAAAATAAAAATTTACGGCGACAAAATTTCGATTCGTTCAGATTAAATCGGAGCCCTTAGAACCCTTTACAATTTGATATATGGAACTAGGGTTTAAAACCTAACAAGTTTTGATGCATCAAGGATTTTATATAATAAAAAAAAATAACCAAAGAAAAAAATTTCAGAAGGAGAAAGATAACCGAGAGAGAGAGAGAGAGGTGTTTGATGGAAACAAACAAAAGCAATCCAAGCCTCCTTGTTTCTCTGCCTTGTGCTGGCAGAGAAATTTATTAAAAAATTATATATAAACAAAAGCTAAGCAAGTGGCAAACCAATCACCCAAAAAAGGCATGGCTAGCAGACCCCACGTGGTTCTATCCTCAAAATTGATAAAAATATCTACAATTAAAATTATGATTTAGCAAAATTATAAAATTTTGTAACATAAAATTATAAAATGGTATAATTTTTGTTATCACAAAATTTAACTCTCATTTAATGGTATACATCATAAATATTCACAACTCTTTTATGGTAATCAAATAATAATAATAAAACCACAACAATATTTTATGGTTACTAACGGGTCACGATTCAATCAATTATGTTCAAAATGAATGGAGTTTAACAATTTAAAATAAATCCCCAACTGAGATTAAAGTTTAAATTCAATTTGATTCAACTCGTTACATAACAAATTTATAAGGTGAATGCATATGCAATGCCTGTGTCAAAACATTTTATATCTCTTTCCAAAAACCATGCAATGCCAGGTTATATCACAATTCAAGGATCCATTTGCTTTACAATAGAAAACAAGGCGGTGGATACAACACTAAGAATCTCTAGAACATATCTGAAAGTAGGCTACAAGCACTACCAATTTGTCATTTTTATCAGTATTAACCGAAAGGCTCGACATCTAACCGCGTGGGTTTCTAGACTTTCACCAAGGACACATAGGCTAACATAATACCACAACTACACTCCTACCTAGATTCATCAAGGTATTCACCCATTTTTCTCAAAACAACAACAATTTTAATGTGTTAAATATGTTACAACGCTCAATGCAAATAAAATAAAAAATAGTTTCAATTCACCTAATCCTCATGCAATTTTTACAACAATCATAGCTATCTTCCACCGATATTCCAAAATAGATATCTCTAAACAAATAATTATTTCCAACATAGATATACTTTCCAACAATTTTAATTAGGAGTGATAATTCATATCCAACTCCATCACCATTATCATTATTGTTCCAGTTTCATAAAATGAACATTAATTCCATTTTCTCTTTCCAAAAATCAAATTCTCATAATTTAGGGCCAAAACTCCATTTTTTTTAAAAATCAATCTCCATGGATAAAATCCACCATTTAGCATAACCCAACCATTTTTACAAAGCCACAATCATATACAAGAGCCTATTTTGAAAACACCTTTTTTATTTCAAAACCAAACCCTAGGTCTTATCCAAAAATCCTCAAATCATTATCTTGTTTAGAGGAGCAAATAACTAAGTTAAAAATCTTAAAAAGGGTCAAAATAATCCCTACCTCGAAGACAAGAACCAAGAAGAACAAGACTTGAAACTTGACGAAGCCGAAAACGAACTTTTCTTCAATCAAAACAAAGCTCTAGGCGAGCTCTACCTTTTATCAAAGAGACTATGGTGTAGAAATCAACAAACCAAGATATATTTGAGTTTTAGAGAGGGTTTCTAAAGAGAGAGTAAGTAGATCTAGGTTTTGGGGTGTTTTAGAGAAAGAGAGATGAGAAAATGACTCAAAAGTGACCCATTTCGGACTGATATACACATAGATCGCTCAAGCACAAAAATGATCGCTCGAGCAACCAGACATAACAAAGACACCACTCGAGCGCAAGAATGGTCTCTCGAGTGCACAATGCACCCCTGCTAGTAGTTCAGATCTACAAAAGTTCACTCGAGTGCAAGAAATTTCGCTCGAGCGTAGATATCAAGCTCCCAGTAATTTGCAAACTGTAAAAAACCGCTCAAGTGCAAGAAGCGTCACTCGAGCGAACAAGCAAAATTATGGGTAGAATTTTGATGTAGGCCGAAAGGTACCACATTGAGGCCACTTAAGTTACATTTTTAGTCTTTTAATTTTATTTATTTAGTGGAGATGATGTGTTTCGTGCACTTGTACAGATTTGGCAAGAAATATGAAAATTCAATCAAAAAGGGCATGAAAGCAGATTCTTCGAGCGAGAAGTGAAGAATCCGAGCCAGCCAGACCACCGCACGTCCGTCCAAGCTTAACCGTACGTGCGGCCCACCACTGCTCGAGCGGCCCACCTAGGGACGCGTGCACGAAATTTTGAGTCTGTTTTGCTCCGAATAAAAGACAGAAAAATAGCCAAAATGGGGGTTTGAAAAATTAATTCAGAATAGGAGGAGGCTAGGGTTCTAAAGAGATGATATTCTACCAAAGCTTGAAGGACACTTCCATGGGGGTTTCTTCATCATCTTCTTCCTCTTTCCACTCCTTCATGAGTGGCTAGTTGTCTTTTCTAGGGTTTTGATGAAACCCTAGCCATGTAATGGAATTTTTCATGAGCTTTAATTGTAAATTGGTTTGAATGAATGTATGGATGGTTTAGAAGTTTTTAATAATTGTTTCGTTCATCTCTTCAAGCATTTTACTCTCTCTGATTGTTTAATGCTTTCCATACATTAGTATTCTTTGTGTTTGTATTCAAAGTACGAGACGAGTCATGCTATAAGAGACGGGTCGTTTTGCTAACATAGTTTAGAGCAAACGACTTCTACTACTCGAGATGATTCGTGCTTGTACGTTGAATGCGACAACTCTCTTGATTAATATTTCAAACTTGTAGTTGTGAAATATTGGGTAGTTTAAACCAGATTGCGATTGATGGCTGATGTTAAGTCTCATTCATGTGGTTAGTGGCGAATTCTCTACCCTAAGATTTTTCCCGAAAATTAATATCTCTAACCCTAATTTTAATTGTCAATTTAATTCTTCAATTTTATTTAATTGCTGTTTAGTTATAAAATCAATCTTATCTTTTTAATCAAAATTAATTTAGGAATTTTGCGATTGAATTAATCTAATTTCACATTTGTCCATGTGGATCGATACCTGAACTTGCCATTATTCTAAAAGAATTTGGTATAGTTTAGTGATTTATTTTTGGTGTGTTCAACGACCCATCAAATTTTGGCGTTGTTGCCGGGGACTTCTGGCGAAATTAGTTAATTTAAAGTTACATTCTTATTTTAATTTTTAGTTTAGGATTTTATGCTTTTGTGTTGCTAAGTGTGCAGAGCGTTTGAAATTGGAGCTATCACCGAAGTGCAAGCGGAGCGCAGCCGAGCTTTAAAAATATAAAAAAAATCGCAGCACTAAAGTGCGTAAACAGAAGCAAACACTCGCAAGCAAAGCACCAAAGTGCTAAAACGAAAGTCAAAGCTCAAATAGAGGTTGGAGACAACGTCTACACGTCAAGCATCCGCAAGACGAGTAAAGCGTTTTCGTTGAACCGCTGTGAGTATTTCTCCTTTGGCATTCTGCTTTCGTAACTTAGTGCACAGAGTCGAACTTTTTGTGTGTGTGTGGATAATGTATGCACGGACGCCGTTCTTGTCGCCCTAAATTGTGGAGTTTGGACCTTGAACTAGAAAGGACTCTTAGGAGACTTAGGGCCTTTGCCCGTATTCCTAGGCTTGAGTATTCATATTCATACATTGAGCCATTAGGGATGGCAGATCCTGATGTCCCGAATGTGCCTAACCGAACCCTTAAGGATTATTTCACACCCACTGCATATACATCACCATCATGCATCCAATTACCCAACACCACTGCTGCTCATTATGAGATTAAGTCCAGCACCATACAAATGCTCCCATCATTCCATGGACTAACTCATGATGATCCTTATAAGCATTTGAATGAATTTCTGGAAATTTGCTCGACAGTGAGGATCTAGAATTCACAAATGAGGCCTTAATGTTGCGATTGTTTCCATTCTCATTAAAGGATAAAGCCAAACACTGGCTAAATTCTTTACCTGCTAATTCAATCACAACTTGGGACCAATTACAGCAACGGTTCTTGGAGAAGTACTTTCCCATAGGTAAAACCAACCAACTTAGGCGAGCCATCACAAACTTTGCTCAAATGGATGGCGAGCAATTCCATGAGACGTGGGAAAGACTTCGAGACCTTCTCCAACAGTGTCCCCACCACCAAGTGCCTGATTGGCAACTTGTTCAAACATTTTATTATGGCTTAACTGAGCCGCACCGCCAAATGGTGGATTCGTCCTGTGGTGGGACATTCATGTCTAAAAATGATGCCGAGGCATGGCAATTGTTTGAGAACCTAAGTGATAATTCCCTTCACCATGCCTCCGCAGCCCGGCAAGTCCGGCAACCAGTAGTTGGAGCCCCAAAAAGAGGGGGCATTTATGAGGTCGGGCAAAACCTAGAGTTAGCCCAACAAGTAGAGGCACTGTCCCACAAAATGGACCAATTATTAGCTGCGGGACATGCCCCTACCCAGCAAGATCAGCCTCAATTCCGTGAGGCATGTGTTATATGTGCGAGCCCTGCTCATGACTTGAGTGAGTGCCCTTCGGCATCACAATTTCCGGAGTTAGTCCAAGAGCATGTGAATGCGGCTCAAGGATTCTCCAACCCGGGTAATGATCCATACTCCAACACATACAATCCGGGATGGAGAAATCACCCTAATTTTTCATGGAGACCCCCTTCACAAGGCACTTCTTACAATCCTCCACCACCAAGGCAGAATTTCAATAATTTTGCCAACCAATCATCCTACCGACCACCGCAACCTTATCGACCCCCACAACCGTACCGGCAACCACAACCCCCGCCTGTTCCTCAGGGCAACTCTGCCTTTGAGACTCAGGTGTTGGAAGTTCTCTCAGAACTTAAGGGGTTAGCACCGGTAGTTCACTCCCACACTCACTCTATTGCCAAGCTAGAGGCCCAATTGGGTCAAATGGCTAACAACATGAATCGAAGAGAGGAGGGAAAATTACCAAGTCAAACTGTGGCCAACCCTAAGGGACAATACGGGGCAGAGAGTTCGGGTGGGAATGGAAAGCACCATGAGCAGGTGCAAGCAGTGATTAGTTTGAGAAGTGGGAGGGAGTTAGAGCCTCAGTCAGTTGCGTCTGATGCAACTAGAGCTAAGAAGGGTGACCACGGTGGTACACCCAATGAGAGCAAGGGTGAGGGGGAAACACTTAAGAGGGATGACTTAGTCCCTAACACTTCACATGAGCCCAAGGCACCATATGTGCCTAAGGCACCCTTTCCCCAATGCCTTGATACACCGTCCCCTTTTAATAAGAAGGCGGCATCTATGGAGGCAATGATGGAGGTCTTTAAACAGGTAAAAATCAACCTCCCCTTGTTGGAGGCGATTAAGCAAGTACCCTCCTATGCCAAATTTCTGAAGGACCTTTGTACGCAAAAGCGTAAATCTAGGACACATGTGTCCCAAAAGGTCCTACTCACGGAGCAAGTAAGCTCCATCTTGTTGAATGACACACCTCCTAAGCTTAAGGACCCGGGTGCCCCAACCATTGCATGCATTATAGGGGACCATTTCATTGATAGGGCCTTATTAGATTTAGGGGCTAGTGTCAATTTGTTGCCGTACTCTGTGTACGAGGAATTTGGGCTTGGCGAGTTGAAGCCCACTACTGTCACTCTTCAATTGGCTGACCGGTCCCTCAAAGTGCCACGTGGCATGATTGAGGATGTGCTAGTTAAGGTTGATAGGTTCTACTTCCCTGTTGACTTTTTGGTGTTAGATATGGAACCGGTAGCCAGTTCTAGGAAACAAATCCCAGTGATCTTAGGTCGACCTTTCTTGGCTACGGCCAATGCATGCATTAATTGTCGTACCGGGGTGATGGAAGTTTCATTTGGTAACATGCAAGTGAAACTTAATGTTTTCCAAGCATCCCAACAACCCCATGAGAGAGAGGAGTGCTTATTTGTGGATGTTGTGGATGAGGTTGTGGAGGAAGTTTTGCCCTCCATTCTTGTAGAGGACCCTTTAGAGGCTTGTCTAGCTCATTTTGGGTTTGAAAATTTTGATATTGATGGGTCAGTTGAGGAGGTGAATGCCTTGCTTAATGCTTCTTCTACACCGGATTTTCCTCCGTGGAAAGCCCGGTTTGAGTCACTTCCTCCTCTGTCGAGAGAGCCTGCCATACCATCTTTGGTCACACCACCTACACTTGAGTTGAAGCCACTCCCGGCCACACTCAAGTATGCATTTTTAGGGCCCCAGGAGACTTTACCAGTCATCATTGCATCTGACTTGACTGCAGAGCAGGAGAGTCAGTTAATGAGTGTTCTCGTGGCACATTGGAGTGCTATAGGGTGGTCAATGGCTGATTTGAAAGAGATAGATCCCTCCGTGTGCATGCATTATATACACCTAGAGGAGGACACCAAACCTTCTCGCAAAGTGCAACGGAGACTGAATCCTAATATGAAAGAGGTGGTGAAAAATGAGGTATTGAAATTGTTGGATGCGGGTATTATATACCCCATCTCAGATAGCAAGTGGGTGAGTCCCACACAAGTGGTGCCCAAGAAATCGGGCATCACCGTTGTTGAGAATGAGAGAGGAGAGTTAGTCCCCACACGAACCACTACTGGGTGGCGAGTGTGCATTGATTATAGGAGACTAAATTCCTCGACTAGGAAGGATCATTTTCCTTACCTTTCATTGACCAAATCCTAGAGCGGTTAGCGGGGCAGGGTTTCTATTGTTTTCTTGATGGCTACTCGGGGTATAATCAAGTCCCGGTGTACCCCGCTGACCAGGAAAAGACCACATTCACATGCCCTTTTGGCACTTTTGCTTACAGGCGCATGCCCTTGGGCTATGTAATGCACCGGCGACCTTTCAACGGTGTATGATGGCCATTTTCTCCGATATGGTGGAGAAATTCTTAGAGGTTTTTATGGATGACTTTTCGGTGTTTGGACCGTCTTTTGAGGAATGCCTTAGGAACTTGACTAGAGTGTTAGAACGATGTACTGAGGCAAACCTAATCTTGAGTTGGGAAAAGAGCCATTTTATGGTTCGTGAGGGTATAGTGTTGGGACACATTGTGTCCCCTCGAGGTATAGAGGTAGACAAGGCTAAGGTTGACCTCATTGCAGGCCTTCCTCCACCCAATTCCGTGCGTCAAATTAGGTCTTTCTTAGGGCATGCAGGTTTTTACCGTAGGTTCATCAAAGACTTTAGTAAGATATCACGTCCTTTGTGTAGTTTACTGGTTAAGGACGCGCCTTTTATCTTTGATGAGGCATGCTTAAAGGCATTTGAAACACTGAGAATGGCCCTGACCACCGCCCCAATCATGAAATCACCAGATTGGTCGCTTCCCTTTGAAATCATGTGTGATGCCTCCGATTATGCTGTCGGGGCTGTGTTGGGCCAAAGGGTCAATAAGGCACCATTTGCTATATACTATGCTAGTCGCACTCTCTCGGATGCACAATTGAACTATACTACTACCGAGAAAGAGTTGCTAGCTGTGGTCTTTGCCTTAGACAAATTCCGGTCTTATCTCCTAGGTTCCAAGGTCATAGTCTTCACTGATCATGCCGCTTTGCGGTATTTACTATCAAAGAAAGAGACCAAACCTAGGTTAATTAGATGGATTTTGTTGCTTCAGGAATTTGACCTAGAGATCCGAGATAAGAAAGGATCTGAGAATGTGGTGGCGGATCACCTCTCCCGAATCCTTGTTGAGTATACTAGTGACCCTCTTATTTTGCATGATTCGTTTCCGGACGAACAACTCTTTGAGCTGTCACGAGCGAGCCCCCGTGGTTTGCACATATTGTGAATTACTTGGCCATTGGGCAAATTCCGCAGAATTGGTCTAAGCAAGACAAAGACCGATTCTTTTCGCAGGTCAAGTATTATTTTTGGGAGGATCCGGAGTTGTTTAAATATTGCTCCGACCAAGTGATCCGACGTTGTGTGCCGGAGAGTGAGGTGCATAGCATTCTTACATTTTGTCATTCTTCTGCATGTGGCGGTCATTTTAGTGGGCATAAAACGGCCGCCAAGATTTTACAGAGCGGGTTTTATTGGCCCACAATTTTTAAAGATGCCCATCAATTTTGTAGAACTTGTTTGCGCTGTCAGCAAATGGGTTCGATGTCTCGGCGTGACATGATGCCAATGTCCCCTATTCTTGTGGTAGAAATATTTGATGTTTGGGGGATTGATTTTATGGGACCTTTCCCGTCGTCGTTCAGGTTTGAGTATATTCTCTTGGCAGTAGATTATGTGTCTAAGTGGGTGGAGGCGATAGCTACCCGAACAAACGATCATAGAGTTGTAATCAAATTCTTGCATGAAAACATCTTTAGTCGTTTTGGGTTTCCTAGAGCCATAATAAGTGATCAGGGTACGCATTTTTGTAACCGGTTCTTTGAGTCGGTAGTCAAGAAATACTCTATCACTCATAAAGTTGGCACTCCATACCACCCTCAAACTAGTGGCCAAGTAGAAGTCTCAAATAGGGAGGTAAAGCACATAATAGAGAAAACGGTGAGGCCAGATAGGAAAGATTGGTCACAACGGTTAATTGATGCATTATGGGCTTACCGCACTGCTTATAAGACACCCATTGGGATGTCACCATATAGAGCGGTGTTTGGCAAAGCTTGCCATCTCCCGGTTGAACTTGAGCACCGAGCATTGTGGGCCATAAAGAAGTTTAACTTCGATATGGCCGCGGCTGGGCTCAACCGGAAATTGCAACTCAATGAGCTGGAGGAAATCCGGAATGATGCATATGAGAGTTCGAGAGTTTTTAAAGCTCGGACTAAAGAATTCCATGACAAGCACATTAATAGAAAATCCTTTGAACCCGGCCAAAAAGTGTGGCTTTTTAATTCAAAATTGAGACTCTTTCCGGGTAAGCTAAGATCTAGATGGGATGGACCCTTTGTGGTTGTTGAGGCATTTATTCATGGCGCCGTTGAGGTGCAAGATCCAAAGAATGGCCACACTTTCAAAGTGAATGGCCAAAGACTGAAACCATATATAGAGGGGATTGGGAATGGGGAAATGATTGAGTCCATTGCTTTGATGGACCCTTTTTACTATGATTGATAGATTGATTTCTTGTTCTCCTTTCTTTCCCTTCTATTCTATTCTATTTTTCTTTGTTCTTGTTGTGCTTTATTTGCGTCTAGGAGACTTTAAATCCTCTAAAGGTGTAATTCCTTTGGTGTTAGCCGTGCCCGAACGGCATCTGACGGTCTGGTATAGCCACCTAACCGTGTTTGTAGTGAGTTCCTAGGAGACCAACTGAGACGGTGGAAACTAGAGTTCGAATGGCAAAGCCTAGAACACAAAGGTTTGGAATTTCCGAGACTAGAGTCTGGTTTAAATACCCAGGGGTGTGGAGATTGCTTCAAAACTACCCCGGCTTGAACTCTGTATGGCAGCCCCATAGGTTGAGGTAGCTTTATGCGCCTCAATTCTGGATACCGAATCAACCTAGTCTGTCACCCTGTTGGAGAATAGAGAAAGTTACAAACACAGTTAGGGAAAAAAGTAGTACTCGTGGTTTTCGCGTGAAGATTATATCTTTAGTAGGCATTCCGATATTTTCTTAAATGCTATATTTATTTCGGATGGCAATTGAAGGTAGAAATGGTTAAGTATACTTTGGGCTATACTTGGTTTTTATTTTCTTTTCTTTAATCTTTTGTAAATATAGATATTTATATTTATTTATAGTTATACTAAAAAAAATAATAAAAAAAAATGTTGTATTTGTTAATTGTTGTTTTTGGTCAGTAGCCTGAAGGCTATAAACTACGCTAGGTTTTATTACCTGGGGGATTCTGAAGTGGCAACTTTATGCCATAACTCTGGTGCCTTTTGTTAGGTGGTGGGAGTTAGTTTTCCATTTTCTTGAAGCATGTACGCTTGCAAGTGCTTCTTGTTTTTGTTAAACTATGCTGTTGCAATGTAGCAGAAAAAGGTCATTGCATGCGTGTGGGTGGAAGGGACCCTCCCTAGCCTGGGTAAGACCTTGATTTCTGCTTTGTGGTTTATGGGAAATCAAGTATTCAACCACATTCAAAATGCTTAGAACTTTGTGGTTTTTGTCTTATTTAAGTTCCCTCTGGAATGCTTATAGCTTTGTGGTTCCAGTTGTATTCAAGCTAGTTCTAGGGTGCTTATGGTTTTGTGGCCCTAGTCCTATTAAACCATTCCTAGCTTGTGCTTTGAGGTTTGTGGCAAACTTTGTATTTAATCTCTTTGTCAAAAAGCATGCTTTCATAGTTTTTTTTCTGTGTTTAAAAAATAAAAAAATAAAATAAAATAAACAGTGTTATACTTGTTCAATTTAAAAAAAGAAAATAAAAAAAATTTGTGTTGTACTTGTTGTGAAAAAAAGAAAAAGAAAAAAGAAGGGGGCAGCCCAGACCACTCGAGCGGAAGGGCTAGGCGCCCGAGCGGCCCAAGCCCAAAAGGGTACTGCTTACGCACCGCTGGAGCGGCCCACTAGCGCCGCAAGAGCAGCCCAAATTAGGCGCACGAGCGGCCCCATGTGGCGCACGAGAGGCCCAACACAAAAAAAAAAAAAAAAAAAAAAAAAAAAAAGACCGCACGAGCGGATGGTCTGGGCTCACGAGCGGCCCGACCCAAAATGGCTACTGCATTCCAAACAAGCCGCTGGAGCGGCCTAAAATAGGCGCTCGTGCTGCCCAAATGGGCGCATGAGCGGTCCAGTGAAAAAAGAAAAAAAAAAATCTCAAGTCTGTTTATTTATTTATGTTTATTTTTCTATTTTTCTTATTTTTTTATTTCATTAAAAAAAATTCATGTATATTTATATGTATATATAGTTTTTTTTTTATTTTGTTAAAAAAATAATAATAAATAAATAGATTAAAAAAATTATTATTTCTTTATTTTATTTACATTTAAAATAATAATAATAATAATAATAATAATAATAATATAATAATAATAATAATAATAATAATAATAATAAATCTATTTCTTTGTTCAACTTCTTTTATTTATTTTATTCTTTTTATTTTTTTATTTTTTTATTTTTATTTTTTTTCGAAAAAAAAATGATAATTTTATCTCAACACACCTAACCCACTCTCTCACAATCACTCACACTCACAGATCTCTCTCTCTCTCTCTCTCTCTTTCACAACCCCACAAACCCACAATCTTCTTCTTCTTCTTCTTCTTCTTCTTCCTTTTTCTTCCGATTTTCTTCTTCTTTTTTTTCTTCCTCACCACCACCATCTCACCGCCGGCGTCCTATTTCCTTTCCGTCCGTCGAATCTCCGGCAACCACCATTTTTTTCGGCGGATCTCTACTCTTTTTCTCTCTTTCTCCACTTTTTCAAGGTATTTTTTTTCTTTTTGTGTAGATTTGTGGGTGTAGGAGTTAATTTGTAGAATCTTTGTCTTTGCTTGTTGTTGATCTGGTTCTAACTTCACCAAAAAAAAAAAAATGCAGTGAAGAAGACGATCGCCGCACGTGCGGCCATCTCCGGCACACGTGCGGGCCAAGCCCAAAAAAAAAAAAAAAAAAAAAAAAAAAAAAAAAAACCTTAGAAATCATGTTGCTAATAATAATACTAATTTAGTTTTTTTTTTATTTGATATATTTGTTTAGTTTAAATTGTTTCGTTAGTGATTCTGGTTAGTTTAATTATTTAGTGGATTATTTTTATTTTTATTTTTATTTTGCTTGTTTAATTAGTGATTTTATTTTTATTTTAATTGTTAAGTAGTTTAGTTTTTATTTTATTTAATTTTCTGAATTTTTACTTCAGTTTATTTTATTTTCTTCTCTTCTATTAACTTAGATTGTTTAATTTTATTTTATTTTCTTATTTATTTCATATTTGTAGTTCCACTGTGAGTTTGTAAATGAATAAATATCAATCAATTCGGTGGTGTGAGGATGATGCGGTTTTGAATGATTTATGCGTGCATGCATGCTATATTTGATGAGTATTAATATAATAGTTCCACATTTTTGGTGGTGTTGGTTGAACTATTTTGTGCATATATGGCTTCATCATCCCGCCGAGCACCCAAACAGCCTCGCAATGCCAACATTGCATTTAGGGATATGCCAACCGATGCTTGGGCCACCAAACCAGTTGCATGTGATACATCCTTTGATGTGGACTTCTTTCGTCACCATCAAACCACTGCGTGGATTATTCAACAACTTGAAGACCGGGGCCTCCTGGGCATCTGTACCGTCACTGAACCTACATACCCACGCATTGTGAGACTCTTCTATCAACATATGTACATCAGTGATGAGGCCCCAGGAGCTCTTTGCTCCCTTGTTGACGGATTGGAGTTAGTGGTCACTCCAACTTCAATTGCCGAGGTCCTCCACTGTTCCATGGACCCTATCAATGCAGAACAGTTCCCGGTATTCACTCGGGAACTCACCAACCCAGCACTGGTGACTGAGTTTTATGAGGGGTGTCAGGAGGATGACAATCGTATGAGCATCCAGCGGGCTAATTTACTACGCCGCCTTCTCTTCCTCGATGTGGTACTGAAAAAGAATGTCATTCCTATTGGCCACAAGGAAGAGCGGCGATGGGACTTCCTCCGTGCCTTACATTGATTTGACTTTGGGTTTTGGATTGACATCCCTACCTTGATCTTCAATCAGATGCATCGAATCCTTGATGAAGTCAAAATACGCAATACCCGGGCAGTTCTACATGGGCCCTCCCTTTTGCCAACCTCATCACTGCGCTCATCAAAGACCAAGACACATACCCACTTCAGGCCAACAAGGTTCAGCTTCCGTCGCCCACATTTTATGGTAAAACCCACTGGTGCCAAACCATTGCTCGCCTGCTGCCGCTACTAGTCCTTCCCGAGGCCCCGGCCAATCCTAATGATGCCCCAGTCGAGCCCGCTGCCGCACCAGCGCCAGCACCACCGCCATTCCGTATGACGAGGGCGCAATATCAGGCTCTTTTGGATAATCAAGCCGCCCTTCAGCAATCTATGGTTGATCTCCAGACCGACTACTAGGCTTACCGGGATTATTCACAGGCGGCATTTGATAGGTATCAGCATTCAGTTGCCTCTCTGCACACTGACTTCTATGCATACCGGGATTCGAGTGGGCAGCGATTTGATCAGTTTGATCGGCAGTTCGATCAGCATGACACTAGGGTTCATGATGAGGCGTTCGAGACTCGGACCCTGATGCATGCCCTATTTGAGTAGCATTTCCCACCACCACCGCCAGATCCATATCAGTGATTTCTGTATATTTCCTTTATTTTCTTTCTTTATTTATTTTGTTTTGCTTTATTTTCTTTTCCTTTCTCTTTTATACTATATCGAAAAATAAAAATAAAAATAAAAATAAAATAAAACTTCCGAAAGTGTGTTTGAGTGTCCTTGCCTCGCTGGATGTGCGCCCATGTTGTCTGGTAAGATCCTCTCTCTCATTTTACTATCTAATGTCTACTTACTTACATTGAGGACAATGTTATATTCTAGTTGGGGGGTAAGGGTATTTGTAATAACCATTCATGTTCGTACTTGCTGCACTTGATTGCACCACTTCACTTAATGTTTACTTTGTGCCAGTATGGTAATGATATGAGCATATGTTAATTGGGGAACATAGTGGGCTTGTATGAAAAGGATTTATTGGGTAAATACTCACTTGTGATGTTTGCACTAGGATAGTTGTTTGTGTTTGTGTTATTAGTGCACTTGTCATGAGTATGCCTTAATTCACATGAACACACTATCATAGTAGTGACCTCTTTATTATAATCCCTGGTGTACATCATTGATAATGGCTAAGGTTGCAGAAAAAAAAAATGAGTAACCAAGATTCTTGTTTAAAAAAAAAACTTGACTTGTTTGGGTTCGTAGCCTCTTTAACTCGAGTTATTAAGCCCGTAGGGGTGTCTCTACACCTAGTGCCCTAAAACTGTCTGGTTTGTGGCCCAATACTTGCTGCATGGGTTAATTAGAAAGCTTAAAGGACCTGGACATTGCACAGTCAAGAAAAAATAAGAATGACTTATTTGGATTCGTAACCTTTTCAGCTCGAGTTATTAAGCCCGTAGGGATGTCTCTACACCTAGTGCCCTAAAACCGTCTAGTTTGAGAGTCATTGGCCCAATGCTTGTTACATAGGTTGACTAGAAAGCTTAATGGATCGGGACATTGCACAGTCTTTAAAAAAAAAAAAAAAAATTGAGAATCTTAGTTGCAACAGTTTAGTTTTTCTGTATATGTTGAGTGTTATTATGAGTTACACTAGGCTATTATAGTGGACAGTTAACTAATATGGAGATTGCACTTTACACCGAGGGTACTAATAATGTGTCTACTAGCATTCACAAGTACAGGGGACTTTACTTTTGTATAAACTGAATTGTGGTTTTGGCTCAATAGATTCCTTCATATTTGTCCACTGTGTCTTCAATGACTCATCATGTCTTAATATCATACTGTAGTGGCACATAAGTTGGTTGTTGTGTGGAGTAGTGTGGTTAATTGTTGTTGAGCAGATATGAATATGTTGATGTTTGTGGGTATCATTTCTGAAAACCCTCACGAGACTATACTCGTCCACTTGGGGTAACCTTGTGGTTTAAAGGCTTGTTGCATATGCTAAATGCAATCGTGTTCCCTACGAAAGTGGCTGAGAGTATTTTACTTTTCTTATTTCTTTTGTTTTGCTTGAGGACTAGCAAAATGTAAGTTGGGGGGTGTGATGTAGGCCGAAAGGTACCACATTGAGGCCACTTAAGTTACATTTTTAGTCTTTTAATTTTATTTATTTGGTGGAGATGATGTGTTTCGTGCACTTGTACAGATTTGGCAGGAAATATGAAAATTCAATCAAAAAGGGCGCGAAAGCAGATTCTCCGAGCGAGAAGTGAAGAATCCGAGCCAGCCAGACCACCGCACGTGCGTTCAAGCTTAACCGCACGTGCGGCCCACCTAGGGACGTGTGCATGGAATTTTTGGTCTGTTTTGCTCCGAATAAAAGATAGAAAAATAGCCAAAATAAGGGTTCAAAAAATTAATTCAGAATAGGAGGAGGCTAGGGTTTCGAAGAGGTGATATTCTATCAAAGCTTGAAGGACACTTCCATGGGGGTTTGTTCCTCATTTTCTTCCTCTTTCCACTCCTCCATGAGTGGCTAGTCGTCTTTTCTAGGGTTTTGATGAAACCCTAGCCATGTAATAGAATTTTTCATGAGCTTTAATTGTAAATTGGTTTGAATGAATGTATGGATGGTTTAGAAATTTTTAATAATTGTTTCGTTCATCTCTTCAAGCATTTTACTCTCTGTGATTGTTTAATGCTTTCCATACATTAGTATTCTTTGTGTTTGTATTCAAAGTACGAGACGAGTCATGCTATGAGAGACGGGTTGTTTTGCTAACATAGTTTAGAGCAAACGACTTGTACTACTCGAGATGATTCGTGCTTGTACGTTGAATGCGACAACTCTCTTGATTAATATTTCAAACTTGTAGTTGTGAAATATTGGGTAGTTCAAACCGGATTGCGATTGATGGCTGATGTTAAGTCTCATTCATGTGGTTAGTGGTGAATTCTCTACCCTAAGATTTTTCCCGAAAATTAATATCTCCAACCCTAATTTTAATTGTCAATTTAATTCTTCAATTTTATTTAATTGCTGTTTAGTTATAAAATCAATCTTATCTTTTTAATCAAATTAATTTAGGAATTTTGCTATTGAATTAATCTAATTTCATATTTGTCCCTGTGGATCGACACCTGAACTTGCCATTATTCTAAAAGAATTTGGTATAGTTTAGTGATTTATTTTTGGTGTGTTCAACGACCCATCAAATTTCTTTTGAAAAACAAGCTACCAATATGTTCCAAATACAATAATGATACTCCAATAGGCAAACTCAATGAAGTACAAGATGAATAAGAGCACAAACGGTGATGCAAGACAAGATATCCCAAATCCAAAATAATAAACAGGTCGGGTCTAAACCGGAATCGTTATAAGCTTCTTTTTTTTTTCTAATTCCACATAATCAAGACTCCCTAAGGCTTCTATTATTTTATTATACTTTTTATTTTTGCATTGATGAGCAAAGTGACCTGTTTCTCCACATACTCAACACTTATAGGTCTTTTTTCGTTCTGGACAATAATTATTTTGTTTCTAAAAAACCTTCTTCTTTTGTTGAAATTATAGGGTTTTTTTTAATAATATATATTTTTTTATATTTTTCTCCTCTTTACTTATTAAAACTTCTTCTTTTATAAAATGTTTTCTTTTTCTTATTATTTGTTTTTCTTCTTGAAACTCATGCCCATGAATGAGATGTTTGCCAGCAATGTAAATATTATTATTTTTTTTTATTTTCTTCTTTGTTTCATTTTCATGCATTCCTTCTCTACTCATTTTCTTAGATATTTAATTCTATGACCCAAGGTGTCACTTATGGCATCTTCTAATAATTTGCTTCTCTCTCTTTCTATGAATAGCTGGACATTGATGATTATCCAAAAAGACTAAGAAATAGAACAATCTGATTTGAGAAACTCAACACTCCTATTCTTGAACAACTTGGAGCCAAACCTTCTTTTTGCACTATTACGGATATGAAAATAATGAGAAAAATGAGATTCAATTGTCAACTGCCCCTATCAGAAATAGGATTGACTACGGATTATTTAGTTGAGGGAGATTCTATTTACACACCATTGACTGTCTCAATACACACCATTTACTTAGTTCACACCTTACATAATATGAATATTTTGATTTTGTCTCAACACAAGCTGATCTGAGCCGAAATGTTACACTTTGAGACTCCCTATCTTATGTTTTTTATTCCTTGAGCTTATGATATTTGATGCAATAAAGTGTTTTTCATCATTTTCAAGATAATATCACTCCAGAGACGAAAGGATAGCAAACAGAGGCAAAAAGAGCGAAAAGTCCATCACTGACTGAACTCGCTCAAGTGGAATTCACCAACCCGCACTAGCGAATTTCCCTGCGAAAAATTCCTCTCTGACTAGATCTGCTTGAGCGGAATTCCCAATCTGCACGAACGGATTTGCTGTACACGTGTTTTTTACTCTAAATGGAATGAAGGCTATTACAAGGGATTTTGGGGACTTGTTTTGGGATCTGAAACCCTAGAGAAGACGGCTAGAAGCTAGAGAAGAAGAGCAACTCATCAATCCATGGCTTTCTCTTCAACATTCGAAGTGTTCAATCTTTCTATGAGCGGCCAAGCTTTCTTTTTAGGATTGAGATGAAGCTCTAAGAGTATCATGTAATTTTTCATTTTAATTCTAGTTTGTCTTTGGAATTGGATAATCGTTGTATGATTGTTTTTAGATCTTTTATTCAAATAATCTTTTCATTCAATTTATGTATTTGATTTCTATGATTGAGAATGCATGATCATACAACTGTTTTTCTTTCTCTTATATATGAATCGTAAGATGAGTCATGCTCAGGGAAGACAAATCATGCTGCAACCTTAGTTTAGTGTAGACGATTCATGCCTACGTTTTGAATATACTCATCTTTTTTACGATGATATTGGAGTTTATAGCCATGATACATCGTTATTATCCGGGCCATTGATTTACTATAATTAGATATTTTAATTACATGGTATGAGATTAGCAATGGATTCGAAATTCTAAGTCTCTACCCATATTCAGATTATTATCTTTATTTGCGCAATTGTTTTAGTTATAATTTAGATTCTCATAGCAAAAACCAAATCATCATCTCTTATTCAAATTAAATAAAAAATTACCATTCGAATTAATATAACTCAACCCAAAGTTCTCGTGGTACGATATTTGGACAATCCATTGTTTTACTGAATTAGTGCTTTGTTTAATTCTTTATTTTTGATTGAAAAACAACCGATCACACGCCACTAATGTTCAAATAATACCAAATTACCCTTATCTTCCCTACTAAACCCTAACCTTAACTACATCCACTGCAACCGTTGGCCAACCCTTTACCCAACCTTTCCTTCCTTCAATCGTCCATCATCGCCGGCTGCCACATTTCTCATTGCTGCCCTCTTCCTAGCCTCATTCCTCTTCTTCTTCTTCGATGACCCTCATCGCCCCTCCTTTGCCTATCTATTAATACAAAACCCTCATCTTCCGCAACCACAAACCCTAGCCATTGATGTTGTCACAACTACTGCTACCATTATCCTCATCAGCTATTATCATTGCTTCTCTCTCTCTCTCTCACGATCATGATCGTGATTGCAATCTGCGATCTCTATCTTTCTAAAGCGCAACTTCATTGTTGGCGCTAAAAATAGGTGAGAGTGGGTCACTGTCGAACTGTGGTGGCACTGCCTTGTGAGATCTCTCTCTCTCTCTCACCCTACAACGGGTTGGGGGCTGCGAATGGGAATGAAAAAGGTGGTTGAGGAGGTGACAGTGAGGAATTGTAGACTGGTAAATGATGTATATATATTATATTAATAATACCATATAAATAATAAATATAAAAAAGGTAAGAAAACGTGCCGATGGTTTTACCACCGACATCAGAATTGTATATCTATATATAATTATATAATATATGTGTGAGTGATTTTCCGATCACACTGCCCACCTTAGTAATTCAGCTGTAGAACACAGGCAGAATAGATGGCACCCTGCTGTCCTGCACAGAAAGAGAAGGCTCCGGCGGTGGTTCTTCCACCCAGGGGCACTCCAACGATCAAGTCAGTATATCTCTCAAAGATAATCAATAGTGCTAAAAACAATGCCCAAAGTATTAATTGCGTACCTTAGACCCACGGGGGTGCCTCTCTTTTATAGTTTACTCAATCCCAGTCCCACTAGAAGCATGACTTCTATGGACTCCAATTTTGTACTTACTTTGGACTCCTTAAGAGATAAGGATAGACTCCTTAAGAGTGTTATCCTTATCCATCCTGAAGTCTTTCTTCATCCTTGGACTCTTGTCCCTTATCCAATTATTCTCGGCAACTCCGAGATCACCTCGGCATAACTACCTCGACAAGTGGCACCTCGGCTGACACGTCGGCGTCACCTTGCCACGTGTTGGTACTCAGAAAATATATCCCCACAACTGCCCCCTAGGTTTTATTACCTCAGTATTCTGAGGTGATGGAACCTATATCGTTCCTCTTTCTAGTATGTCGGCAAAAGAACTCTTCAGCCGAGATCATTCATCTTTAGGCCGACATGTCTTCTTTCAGGAATAAAAATTCCACTGAACTCTTTTACGCGCATGAGCTGTCATGCATCACTTTTCAACCGTTCTACTTACGTGTTTCATCTTCATTGGCTCGTGCCTGTGACGCGCTTGCAAGCCGTCTTGCATCTGTCTGACGCATGCGATATTCCAGGCGTAATAAATGCTTCTATTTTTGCCGCCGTTTCAAGTTTTTTGACAAAACTTTTGCCTCTTGTTTTTGTCTCTTCACTTTTGCAATCGATTTTACTTACTTTCTCTCTCTCTAAACTCTTTCCCTGAATCTGCCATTGCTCAAACCTCAAGCTCTGCAACTGCTATCATTCTTCCATTCCAGTGAAGCTTTCGTCATTCCGTTGTGTCTGCAACCGTCGCCTGACTTCGGCAATCTTTATACCGGCTTCATTTTTCCTGGTAAGCCACCGTTCCTTTCGTTCTTAACGCCTTCGATATTCTTCATTATTAGTTTGCCATTACTGTCTTGTTCAAACATCTATCTTGCGAACCACATATCTGAATGCTTTAATTTTGCTTTTGTCCATGTCTTGAACACTTGCACTGTTTCACCACTTTTTTGTCACTGTTCTTGACCCTATATCTCCTGTATTCTTTATACTTTTGAGAACCCTACCTCTGTTCTTGATTCTGAAACTTCATTCTTTGTTTCTTGTTTTCTGTGTTTCCTTCCAGATCTGTGCCCCCAATCTTTGCTTTCATAGATTCAGTTTTGGGATTTGTTTATAGAACCTACCAATTCTTAGGAAAAACTGAAACAACCCTTACTAGTATTTACCTAGGTTTTGCCGAGGTCTTAAAGAACATCCCCTTTCTGAAGTCGAATACCTTTACGCCGACATTATGGCCATGTGGAAACATAGGGTAGATACCCCAACCAAACTTGGATACTTTAGGGAAGAGTTCGCCATTCCTGCCGACGTCCATCTGAGACTGGCTGGGGATGACGACTCTATCATGCCCACAGATGATACGATGCCCTTTCCCATTGTTGCTTTTACTGAATGTGGACTTCGGCTTCCACTTAATCCCCTTTTTCGTGAAGTTCTCCATTACTATAAGTTGAACCCCATGCAACTTACCATTAACTCTTATCGAGTGATTAATGGTATTATAGCCTTAGCCAAACAGGAAAATGTCAGGATAACTTTAGCTGATATTGAGTACTGTTACACCATGTGTGCCCTCAATCTGAAAGAAAAAGGCTATGTCTATTACCTTAAGCTGAGGTCTACAAAGTTCAAAATTGTAGCCGACCTCCCAGACTCCAACAAGGGGGCTGGAGATGACTACTTCATTACCTCGGAAAATTGGGAGTTTGCCCCAGACGAGGATGCCCATCTCTACCCTCTTCCTCGTTCAGTTAAAGAGGGCAAGGGTAAGAGCTCAGTGTCAATACTTAGTTGTTTCTTTTCAAGTCCTTAATATTCTGTCTGTTTCTAATGTCTGTTCTTCTTGCAGATGTTCGTAAGCCACCGAAAAGCTTTCGCCAATCCTACGTCCCCAGCAAGGATTTGAAGAAGCTTTTGGACTTGCCAGTCCAGAAAAGAAAAGCGCCTTTGCTTCTTAACTTTATTCCAACATACAAGTCAATTTTGCCTGACGTCCCTAAAGGGAAGAAGAAAAGCCTTTCTCCACCTTCTGCCACAACCCAAACTGTGTCTGTATCCCGAATAGATCAAGGATCAACATCGGATCCAGCTGATTAGCCATCAATTTCAGCTCCATACTTGATCCATGTACCTGAACGGAAACGTCGGCGAAGACTTGTCCGAACTGCTGAGATGGGTCGCCCAAAACCTGTTGCTGAAGATCTCCTAGCCGACCTCCCTACCGATGTCGACGATCAACCATCGCAAACCATGCCCCCACCGAAGCCGAAAAGAACCAAGAAAGCTCAGTCAAAGGCCAAAGTAACTCAGGTTGAATCTGAGGATACTTTGCCTATTTCCAAACTGGCTGAGAGTAAGAAGACTTCTTCTGTTTCTACCAAAAGGTCTGCTGAAGCCCAACCCTCTGAGTCCACAAAGTCAAAGAAGCCGAGGTCGTCCTCAGCAACTACCTCGGAGTCCAAAAAACCTGATGTCCCTTGGGCCCCCCAAATTACTTTGGAAGACAGGCCAATTATGACCAGTGAAAGCGCCGATGACATTAATGTCGGCGTTGCCCTCAGTACGGCACTGCTTCTTCCTGGCGATCTGGAGCGAAATGCCGGGTACAGTGAGTACGAGAATTATGCTCTAATGCTACAGCACTCAGTTCAAGTAAGTGTTCCTGCTTGGTACTTTTTCTTTCTTTCTGTTTCACACTTAAAATATTTTCTAATACTTCTGTTTTTTTTCAGGCCATCCAGCATGCCCATTCTTTTTCAATGCAATCGTTTAAGAATCGAGAGAAGTTGACCGAGATGAAGAGGGAGTTTTCTTCCCTTCAGAAGACCAACAAAAGCCTTCAATTAAAAATGAAGAAGCTGGTAGACCAGGCCGAGGCTGCCACTAAGGCCCAACAGATAGCCGAGGAAAAAGCTGAATCTGCCGAGGCCATAAGGAAGGTCGCCGAGGCCGAGAAGAGAGAGGCCGAGGACAAAAAGGCCCAAGCCGAAAAGGAACTTCAGGAGGCCTTGGCCACTAAAGTCGCTGAAATCAAAGCGACCGACGAAAAGGCCTATGCTCAGGGAATGGCCGACGTTACAGAGGAATAAAAATTACAAGTCAGGCAGGCATGTAACAGGGGCTTCTCCCTTGGTTGGATGTCCCTGGCAAAAAAGCTCAATAGCCCTGATGATTCACCACTGCGCAAAGCCAACGCTATTCCTCTTCCATTCCCTCCACCTCCACCTCCAAGTCAAGCTGAAGACGAATCTGAGTCCGAATCTGAGGATGAGGATAAGGATGATGATAAGGCTTTAGTAAGGAAGCCTAAAGACGCCAATGAGACCAAGTCTCCTCTTCAGGATGATCAGGTCCTAGACTTGACTTATGAGGAGGAGGATGAGGAGGTTGTCAAGGAGGCTACTCCTGAGCAAGCATCATCTGACGTTCCTTCAACCGATAAAAGTCTTGATCAAACACTCGCCGAAATTGATGCCGAGATCGTGGCAGAAAAGGCAGCCGAGGTATCGACCCAGCAATCATCTGAACCTCAGACTCAACCAACTGCTACTGTTGAGGAATCTTAGCTTACATGTCTTTTCTTTCGTTTCTTTTGTACTTTGTGAGCTTTTATGTGGCCGATGTGCCTTCTTCTGAACAGTTACGCTTTGATTGTTCCCTCTTTAATAAAAACTACAACTGTATTGTCTGAATGCCTCAATCTTTATTTTCTCTTGATTACTTCTGTATGATTCTATACTTAGAATATTTTGCATGCCTTTCATACTTTGCCTCCTTTGTGCAATCTTCTCGGGGTTACATACCTCGGGTATAATAACTACAAGCTTTACTTCGGCAAGATACTGACCTGCAAACTTTTCATAAATTTCAACAAGTGTAAAACACATACTGTTTTAATTTCAACCTATAAACTTTCCTCAAGTTATAACAAGTGCTAAACAATGATCTACTTGTAAATTGCTACAAATTTCAACAAGTGTTTAAACAATATACTTAGCTTTTACTTCAACCTGTAAATTGCTGCAAATTTCAACAGATGATCATATGTCGGCTTAACGTCATCTTGTAAATTGCTACAAATTTCAACAAGTGTTAAGCATCTTCTTCGGTTTAACCAACTTGTAAATTTCTACAAGTGTTTAAGTAATAACCTCGGCTTTACTTCGACTTGTAAATTGCTACAAATTTCAACAAGCGAAGAGAAACAGTAATCTCGGCTTAACTTCAACTTGTAAATTGCTACAAATTTCAACAAGTGAAGATAAGGAATAATCTCGGCTTAACTTCAACTTGTAAATTGCTACAAATTTCAACAAGTGAAGATAAGGAATAATCTCGGCTTAACTTCAACTTGTAAATTGCTACAAATTTCAACAAGTGAAGATAAGGAATAATCTCAGCTTAACTTCAACTTGTAAATTGCTACAAATTTCAACAAGTGAAGATAAGGAATCAGCTTAACTTCAACTTGTAAATTGCTACAAATTTCAACAAGTGAAGATAAGGAATAATCTCGGCTTAACTTCAACTTGTAAATTGCTACAAATTTCAACAAGTGAAGATAAGGAATAATCTCGGCTTAACTTCAACTTGTAAATTGCTACAAATTTCAACAAGTGTTAAGCATATTCTTCTTCTCTTTGCCCCCAATGTGAACCTGAGTTCCACTTGGGTTCTCATTATTCAGAAATAATATTGCGCATCTTTTATCAGTGTAGAGGAATTCTGCTATGATTTTATTGATGACGTTGAAAAAATAACAAGGAACATCTAATGATAGAAAAATTTCAGATTACAAGTGTTCCATGGTCTAGGCAATGCTTTGCCCTCATTATCTTCAAGTCGATAGGCTCCATTGCCTAATACCGAAGTGATTCTGTAGGGTCCTTCCCAGTTTGGGCCAAGCTTGCCCTCTCTGGGATCCTTCTTGTTGCCGACGACTTTTCTCAGGACTAGGTCGCCGACTTGAAAATCCCTTGGATTGACCTTCTTGTTGTAAGCTCTGGCAAGCTGTTGCTGGTATGCTGCGAGCTGAATTGCAGCTTTCTCTCTTCGTTCTTCCAAAAGATCCAGATCTCGGGCTAAGAGTATGTCATTAGTCCCATTCTCAACTCCCTGGGTTCGGATCCCTGGGATGCCGACTTCCAGTGGAATGACTGCTTCTGTGCCATAAGCCATGGCAAAGGGGGATTCCCCTGTTGATCTTCTCGGCGTAGTCCGATATGCCCAAAGCACGTTGGGTAATTCGTCTACCCACTTTCCTTTTGCTGCCTGCAGCCTCTTCTTTATTCCATCCAAAATTACTTTGTTGGATGCTTCTGCTTGCCCATTACTTTGGGGAAAACTTGGTGTTGAAAAGTAATTCTTGATTTTGAATTTCGCACAAAAGTTCTTGATGAGTTTGCTGTCAAACTGCGTTCCGTTGTCGGCAACTATGGCTCTTGGAATGCCAAATCTGGTGATGATGTTTCTCCATATGAAGTTCTTGACGTCCACATCTCGGATTTTGGCAAGAGGTTCTGCCTCTATCCACTTCGTGAAGTAATCTGTTGCTACCAGCAAGTATTTTCTCTGCCCAGTTGCCTGGGGAAGTTGTCCAACAAGATCCATGCCCCACTGGGCAAACGGCCAAGGGCTGGATACTGGATTCAGGTCAGCAGCTGGCTGGTGTATCAAAGGTGCAAACCTTTGGCATTGTTCGCACTTCTTCACGTATGCTTCTGCATCTTTTTGCATGTAGGGCCACCAATACCCCTGGGTAATGGCCCTGTGAGCTAGTGATCTGCCTCCAGCGTGGCTTCCACAAACTCCTTCATGAATTTCATATAAAAAATCTTCAACCTGCAAAGGGTGTACGCACCTTAAGAGGGGTCCAGTGAATGACCTTCTGTAGAGATGTCCGTCCGCTGTGAGACTGAATCTTGCCGACTTCAATCTGACCTTATGTGCCTCCTTGCGGTCTTCTGGCAGCTTTCCTTCTTTCAGGAATGCAACAATTGCATCCATCCAGCTTGGCCCCATGTCCACACACATTGCTTCCTGCTCTGTGTTCTGTGGTTCTATGCTCGGGCCCGACATATAGTCAATCATAATTGTCCTTGTTTTTCCAGTCTGCATTGAACTTGCCAGGTTGGCCAACGCGTCGGCGTGGCTGTTATCATCTCGGCTTACTTGGAGTAGTCGGCAGTTCTGAAATAAGGCTGCCAATCTGATGACCTCTTTTGCATATGCCGACATCCTTTCGTCTCTGGCTGCGAATTCTCCTGTTGACTGGTTAACAATAAGCTGTGAATCACAAAAAACTATTACCTCATCTGCTTCTGCTGCTGCTGCCAGCTTTAGCCCTGCAATTAATGCTTCGTATTCTGCTTCATTGTTTGAGGCCTTGAACCCCAAACGGATGGACTGTTCTATTATTTCTCCATCTGGAGATATCAGTAGTACTCCTGCCCCCGCTCCTTGTCGGTTTGAACTTCCATCGACAAACAGTCTGAAGGAGTCGCCGATGTAGATGCTGCAGGGTCTGAGTTTTTCCTTCCTTTGTTCTTTTGCCTTTGGCTGGGATTCTCCTTGCTTGCTGGGACAACGTTCATCTTGGCTCAACGGAGCCTGATGTTCGTTGGATTCCGGGGTGAACTCGGCCACGAAGTCGGCCAAAACTTGGCCCTTAATTGCCGTTCTCGGCCTGAACTCTAGGTCGTACTGGCCCAAGGCCACTGCCCATCTTGCTATCCTTCCAGTTAAGTCTCCCTGCTGTAACAAGGGTTTCAAAGGGTGCTCTGTTAGCACTACAATCTTGTGCGCCTGAAAGTAATGGTTCAACTTCTTTGAAGCCATCACTAAGGCTAGCATTAATTTCTCTAGGGGTAGATACCTTGTTTCTGCGTTGGCCAAGGTTTTGCTTACATAGTAAACAGCCTTTTGCTCCCCTTTTCTTCTCGGATTAACACCGCACTTACTGCGTGTTCTGAAACTGCTAAGTACAAAAACAGCTCTTCCCCAGGTTCAGGTGTTGAGAGGACTGGAGTCGTAGTCAGGTACTTCTTTAGGTCGGCCAACGCGGCCTCACATTCCTCTGTCCAAAGGAAATCCGTGGCTTTCTTTACCAGGTTGAAGAAAGGTTTACATTTGTCTGAGCTTCTGCTTATGAACCTGTTTAGGGCTGCGGCCCTTCCGGTAAGCATCTGTACCTGTTTTGCCGATGTCGGGCTCTGTAAATCTAGGATGGCCTTGATCTGATCTGGGCTGGCCTCAATGCCTCTTCTTGTCACCAGGTACCCCAAGAACTTACCAGATCCAACTCCAAACGCGCACTTTGATGCGTTGAGTCGGAGCCGATATGTTTTGAGGATTTCAAAGACCTCTTTTAGGTCAGCCAGATGACCCCTAGGCTCCTTGGTCTTCACGACCATGTCATCGATGTAGACTTCTACTGTTTGGCCAATCAGGTGTTTGAACATCTTGGTTACCAGCCTTTGGTAAGTCGCTCCTGCGTTTTTCAACCCAAAAGGCATTACTCTGTAACAGTACAGGCCTTTTGGGGTGATGAACGCTGTCTTCTCCTCATCTGGGGGGTACATGGCTATCTGGTGGTACCCCCTATAAGCATCCAGAAAGCTCATCCTTCCATGTCCAGATGTGGCATCCACCAGCTGGTCAATCTTGGGCAGAGGAAAGCTGTCTTTGGGACAGGCTTTGTTCAGGCTCGTAAAATCTACGCAGACCCTCCATTTACCGTTTTTCTTCTTTACCACCACAGTGTTCGATAGCCATGTCGGATAATTGACTTCTCTGATGGCCCTGGCTTCCAGAAGTCTATCTACTTCTTCCTCCACTGCTTCGACGTGCATCAACGTCGGTCTTCTGGCTCGTTGTATTACAGGTTTGGCCGACCTGTCGACGTTCAGTCTGTGACATGTGACCTCGGGGTCAATGCCAGGCATTTCATAAGGTGTCCAGGCGAACACCTCTATGTTTGTTCTCAAAAAAGCTTCCAGTTCTCTTTCTTCTTCTTCGGCTAAGCCTGAGCCGAGAAGAAAGAAGCGTTCTTCATCGCCCTCCTGGACGAGGATTTTCTTTAGTGTTTCTTCACTTTTCTCGGCTGGCTCCTTGCCGACATCATCTAGGACCTCCATGTCCTCATCTTCAATCTCTGCCTTCCCTGGTTCTTGATGTTGCAGGTAGTTTTCATTGCTGCCATGGAGCAATTTTTTGCCTGCAGTTGATCTCCTCTGACTTCTTCAATCCCATGTTCTGTTGGGAACCGCAATAGTTGATGCAACGTTGAGGGAACTGCCCCCATTGCATGCAACCATGGCCTTCCCAAGATGATGTTGTATGGTGGGGTGTGTCAATCACAATGAATTCTGTCTTGATTTTCTTTGTGCCGGCTTGTACTTCCAAGCTTGTTGCGCCCAGTGGCCACGTCGGCGTTCCATTGAAGCCGACCATCGGGCCATTGATCCTCCATGTCATCTGGGTGAAGGCCCAGCTCCTTGTAACATCTAACATACATGATGTCACAAGAGCTGCCTTGATCTATCAGGATGCGTTTCACTTGGCACTCCCCAACCTGGAGGGATACTACCAAGGCATCATTATGCGGATGCTGGACCATCTCTAGGTCGGCTTCAGTAAAAGCTATCATCGGTCCTTGGCACTCCTCTGGCCGATGTCTCTTTTCCCCGACTTGGTAGACATGCTGTAAATGCCTTACCCTTGGGTCTCTCCTCTGACTTCGTTCTCGTTGACCCTTGAGTGGATCACATTAACCACCCGTGGTCCCCCTGCCTGTGGTTGATGTACTGGGGGAGGCGGGGCTGCTGGTGCTTGAGGCAATCTTGCATGTTCCTCTCTTGTCCTGGCTTCATCGACAAGGTCCCTCAGATGGCCTTGTCTTACTAAGTCCTCTAAGTGTGCTCTTAGGGCTCTGCAGCCCTGAGTTGGGTGCCCCTCTTCATTGTGGTAAGCACAACGCCTACCAACGTTCCTTCCCATGTATTCTCCTGGGGCCTTTGCCGGTGCTCTGAAATAGGGTTGATTTCGGATTTGATCCAGGACTTTGTGGACCGGGATTCGGAACACAGTCGTCACTGCCTGTTTACCCTCAATTCTGTCTCCGTTTTGTTAAATCCGTTGTTACCTCGGCCTCGCTTCGGCGAGCCGTTCCCTTTTTCCTGTTTTACCTCCTTATTCCCCGATGTATCCTCCTCGGCTCTGGCATATTTCTCGATTCTTGCCATGAGCTCTTCCATGCTTTTTGGCAATGTCTTTGCCAAAGATTTCCGTAGTGAACAATCATCTTTCAGGCCGTTCTTGAAAGACACGACCGCCACTTCTTGGTTGCATTCGGGTATTCGATTGAACACCTCGTAGTATCTTTTTGCATAGGCCCTAAGGCCTTCATCCTTGCTGATCTTCAGAGCCATCAATGCGTCCACCCTTAATGGCTGCAGCTTGTTTGTCACGAACCTGGCCACAAACATCTCGGCCAGGCCTTCCCAAGTCTTCACGCTTCCCTTTGGCAGTTTGTGGAACCAATCTGATGCAATCTCCCCAAAGGACGAGGGGAACACTTTGCAGAGCAACGGCTCGTTTCCACTGTATAATGCCATTGAGTTCAAGAATAATCCAACGTGGAAGTTAGGGTCTGACTTACCATCGTATATTTGAAACCTCGGCATACTGAATCTCTTTGGTGCCTCAAATTTGTCCAGTTCTACCGAGAACGGTGTCCTCGGCTTGTCGGGTGAGGTAACCTCGGCTTCAGCATTCTGTTCCTTCCTCTTGAGGTAATTTCTCAAGTCTTCTTTACTCCTCCCCGGAGCTCGGCTATCTTTGGACTTCAGTCTTTTCGGTACACTACTTTCGGCCTCGTGGTGGGCCCGTTTTGATCTTTCTCCATGGGTTGTGTCAAAGCAGAGCGCCTGCCCTTGGACATGCCGATGTTCTTTGTGCTCTGGGTCCTTCGTGTGATATGTCCTTTGGGACTTCTCTTGTCTCGGCTCCTCTCGTCCGACTTCCCTGGAAGGCGGGTGAGAGTGCCTTCCGCTCCTGGTGTGCTGAGGTGCTTCGGGAATTGTTTTCCTTCCTCCCTTCTGGGTATTAATTGCTGGAATCGGCGTGTCCTGCAGCGGGTACGGTGGCTGCATGACATTGTTTTGCATCATGAAGTTGACGACCGACTGCAGGTCTGCCAACTTGTCTGCCAATTCTTTCACTTCCTCATCCCTCCGTAGGCACCTATCCCTCCATACCTGGAGGTTATCTTCGTTATAGTACCTGCTTTGGTCTGTCTTCTTTGAAGTGTCGCCCTCCTGGCCGACGTCTTTTCCTCCGTGCCCCTGGTTACGAGTTTCTGTATTGTGGTTGTCCCCTTCGACGTCAAGGTTGATAGGTCTGTTACTCCCAGTAGGAGCGTCGTCCCCAATCTTTTCTTTCTGTCCGTTACTGGCCATCTATTCGTCTTTCTTTCCCACAGACGGCGCCAAATTGTGTGAGTGATTTTCCGATCACACTGCCCACCTTAGTAATTCAGCTGTAGAACACAGGCAGAATAGATGGCACCCTGCTGTCCTGCACAGAAAGAGAAGGCTCCGGCGGTGGTTCTTCCACCCGGGGGCACTCCGACGATCAAGTCAGTATATCTCTCAAAGATAATCAATAGTGCTAAAAACAATGCTCAAAGTATCAATTGCGTACCTTAGACACGGGGGTGCCTCTCTTTTATAGTTTACTCAATCCTAGTCCCACTAGAAGCCTGACTTCTATGGACTCCAATTCTGTACTTACTTTGGACTCTCAAGAGATAAGGATAGACTCTCTAAGAGTGTTATCCTTATCCATCCTGAAGTCTTTCTTCATCCTTGGACTCTTGTCCCTTATCCAATTATCTCGGATTCCGGTATTCTTCAGATAACCTCGGCAACTCCGAGATCACCTCGGCATAACTACCTCGACACGTGGCACCTCGGCTGACACGTCGGCGTCACCTTGCCACGTGTTGGTACTCAGAAAATATATCCCCACAATATATATTATATAATAATAATAAAAGAAAAATAAATAAAAAAAAAAGTAAAAAAAAAACAACAACAACAACAAAGCAACAATTGAGGAGACCCGGTAATTCTTATATATAATTTATTTATTTATAGAACATGGGAAATTTATATTAATAAACCAACAACAGTACATAAACAAGACCTCAAAGGGTTATCCCAATCAAAAAAAACAACAAAAAAATCTACAAAAAAAAATAGCTATGATCTAGGAGAATTTACCGATCTACTCAAAGATGTGGTCTGGAAAGTAAAATCGCCGTCCTCATCGACGTCGTCCTCGTCACTGTTGTCTAACTCCGCCGTCGTCACCGCCGCTGGAAAGGAAGTATACTTACAATGGTATGAGAGAAGGCTCGAGATAGGAGAGAACTATTATAGGTGCCGAAAAACCAAAAATTCATGCTGAAATTGGAAGAAAAAACTTTCAAAATTCCTATTTCAGACATAAAAAGTCTAAATTTATATTCTAAAATTATAGATCTATACTTTAAAAATAAATCTACATTTTAAAAATATAAAATGGGTTGCCAAAAAGTCGTTGGAGCACTGCCGAAAATCACCTAGAAAGAGAGGTTCTGCTCTCTGTCTCTCTGTGGACTTTCTTTCAGGGCCTCTATAAAGTAAGAGTTCAGAGCAAAGACGAAAAAAAAAGGGAGGTAGAACTCGAGAGCTCCAATAAGGAACAACGCAAAGTGATAAAAATCATAGTGTCTTTTTCATATGTTAGTGTGTCTATAATTATGTGGAATTAATATTTTCTTTTGGGGTAAAGATAAAATTTTGACCAATTAAGTGAGATTTTATTATATTTAGTATTTATGCTTTGATTTAATTTTGATAAATTGTATAACTGTCAGATCTTTTGTGCAAATAAATATTTTATTCAAATTGTTATACAAATTATTTTTTTACTGTGTATTAAAATTGTTAAATGAGTCATACCTAGTAAGACGAGAATGCATCAATAATAGTTTATTTTTTATTTTTTAGATTGAGCATCAATAATAGTTAGTATAATTTAGTAGTGACGAATCGTGCCTTTAGATTTTAATATACAAATCCTTTTGACGACATATTTTTATTAAGATATATCATATTATCCAAATTAATAATTTTTTGAAAACTAATGCAAAAATTCCTTGATTATAAGTTAATGGTGGATTTAAAACTCTGATAATTTTTTCTTATTTGATTTTATTTCTTTTATGTTTTATTTAGTTTTAGTTTTAGTTTTATTATTTTCAAAATCAAACTCTTTAAATTTCTTTAATTATTATTTTTGAAACAACACAACTCGATTACTCCATGAGAATCGATATTTGGTCTTAACTGCTATATTTAAAGTAGTAATTATTATTTAGTTTTAAATAAAATATGTTGATGCATAAACAATAACATCAATTATTTAACCAACTTAATTTAGTTGGCCATATTTGTACACTTTTATCAAGAGGTCAGGGGTCAATCCTTACCCCAGGCCAAGGTTTATTATTTCTCCAAGGTTGCTATTAGCAACTACCACCTGATTTTGGACCCCCCACTCTTTTATTTTTATTTTTTAATTCCAATTTTATTCAAATCATTTCTATCCTCATCCTTAACCTACCATCCCTAATTTTTCAAACCCTACCCTTAATTCCATCACTCTCGGCAGCCATCTTTATCTCAAAATCGACGACCATCGTGGGATCCTTAACCGGAAACCTCCTGACTGTCCGATTGAAATCGATCGTGACCCCAATCATCATCATCATCATCATCACCATCATCATCGAATCCAGGACTGTGCACAATCTTGGGCTGTGGAAACATAGCATTCTTTTGCTTGATCAGCCCCTCTCTCTCTCTCTCTCTCTCTCTCTCATTTTTCTTATTCTTCTTCTTCAAAGCTTTTCAACACAATAGTGGGAACCTTATACATAGCCAGAACCACCAGATTCGTGACCGTGCATGGGTAGCAGCAACACACCGTTGCGAACTCTGTCATGGTCCGCTCTGCCAATTCCCCTACTCGATGTCCTTACGCTATGGCGGTGGCAGCGCTGACCGCAGTAGCTGACCGGTCATTACGATTTTGAGAGAGAGGGGAGGAGAGAGAGACAAATGATTTTGAGAGAGAGGGGAGGAGAGAGAGACAAATATTTATAGAGGGAGAGAGGGGGGGTTGAAAAGGGATAGCTGGACTTTGCAAAACTGATGAGGAAGGTGTTGATGAGGATAGAAGCGGCTGAGAGTAGTTGACCAGTGAGGAGGAATGTAGTTGCCTGTGTCGGAGTTTGCCAGAATTGGAAGCAGATTGTAAAGAAGATTGTGGGACTCCTGAGGTTTCTGGGAAGCTGACTTTTCCGATTTCAGTTAAGAAGAAGAAGAAGAAGAAGAAGAAGAATGTGGGCTGCCGGAGGCAACGGTAGTGGTACCGGAGGTGGTGGTTGGGAGTAGGGGCTAAGGTTTGGATTTGGGGTTAA